>JAODUP010000026.1:675000-1005000 GCA_025642065.1 Paralvinella palmiformis
TGTGTATGATTAGTGGTGTTTGTGTGTGATTGGTGTTTGTGTGTGATTGGTGGTCCGTGGTTGTGTGTGGTTGGTAGTGAGTGGTGTGTGATTAGTGGCTGCTAACTGGTGTGTCTGTATATGACTGCTACTTATCTGACTATTAATTGTGGCACCGTTAGCCGAGTAACTGCTAGCTATATGTAGCTGCAAGCTGGTCCTTAACGCACGTCAACAAATCTACTGGGTAGATACACACACACACACAGTGTGCGCACACAAATGTTGGTTTCATTTATTTATCTTATATTTCATTTATTTTAAAGCAATGTTACATTTAATGCTGGAAATTATTAAAACCAACCTTGGTTATAGTATAAAGATTTGCGGAGGAAATGTTTTCATAAAGAAACGTGAAATATTGATTAACTAAGTTCATTTCAAGTCATAGATAACAGATTACCATTAAAATGTGAGGCTAGAGAATGAATTATCCTATAGGAACATCCTACATACAATAACATAATCAATGTGACGCCTGACAACTCAAAGGTTCATAAATACTAGTAGTTGTCACCGTATTTAATTAACTGGGCTGCAACTCAGCACCTACCAAAACAATCTCTATTCGTTCACTCATTCACTTACTCACTCACTCACTCCATGTTAACCAAAATCCCCCCAACTAAATAAACCACCACACTCATTGATGATGATGATGATGATGATGATAAAAATAAAATAATAATGCTTATAATAATTATTATTATAATACTAATGATAATAATAATATTAATCATGAATCCGCACTTGTAAGTGTTGTGGTCTTTTAATTTTGTCGTGACGGAGTCAGTGAATTAAATACTAGATACATCGAGTTGAATGAGGCCCTTTAGTATCTTAAAACATTAAGTGTACTGACTTCGTGATACAGAACAAGAACTTGAAACGACCGAATATTAATTTCTCCTTTTCTATAATCTGAAATTGAGGAGAGAAGAATTGTACTAGACTACAGTATTGGCAAGTGCTGGCAAATAGAAAAATATAACTATATTCAACTTATGTATCACAGTTAACTATCACGGATCGAACATATTCTGAAAACAACATTTTTCTATTATTATTAGTAACTTAAAAACTATGGTCGTATTGAGGCTGATCACAATTATTGAAGTTTTAAATGGAAAAAAAATTGTTTAAGGAAATTGACATGGTAACTCGGATTTAAGCGAATTCGGCGAATATGTGCGTTTGTGCATGCGTTTAACGGGAGGCGAAAAGGCACTGGCACGTAGACTCATAAATAATAATCATAATGTCTGGACGATTCACCAGAGGACTGTTTCTTAGTGATAAATGAAATATTCTACCAGCCCTACATAAGCCTATGAACGTATACAGATGTGTATGCATGCGCGTATTTATACATTCAGCATCTGTGCGCGTACGTGGACACGTGACCCCGCAAGAAACTACCCGCACGCAACTACACGCATGCGCACATGCAAGCTCCGTATATTAGAGTACCTTGGAATTAATCCGCAGAGTGGCGCTGCTATACGATTAGGTTATCCGACCTAAGCTTATCACTTGTTAGCATTGATTTCCTCTTAACTATTTTGCGACATTTCCAAATCGAAATTACTCACGAGAAACCGAAATATCAAAACATAACCAAGAAATAACTAGCCGATAGGTTGAAAACATTGAAATATAATACCTCGGCCAAAAACAAAATTTATTCTAGAACTATTATAAAAAGATTAATATTCGGGCAGCGTGAGCTTTACAAGTCTCGCGAACACCTCATCCAAAATGCGAAGTTTAATTACATGGATGTTAGTTATTAAAGCAGACGAACATCGTGTAATCGAATATTCACGAAACTAGATACCTTGATTGAACGCTGGCTCATCTTTGCTCTGGTTACTGAGAATTGCTATTTGTACGTATTTCTTAAACATTCCTATCAGTATTACATTCTTTTATCCGAGAATTAATCAGTTGAATAATATAATTAATACAAATGTCTTATTATTCGCGTAGCCTGAACTTGATGAGTTCTGTGCCGTTCGTAAAAAATACAAACTCTAATCATCTTACTTTTAAATAATGATATCTCTGGTCACCGCAGAATTATCACTGAAAGTAAACATTTTAAATCGGTGATATTTAATGACTGAAAATTACATACTCAAATCGAGCTCTTACTCTGGGCTTTTAGTACTCTGTTTACTGCGAATTATTTCCACCAATAACTATGATTTAATTAATCATGTTAAGTATTTTACTGTTTTACACTAACTGGATATAAAATATTAATGAATTAGTGGTCTTGTATATTTTATGACGTGGAAGAAATCCCAAATAAAATAAAATCTTCCTACACTCTCCAGCTTGAGAATGGCTAACTACAACCTACTTACGTAGCAGCGCCATCTAGCGAATTCTTCGGCAAGGTTCGCTATTAGTTAATATACATACAGCACTAAACCATAAACAACCTCCCTCCGATAAATATATTAAATGTCAGAATCTGTATAATATCAAAAACACAAAATGTATCATCTATCTTTCTACTAGATCGTGAAGTATATAAGTTCGTCATCGTCAGCATCTGGATCTAAATGATCCGTGTCCCGATGTGGTGTAGTAGCTGGGAAATGTCGACCATCACTAGTCATTGGCTGATCCGTGTTTGGGCTGCAGTCTACCTGATCAACTTCACCATCCATATCCTGAACGAGATGTCCATCATTTGTTGCAGTTCCATCATTAAGAACAGTTAGAGAACGATTTTCAAAGTCTGGCTGTGAATCTGGAGTTTTTCCTACGCTCACATTTGGATCAGACAATCCCGGATAAGCCACTTCTAGTGTCCTGCTCTTATCCTCTGGAGGTTTGTCTTCGATTGGAACAACGTTTTTCAGAATCTCTACAGTCGAGCTTCGCTCTCCTTCTCGCTCGTCTCCTTTCTGCCCGTCTTCTTTCCGGATTTCCGATGACTCCCCGACAGTCGCCGATTTTGGACATTCTGAGGCTGCCACTTCTAACTGTCCTTCGCCCTCATTAGTAACATCGAATAAACATTGGTTCTCCATAACTAAGTTAACTTCCTCATCCGATTCTCTGGAATGAACGCTCTTCACTTCCTCCGTTTCCTCACCGTCCACCTCATCCTCTCTCGAATGGATCATATTGTCATATGTGGCCATTCCTTCGTAGAACTGGGTCTGGATATCTGTTTCCAGCTCTTTCCAACCGGCAGACGTATTATCTGATATTTGCGATGGTTGTCCATAATCGGTTGGCTCCTCTTCTCGTCCCGATGTTAAGTTTTTCGACATCTCCTCTGCAGAGCTGATGACATCCTTCTCACCGTTCCCCGGATCTGATGGCTCTGTTATCTTATCTTCAGAAGAGGATTGTCGGCTAACAGTGGTCCTCGTCGTATCGGCTTTTGTTGGAACACACTCGGCTCCAATATTCAGTCTATCGGACTTCTCGACCTCGGTGACCTCCACCAAACCGTCACATGGAATTCCGGAGTCAAAACTCCTTCGGGCCGACAGGTTATGCACGTACTGACTCCGTACTGGGTCGCTGTCGGTAGGTGATTGCGTACAGTACTGGCGTTGACCGAGTATCTGCTGTATGGCTTCATCTACCGTGTACGGGTTGTGATGATACATCATTTTGGAATGGAGCTGTATGCTGTTGAATTCTTCGGTCCTTGCCCAGCGAGCTTTGTACACCGTCTCCGTGTGGCAACAGGTTCTGGATAGGAGAGATCAGTAGCAGTTAGACGTACACTTAAGACGGGGTAGGTTTGGTAGATCGAACGATAGAACCGTATCTTGGATGTTTTATGGAGATAAATATAGATAACAAAGTGTCATCTTACTCTGTCGTCAGCTCTTCATCTTCATACAAATACAAAATCTGTCCCGGAAGATACAACGGATCTGTGGCAGCCAGGCCAACTTTCTGGTGGAGGAAATAATTATATGCACACGTGCATACACGCACGTACGAACGCACAGACAGACGACAGACATACACACACATACAGCACACCCGCAAAAGACATACACACACAACGAGAGAGAGAGAGAGACGTGCATCGTGTAACGCACAAAAACTGTATTCACACTATTTCACCATTGGCACACATGACTACTACGAGCAGAAAGAGAATAACGTGATATGCCCACAAGATATGATGTGTAGTTAGATGAGACGTGCATCGTGATAGACAGACATATAACATCTGACCTTATTCTTCTGTTTCCTTCGCCATTTAGCATGCGAGTCTGATATCGCCAGTTCAGGATCATCATTGTCTCTGTTGTGTTTGCTGTTAGCTTTACTGTAACGACTACTGCTGCTACAGCTACTGTCGTAACTCGTAAAACTTTGTTGACTAAGTGCGCCTTTTCATCTTTAAATCCACCACTCGGCTCTGTATTCATATAAATGACATAATGTTATCAACGAAACAGTGCTCCTTCAATAAATCGTGGCATTTCAATCAAGGATACGCATAATTTTATTTATCATTAATGATTTATTTCAGTTTTACGCTCTAGATATTTTGTCAACGTTATTTGATACGTTGTTAAATATGGTTATTTTCCCGACCCATTGTCTTAACACTGGACTGTCGAGAGAGATAATCTGTCTCTTCCGTTTCCCCATCAAACATCGCCAACGAGTCCTTATCTCCAGTCCACGTAACGTGTTCCCAGTCGGAGTTCACTGATCCAGACAGTTTGATGGTCTGCGTGTCATCCAGAAGAGCGTCATCGGATACGGGTAAACAACCACAGCACATCGAGAGTAGACCACTGGACAGTATCTTGTACTGTAAAACATACAACAGTATATATTTTATCAGTATACGAGTGTTATTGTTAGGACTTAGTATACGGTATAGTGTCACATTTACCTTTGGCAGTCTACTGTTCTTAATTACTGCCAGCAAATCTTTTTTCAGCTTCTCCATATTGATCACTCCTAATCTGGCTACGACGTCCATGCCAAGAAAACAGCTGAGTACGAACTCTTGTAGGTAAATACTCAACGATAGACTGAGAAAAGAAAGGAAGAAAAACATATACAAGATGTCATTGTAGACAAATACTCAATGACAGACTGAGAAAAGAAAGGAAGAAAAACATATACAAGATGTCATTGTAGATAAATACTCAACGACAGACTGAGAAAAGAAAGGAAGAAAAAACATATACAAGATGTCATTGTAAATAAATACTAAATGACAGACTGAGAAAAACAAGGAAGAAAAAACTTATACAAGATGTCATTGTAGACAAATACTCAACGATAGACTGAGAAAAGAAAGGAAGAAAAAGCATATACAAGATGTCATTGTAGACAAATACTCAACGATAGACTGAGAAAAGAAAGGAAGAAAAAGCATATACAAGATGTCATGGTAGATAAATACTAAACGACAGACTGAGTAAAGAAAGGCAAAAAAGAACACATACAATATGTCATTGTAGATAAATACTCAAAATAAAGGAAGAAAACCATACAGAAGTTGTCACTGTAGATAAATACACAACGACAGATCGAGAAGAAAGGAAATAAGACATATATAAGATGTGATTGCAGATAAATGTTCAACGAGAGACTGAGAAAAGAAACAAAGAAAAGACATATACGAGATGTCATTATAGGAGAGCAAGTTAACGTCAAATTAACCAAATTGCCCACTAGACTTTTAATGACCTCTGATGGTTTAGCGGTTAATGTGCGTGGCACTTGGAGTGAAGAATCATGTATTCTGTCCCATAAAGTGGTAAAGATCCGTCCAGATATTAATGTATCATCTTCCGACAGTATGGCTTTCCCACAACGTTAAATGGGGCCGCTATCTAATGATGATTGGTGCTTTACTGTCATTTGTTGTGCCCGTGGTAAGGAAGCGAAGTCAAAGTGGATTACATCGTGATGTTAAAGTCTCCAAGGAGGGCATAACATATAACTAATTATATTGAGATAATTTAGTTTTACCAAACTGTTCTTATGTCAGTAACCGAGAAAGAATTAGTTTCAGTAGTCATCGTGCAAATAAACGGTTATGGCTTTTATGCGTTATTTGTTCCACGATCACAGATCATGTAACAAAATAAAAACGAAATAAAATCAAACTAATTAGGAAGTACGCCTATGGTTCCTATTCATTCGCGGGGCGCCTCCGTGGTCTAGCGGTAGCGTGTTGGACCACAGATCACTACGACGCGTGTTCGAATCTCGGCGTGGGCATATCTGAAGGTTGTTTCATCTTTCACTTCGTCTCATTACCTTTGTAGGTCGCTCGGCCCATTTAGCCTACCATGTGCACAAAAGTGGCCGTAAAACACCAATCATCATCATCATCATCCTATTCATTCGCGTTGCTTTAATTCGAAGTAAACGGTCAAGTTTAACTATTAATTATGATCGAGTGACGAGCTTCTTGAGATAGTTACGGCGAGACGAGACAAAGATTTGATACAGGGAAATCATACAATCTCTTGTAATTGGGGATGATTCATCTTACAGTGGTAAGCTGTCTCGGGATCGACAAAACCCTTTTCCTATACGCGAACCTGACAACCAGGAAGTAGACGCCATTAAATAATATACACATGTCAATTCTATAAAGAGCCTATTCTATTTTATAAGTCTCATATACGTGCAAGTTCGTTATTCATGGGGCCAAGTTGTGTCGGTGTATACGCCAAATGGGCCAAAATAAAACACTTCGCGAATAATTCGAAGTGGTTTTCCAGGTGCCTCCACACTTGATTGGTGAGTTTTCATTTATTTTATGAACTTACATTCATTCCTTTTTGACTGCAAGTAATTAATATTTACATAACATCAATTACCTGACTAGTCCACCTGGTGGCGAGAAGGCGAAGCAGATCACATCAGGATACTGATCCCGTATTAACAGAGACAAGACAGCGGCTACTCCGGCACCTAAACTGTGTCCCGTTAACACCAAACTATATCCCTTTGTTTGGAATAAAGGGTACAGAAAAACATAGATGAAGACAACATATTTCATATATATATATATATATATATATATATATATATATATATATATATATATGCTCGTGAATGTGTATGATTTGTTGTGTATAGATTAGTGTATGGAGTATTTTTCTATAGGTATACATAAGTGACTGTTTGGTTTAGACTCGGGGCTAGTTTTAATTGAGCTATATGATCAGAAGAACCAAACGAGAAGCCTTTTTAAAAATGGATGAAATATCCCTAGAAATAAAAATCAGCTTGGTCTACGACTCCATGATGTATAGATATGCGGTGTAACGCTTCGTCAAATACCCATAAAAGACTGGTTTCGTTACTAACCCAATCCTACGAGACCAGAAGCGAAATTAAGCCGCGGGTTAAAGCCCGGTATACATTTAGTTTTATCATCAACTGACGCTAAAGGGCGTCGTTTTTTATCCAACTGAAAACATTCATCCCCTAGCACATGACATTGTTTACATTTCGGCCATAACTTAGGTTTGATCACGTGGTGATTAAATGCGGATAAAACTAACTTATGTTCAATATGATAATAATAAAACTGACGTATCAAATACCAATAAATATGCGTATATTATTTCTCTCCCCCCCCCCAATGAAGTCTAACATCCTGGCTTGGTTTCCTGTTAATAATATGCCATAGCGCGTCCAATTGAATCTTGTAGAAGGTTATGATATACATCCCCCTCCCTCCCATGATCCATTCATTCTGGAAACAAAATACCGGAGGCTACCAATCAATAGTAATGATGAACACATTAGCATCCTAACTTTCTGATGTCGTAACCTTTAAGGGGAATAAAACCTTGTTATTGCCATGTTATGAGATGGGGGTAAGATCATAGCAACTGGATTTTCTTAGACAGTGACCTCCCAGTCATATTCCCCAGGTGTCTATATATATATATATATATATATATATATATATATATATATATATATATATATATATATACAAATAATGTGAAAGTAATGAATATTATATTTAACCGAGATATAAAGAATCTCTCTAAATTTGTGTTCGTTGTGTGTAATATGTAAAATTAAATTTGCAAAAATATACGCCTTTACACAACAAATTCGCACTCAATTATCAAAATATATGGTCTTCCTTCAGTCGATTGATGTTTGTTTACATTACTAATCTGTTTAATATATCTCTATATACACAGAGTATGTTTACAACACGTCGTAACAGACAACCAGTTTACTGATGCAGCGCCGAAGAAGGCTACAAAATTCAATACAGCGCAGTGAAAAATATGAGATAGCATATGTGACGTCAAGTTCGGCAAATGTCATTTCTGCTCGTGCAAGCTCATGAATATGTAAATCTATTTGTATAGAATATAGACGTTCATCAAAATAGAAAAAATAATCTTCGGGGAAAACATTTATTTAAATAGATTGGAAAACGAATTTGCGAGGTGAAAGCTGCCATTTATGCAAAGCGGCTCTTTGTTTTACATACCACAAAATCTGATTTGGCAAAATATAAGTGACAAGATTAAGGATATGCCATCTTGAAGCGACCTTTCACAAACTCTCCAAAACCTGCGCCGTGTTAGACAAATGTCAATTTTTGTATGAGCCATAATACATGTCGTAGACATATTGATTCACTAAAAGTGAGGCCATTCATACGGTTTATAGCTGTGATGTTCAATTTTATAATATCAGCTACATTTTGACGAAATGAGACGAAAGGAAAATTTAGCTCTAAAAACGGGCCTAGCGATCTGCAAAGTTGAAAAGGCGAAGTGACAGATGAAACACCCTTCACACATAGGTAAGCCCGGATTTAAGCCTGGGTGCTAAAAGTCCGTTCACAAACGTGCTTCCAGTTCGGCGATAGAGACGCTTAAATGGAATATAACCAAGAAGTATACATTTCTGTACCTGTACATACTCGCGTTTCTCAATACGAGTACAGCTACACGTGGTGTTCTTGGTTTGCGTCTACAAAACTATGGCTTACAAATGACATAGACTAACGTACCTGTGGTATTTTATTTTTCAGCTGTATGTCGTTTTCGAGTTGATTCTTAATCTTTTTGGCAACTTTTTGTATTCCCTTGTGTACATTGCCGCGAGGTAGATGCTCCACCTTGATATCTTCACCTTGTGCCGTCAGATCTGTCAGTGCGTCCTAATATGACATGAAACTTTAGACACTGGATTCAAGGAATTATATTTTACTGATGATAAACGGGATGAGGTCATTGATTACCTGAGTGGAGATATCGGATTATAATGTACTGAAGAGAAATATCATGAAAATATAGTTGGAAAATGAGGATAATCACAATCATTTAAGAAAATAAGCACGACATGGACCATTTATGAGAATATATATATATATATATATATATATATATATATATATATATATATATATATATATATCTTACCCCATGACATCGTTCCTCTAATAGCTATCACAATGACCTTCTTGTTATCGTCACGACATACGAAGTATGGCGTCTTGAAAACCTGCAAAAATATTAATTGGGTCATCATCGTGTCAAATTTGATCTAAACAGAAACAGCTGACATTCGTACATTTCTGCTTTTTAATAAAAGGTGTTATACAAAAATCAAACCCAAAACACGAAGTGTACCGTATCTTAAATATGTCCGTTTAGATTATAATATGGTAGACTGTCTGGATCAGAAGCCAAATTTGGGTCATCTCCTCAAATTGTTGCTAATTATCTATGATAAATCGATATATCTCATTTCCAATATTTTCCCCTGAGGCACTTCATGTAAAGGTCATGTTCATGAAAATATTGTTAAATTGTCTGACATAATTTAAGCTAAATTCTAAACAATTTCACATGAACGGCTAATGTTGTTTTTTTTAAATTAAAAACATCATGTCGATCCAGTCACAGTATATTTTACCTGATTATCAAGATCAGCATAAATAATATCTTTCCTATCCAGATGAGAGTACAGCATAACACTGGCCGCCTCACACTCCCAGTAATTGTCACCTTGGAGTACATCAGGTGGCAGGTAAGGATCATTCTTACACCATCTGCAACAATCATCATCACCACCATCATCATCATCATCTAAACCTTCCATTACTTGAACACAGACAGCTTAACAAACCAATCACCTCGTTCGTGATAATATTATATAATAATAATAATAATAATAATAATAATAATAATAATAATAATAATAATAATAATAATAATATTATTATTATTATTATTATTATTATTATTATTATTATTTGTGCCGTTGTTGTTGGTCTTGTTGTTGTAATGTGTATATAATAAAGTCCTCTGACTAACAGAATTCATAAAATCATTTTCAATTTTACCGATATTTTCTACACAACGGGATCCTATCACTACAATTATAGCAGCCGGCGTAATTAGATGATCCATATATCGCAGTAGCATATCTGAAATTATAAATCAACAAATTTAATTGCGTTAATTATTAGTAACAAGAACAAAAAAAATATTAGCAAAACATATTGATCGTGACGTACTGGCGAGAGCACCAAAGGGGGAGACTATATACTGACTTTAATGATCTACAGAGAATATTGGGTACGAAAATCCAAATTAACTGATTATTGTAGCTAAAACTTACAAAAACAAGTTGTCTGGGTTGCTGTTGTTATTAATCTAATAGTATATGTATAAAGACCTTAGATAATATGCCGCATTCTCCAGTGTCATCCACTTCTGGGGGCCTCTCGGAGGCGTGAATCCAGGACAAAGCTCACTTTCATTACTCATCCAACTATCGGTTGTTGACACCACTGAGCCTCCTCTGACCAGATGAGGGATACTTTCGGTTTGTCTAAATTGAGTCCTGTCTTCACTAGCAGACGTTCCGTAATCCGGAACATGCCTGTCTTTACGATCGTACAGTCTGGTCTTCTCGGATTCGACGTAGAATCTACTCTCCTGACCCGCATTTACACTGTTCTCGCTGAAAGTGCGGCTTTCCGTCTGGATATCTGCTCCCGAATCGTTTCCGGAATGATGATCCTTGCGAGAATCTGAGATGCCGACATTGTTTTGACCAGGATCGATCCCGATGTCAGTATGAATATTGTTTGTGTTTATATGATGGCCATCTTTCTCCGTAATAGAGATACCTTGGTCTGTTACATAAATGGCGTAAGTATATATATATTATTGTAGAATATTATTATATGAGTAGGTATGTGAAACTAATTTAATGAAAATGCGTCCTCGGTTTGCTTCAGTTATCATTGGGAGAAGATTTTCCACGAAATAGTGTTTCTAAAATCCCTAATGTCAATGAGAGACTTCTTGAGTCGGATCTCTTGTTTAACGTTTGTTTATAAATATTAACTTATTCAGTTTTGTTGACAAACTGCATTGTGGAATTTTTAATAGGATTTGCCTGTTATTATAATCCGGACGACTACAGAATCATGGCCATATGGAGATTGTTATTTACAAGGTTTCAATGTAGACCAATATATAATAATCGGAAATGAAACTTTTCATTTACAATATTCTCTGTTACCCCATTTGTTTTCTGGCAGGTGTTACGTCCAATTGTATATCAAGATTGTATGTCATTGTGTTTATGTTTTTAAGATTAACATTTACTGTTATTGAAATTTGCAATATAGATTAACTGGGCCAGGCAGTCTAAAAAAGGTGAGGAATTGTAAATCGAATGATAGATGAAACATCCTTGACAATTACACCGTAGTTCAATTCGCGACTTATACGCCTGTGGTCAACCACGCTGGCAGATTCGCAACACCCCCCCCCCCCCCATCCCCACTTCGTTGACTTATAGTTAAAATAACTCACAGTCTAGTCTATAACAGCGTCTAATCCGTAAAGTATCCGCCTCGCTTACGTCCATTATTGGGTTAAAGTTCATCTGCCGATCATAACGTTGTTTGGCACTAAGTAGTATAACCCCAGCCAGTATATCTGTTAGCACTAAGTCACGACCCTGTAATCAGATTGTAACCATTATTAATAAACCTGGCAGGGTGTCGTATAGTCTACAACTAAGTTATGAGATGAGAACAACCAAATGTATGCCAACACGGAGACAACCTACGTGAAAAAACAGAGTTAGTAGGGTGGCCACCTCCTCGAAGGCGTCGGCTCTGTTCTCATCGTGGTGTAAACAGCAGCACATAAAGCGACATCTGGTGAATGGAGTAGAGGAAAGAATAAATTCAACTTGAATAAAGCGACTAATGGTAGGTATAAGCTACAACTAACAAACCTACAGCCTATGACTAGACCTACATCCGTTCAGAGATCAGTACAGTATGTTCAGATTAGCGCAGTTAGTAGCGCACTACGCCGCAGACGCCCGGATGCTGGTTCAAAACCCAGTACAGGAATGTTTCGCCTCATCGTCTTGTTTCCCTTTTGCGAATCGCCCCATGGCAATGTGTTCCAGGTATGACCAGGGTTAGGACTAAACGTATAACACTCACTGAACGATTAGTACAGTACGCGACTTATCGTTATATTAATGATCTTCGACACTGCCAACGACAATAGCAATACCTATTTATTTCAACGACCCCGTGACCCCGTCTTTTTTGCTAACCCTATATAATTTATTCGTAATTAGTACATTATAAAATTTCCAATTAACAAACCTTAAAGTTTGAATCTTTATCGTTCAGTGCAGCAAACTTATACAACTGGCAACAATTATCAGGGTGATGCAGTTAGCTTATTTTATGTAAACTCGTCAGAACATGTAGAACGAGATCGCCGACATTTTCAATCTGGCGTTTTTGCAACGAACAATATTTATAAAATAATTGCAAAAATAAAACTGGGAGGTTCTTAATCCAATTGTCAGTCGAGTTCTAATTTGTAATAAAGTCATTGGTAAAGATTTAATCTTAAGATTTAATCTCGAGCTATCCCATCTAGCTTTTCCTACTGGATGAAACAGCCCACACATATAGGCATGCCTCACGTGACCGACCACCTTCGTGAGAATTGTGAGTATAGTAACTGCTTTAAGGTGTGACTAATATTGTGTCTCTTAAAGGAAAGGAAGCTCCTAAAGTCTGACGTCACCAAGCAGATGACAAATGAATTTATAACAATTTACATGTATATACATGTACTACAATAATAACTAAATACCAAGAAAATGTAAATTGGGGGACCGATGTAGCGTAAGTGCTGTCTTCCTACTGGCCCCGAATGATGATGGACAGCCCTGTGGGTGTATCAGTCGGAAACCTCCGTAATAGTGAGAAAGAACATGGACTGAGGAATTAATAGTGGGTAATGAAAAATGCATAATAAACACCTGTTAGAGTTCACATAATCAAAACGAGGACAGGATAGCTGGTTGTTTTTATTAATATTAAACATTTTATTTTAATAAACCACAGACGTTATACCCCCCCCTCCCCTTTGTGTCGTGACTAGAGCTTCCGTGTTTTGGACTGATCTCTGAACGGACTAATAGCAATAATCCGAAAAAGAAATGCTCTTATCACCTTCCTCATCTTTCAATAAACCTATTTCAAATAATTTCTTTACAATTATTATTATTATTAATATTATTATTATCATCATCATCATGAGATGGACTTTAAATGATATTGATCGTATCCTACCTTCGACGCCACATTTTTTTGTAGTCCTTCAGCGATCGTTTCTTTAAAGGTCTCCTCCCGAGAGGATCAAACATTAAGTAGACAGATGTCAACAAACACACTATGATGATCCATTCGGTTATTACAGCAGCTTTGGCCAGTAATATGGTGACAGGACCGCAGTCAACGGCTAAGTTAAATATCCACCAGGTGGCTATATCGATGACAAACACAAACGACACGTCAATCTTACAAGATAGCAACCTTTATGTAATATCGCCCACTTTAGCCTTTTTAAAACCCAGAAGCCGATCGTTTAAATCTCACCTAAGATCGCCCATACTACTTCCGGTATGAAAACAGCGAATTTGATGTAAAGTAACGTGACCACGTGTCTTCTCGGGTGAACATCCATTATGCTACCATGAGCGCTGGTGGTCGCTATGGCAACGTTAATAGCGGTGTATATGGCAAGAAATATCATGGTGCCAACATAAAACAGCTTAATTTTGTAGCCATCGCTGCACGTGTTTTGATCTAGTTGTATGAAATAAACCGCCATCAGAGCCACAAGCCTGTAACGAGATCATTTAAACCGATTAATCACTGATCATGATAATATTGGTATTTTTTAGAGGAACATTGTTTACATCGGGATACCGAGATTTATACATGTCAGTTGACGGGGTCTGACATTTGGGAAGAACGAACGCTTTGGGGAACAAATCGACCACGAAAACAATCGAAATAGAGCTATTTTCGCGTCAATCGACATGTCTGTTCCGATAAGGGCCCAGGTCGTGAATCAATTTGCATTTTGATGAATCTTCACCAAGACCGATGACCTTTTGTCAAAGAGGATGTTATTTGTCTATGTTGTCTCCTCTACATTTTATTCATTCCTCTGCGATTTATTGTCGAGCATCCTGACCTTTTCTTGCACCAGAAAAAGTTTAACGCAAATTGCGTATTGCGTACGGTCACTTTGCTACGATGAAAATCGTCCGAAGTCTTCCTTACTGTCTTTGTAATACGTAACCGTAAGCTATCGATGACCCTAACCCACCCGTGCCTCCGTACCAACACTGGACTATTTCCGGTTGGCCATCACTGCCATTTATAATATCAGATATCGCCGCCATCGGTTTGGCTAAAATCCGTTCACATTTGACGGAAACTCGGACATAAAAAGGTCACGACATCATTAATCACACCAAAAGCCCGAAACCTGCTTGCAAATATGTGTCGTATATAATCTTAACAGTTCAAAGTGTTGCTGCGTAACCAATGTTAGTGCTAAGTCATTAATAACATTCCCAATTCAGAGTCAAACTATAACTGGCAGGCGTTATTTTTGTCAGCACAGTAACGACATTTATTCAGGACAGCAACCTCCCGTGTGTCCCGGGGCTGTTCAGTCTTCTAGATAAATATCTAGAAATGGATGATAGCGTGTTGTGGAATCTAGACAAGTTACAGGAATATTTTGCACACGGTACATGATTACCGGAAATGGTATCAACCCCTGGACCCTCATTTGAATATAAACATAAAATATGTGTCTCTAACTGGAAGTACTAAGCACACACACACACACCACACACACACACACACACACACACACACACTATATATATATATATATATATATATATAAAACACTATTTAACAGAGAGAAAACTTATATTTCGACGGTTTGGTAGCATTTGTGACGTGTAAAACCTTTTCTCTTCCAAGCCAAACACAGTTTTTTATATTAAATCTAATAACACAAATTCATATTTATTTTTATGTATCATTTTTATTAGCATATTTATTGCCGGCAATATTTATGTACCAATCCAAATTTTACACAGAATGCATGGACTATCATAATGCAGGCCTATATTAATGATATAATTGTCACTGTTTTAATAGTTTTAGGATACTAAAATATGCCTAGACACATCTGACCTTTTATTGACAATTAAAAAGACATAACCTAATAACTAGGAAAATAGATAGTTATTATCCCACATAGTATGACATATTTAAAATTGAAATAATCATTTCTCACAGTAATACTATATATATATATATATATATATATATATATATATATATATATATATACAGTCATTTGCAAAAGTTTAAGACCAGACATAATTTTTAGGCCTTTTTATGCTATGACGTCAGATGATGTAATTTATCGTTTTATTACATCATTCAATTTGGGCCATGGAGCAGTAAGCCTTGTCATAATTTGCTGATCACTGGTCTCTTGTTCTCGGTATGTTTGATTGTTGTTTTTCAAGTCATTTCTACTACATTCATACAATGGGCCAAATATCTTCTTTGACAGAGATTCGAGGGGCACAAATAGCTAGTTTACATGGTGAAGGATACACAGATATGGGACATTGCTGCCAAATTGCGTTGCTCAAAGACAGCGGTGCACAATGCTATCGTCAAATTCAATTCTGATGGCACATTTCACGACAAGAAAAGTTCCAACACTGTGTGTGTGTGTAGTGAGCTCCGGTGGCCTAGCGGTTAAGCACCCGGCACTTGGTGCCAACGGTCATAGGTTCGAACCCCGTAAGAGGTCGAAATTTTTCCAGAGATTAATTTCTTGGCTGACAACATCGTGGGTGACTGACCACGTTAAATGGCGCTGCCGTCTCCACTGAATTATTTAAAATAAAGGGGGACGTTAAAAAAAACCCTGAGGACGTAAAACACTCTGGCAGTGACCAGGGTATTTCGGCCCCATCTTTCTGTACTGCTCCCCTGTGAGTGGCGGGGGAGGAGGTTTCTCAACCACTCTAACATAGAGACTGTGCCGAATAAGCGAGAACCTGAGGATTCTCCCCGAACAACAAAGCCAAACTCCAACACTATTTCAATACGTCTCAGCAAAGAATTTTGACTTAAGTCCCACAGGTCGGCACTAAAGCCATACCTGATACCAATGATGAAAAAAGGGAGACTGGACTTTGCCTGACGTCAATCCCATTGGACAATCACTGAGTGGAAGAGTGTTGTTTTCTGACGAATGGACCATGTAGCAATCTGCACCTCGCCACATGCGCATAAGGCGGCCGTTGGGTACACCAATGAAACACCCGCCGAGTCGAAGGACCTGGGCGGCAATGTGGCCATGCTAGTCTGTATCTCATTCCGCCTAACATTAATATGAATAGACCCAAGTAGGTGGAATTCCTCGAAGAGAAGCTGAAACTGCACACGTACGTCCAGGGCTGCACGATCTTCAGGCAAGATGGTACCCCTTGTCGCCGATCAAAGGTAGACACTGACTTCCTGAAGAAAACCAAGATATACGTGTTGGATGGCCGGGGAACAGCCCAGATCTCAAACCTGGATAAGGTGGCATACAAACAAACGTCAAGCGCTGAGAACCTGTGACAAGCTACCAAGTAAAATTGGATCACTGAAATAACCCAGAAGTACTGCGACTCTCGGGAATCCAGCATGCCGCGTCGCATCCATACAGTCACTGACAGCAAAAGAGCACATACTAAATACAAAAAAATAGTGACCCTTAAATGTTAAAAGTTTCTAATTGCGTTAATTTAAGCTCTCGGTGAAATAAATGTATATAATTTGGTATGAAGGCCAAAGAAAACACAGTTTTGTCAATTTTATTTTTAAAGGGTTTTGGTCTTAAACTTTTACAAACGAGTATATATATATATATATATATATATATATATATATATATATATATATATCCCTTATTAGAGTGAGTTATCTGAACTAGTTCAGTCTAGCGGCGTATATTTATCTTATTAAGGAATTGTTTGTTGTAATAAAACAGAAATAAACATCTTTATACTCACCATAAAATGCGGATTGTTAATTCTAACAAAGAAGAATACACCAAGTCATCACTGCCAAGATACCAACGACGTCGAAACACCTTAAGAGCTGGCATCTTCTACTTGTAACCTGATCGGAAATTAATTTATGTGTATCCATCCAGTGTTCTGTGTCACTCACTCACTCACTCACTCACTCACTCACTCACTCACTCACTCACTCACTCACTCACTCACTCACTCACTCACTCACTCACTCACTCACTCACTCACTCACTCACTCACTCACTCACTCACATATTCACTCACTCAATCAATCAATCAAACAAATACCCATGCTTCTGATATTTACTGTTCGACTATATTTCACCTCACCGGAGACACAGAGACATTGATTACATGTAAACTACAATTTTCATCGTGAAGACAAACATTACGAAGTATTAACTAAGATTGCCTACCATTACTCTACCATAGCAGCTCTACTCTCTGACCAGACGATAGTCAGTAGACTAGTCAGTATGATAATCTATGTCTGCTCGCGAGATGTACACCTTCCTAGGTGCATATAACAGTTATCGGGTGATATTTCGTTGCGCTAACCAAATGAGTCAATAGTCTGTGGCACAGCTGTAGCAGCAGTCTGACTTATGTATGTCATCTAACTTGTCCGTGAACGATCGACACATCCGAGCCTTTTGTTGTTGTGCTGTTAGAAGCCTCAACTCTACATGTCGTAGATGTTCCACTAGTAAAACAGGCGTCGAGCTACACGCCATCGTAAGAAGACGAATCTATTGCTCAAAGCTGTGTGCGTACGAGTGTATGTGTGCGTGCGTCTCTCTCTCTCTCTCTCTCTATCTATCTCTGTGCGTGTGCGTGCATGTATGTGTCTGTCTGTCTGTTTGTTTGTCTGTCTATCTGTCTGTCTCTCTCTCTCTCTCTCTCTCCCTCTCCCTGTCTGTCTGTTTGTGTGCGTGTATGTGTGTATGCGCACTTGCGTGTGTGTCATATTACTATTGTATGAACTATACTTTTAGTGGTGAAATGCATCTATTACATAAAACTCAACTGTGTGTGTGTGTGTGTGTGTGTGTGTGTGTTTGCGTCTGTGTGTGTGACAGAGCGAGAGCGAGAGAGAGACATGATACTCCGGATTTCCGACTGTTTACGGTTAAAATACTCCCCTCGCATACGTCGTATCTGATTTGTAAGACAAATGTTAACCATCTCATAGTCTAATAGACCCATCAACAACAATAATAAATATTATATTGACCCGATATATAATGATTCATCAAAACTAAAAATTACGGTGATATAAAGATATAACGCGAAATATCAACTGACCTGATATTATTGATTATTAATATTTTTGTTCTCTGTCTTACGTGCAAGCTGTTAACCGTTCTGGCTGAATAATATCAATTTGAAAACGATCCCCTAATAACATCAGATAGTTTTGTCGACAGTGACACTTCTCACCAAATAAAATCTGTAATCCGCATGTTATTGCTCTATTGTTATATTTAATTTATCGGTAATAATAATAATAATAATAATAATAATAATAATGTATATTTAATAAAGCGCCCTTACTAGCAGGAGCCATTCAAAAGCGCTGTACAAATAATATGTAATATAATTATACCCCAGATAAAAACCCTCTAATTGAATTAAAAGATACTAATTATTTATCTGTGAAAGCGACCTTGAACAGGTGTGTTTTTAGAATAGATTTAATAATGCATACCTTACATTGATCATCGGCACCACTTTGCCCAAGACTGAACATATACGAATTTTTTATCAGCTCAAAATTGCTGCCCTTGTAAGGGTTACCCCCCCCCCCCCATTGCTTCGTCACTGATTATACATATTAAAAGATGCATAAGGAGACATATAACTAGGAAAAGCCAAACAAAGAAAAACAGGTATTATAATATAATAATAACGAACTTCTATAGCAACAATATCCTCGAAAAGAATCGCGCTCAGTGGCGCCCCTAGTACAGGGGTTGGACAGTACCATAGTCTAGGTACGATGCATAATCATCAACAGACGATAGGATGCAATGAAATCTTAATTAGGAGGGATAAGCGAGCCTGAAAAGGTGAGTTTTCAAATGGTGTATAGACTTTATTCTATGAATAAATCTTCTGATGTACTGTTATTAATATAAAAAGCATATTCGGACCATTTAGCCTAACATGTGCACGAGAGTGGCTGTAAAAGATCAATCATCAATGTCTATGATCGTTTGTGAACCTTATAGAATGGTGTCCGATAAATGCTATAGGTTTAGGGATATGATGGGGATAGGAGTGTGGTGGTGTGGGGGTGTGTGCGTAGGCGAGGATGAAAGAGGGAGGATTGGCGATATATATTTAACCCACCCACCCACTGTTCGTGAAGAGGGGATATATATACCCATTACCTACCTTCGGGGTATACATTTCTGTTTCTAGCAGCTGTTCAGTGCAGGCGGATTAACATTTCTAATATAGCAGTTGTTATTGTTGTTGTTGTTGTTTACAAATATTGAAAACTTTTATCAGATGTTCGTACCATTTACCACAGACCTCATCATTAGCGTATGTATCATCATTGTTGATACGCACCAGTATCAGAACTGTATTCGCTAAATATCGATTACGCTAAATGCAGCAGAGAGTCAGGTAAATATATCGCTGATATATGAGAACCAATGGCGCTGCATGTGAATCATTATACATCTAGTTGAATTCCTCGTTTCTTAGTAGATAAATGACCTTAGTGGTTAAATAATTGCTCACCAGTCTATTTACCTGGTCTATTTCTATATCCGACTGATTGATTATTGGTGTTTTACGGCCACGTTTGTGCACATGGTAGGCTAAATGGGCCGAGCGACCTCCAAAGCTAATGAAGCGAAGTCAAAGATGAAACATCCTTCGGATATGTCCGCGCCCAGATTCGAACTCAGGTAGTAGTGATATGTGGACCAACGCGCTACCAACTAGACCAGGGAGGCACTCTTTATTTTCATGTCCGACTGATTTTCTTGAGACATGATATAATGTCTTCCACGTTTTGACACTCATGGGATATTACAGCATACGCCGAATTTCTGCAATTTATATTATAATATACAATCTGTACAACAGCGTTTAGGTAACACGACAATGTAGAGTACACATTCCACATACAAACAGAAGGTTGGAACGAAACCAGTGGCGGAGCATGGGGTATGTACAGTCGGACATCGAAATAGACCAGGTAAGTAGTTGGGCGAGTAATTATTTAACCACTAAGGTCATTTATCTAAGAAGAAAAGTGGAACTCATCTAGTCTAGTAGAAATACGAGCGGAGCCAGCCACCTACGGCGTGGGGTCTGGGACCGTTCAGCGGGCCCCTAAACCCGAGGGGTGCTGGTGTTTTGTGAGGCATTATTACCCTTTCCTGAACTTAAATATCATCCCGAAAACAAATATTTATACGAAAACAAATTCAACTCGAAATTGCCGCCCCTGTAAAGGTGCGCACGAGGCGGCCGCCTACCCCCCGCCGCCCCCCTTTACTCCGCCACTGAAGAAAATATTGCCTTTTCGTTCAAATAAGACAGCACACTTACCCTGGATGGCTAGCCAATCTCCAACAACAACCTTCTAATCACGCACGTCATCCGGACACGGCAATCATTAATTGATTCACGCTCGTCAAGAACGGACCCCGGACTTCGTCTACGATATATACATCCGGAGCTGAAATCGGCAGCCTCCATCCAGCCAGTGACGTCTTTTAATCCATTCCTCGCCAACGAACGGGACTGACGTAAAGAAGGGCAGACTGATTATGGACCTGTTTACCTTATTATCAACAGCCGGTCGGTATCGATTGGCTCGTTCAACCTGGTCAGTATATAAGTCACAAACACAACAACGCCAACCAACCATTCAGTGGCGTGTGATTGGCTGTTAGTCAATGACATCAGCTAGCACTTTAAACCCAAAAGGCGTTCATTGGACGACCCTTCCATTTCACTGGCCACCACCAAGGCAGAAGACGACGCAAAACGAGGAAAAGTTGATAAACGAATAAAACTTACTGAGGCGAACGGATGTTAAATCATATTATAATTGGATCGGGCAAAGTTCACGGATGTGAAACGCATTTTAATTAGGACGAGGCCAACCTCCAAGTTGTGGGTTCGATTCCGGCTCGAGCTTGCGTTTGTCGGATTTGTTTCCCCCGAAAACAGCACATCGGCCATGCGTCCCAGATGTGACAAATGTCGATGCCAAAAAACGGATTTCAACATATTAAAATCAATTTACTGACATCAAAGCTTAAAAAACAACACGCTATTAACTGCAAGCATCATCTATTACAGGACATTAATACTAATAAGCCCAAACGTCCGAGAATTTGACAAGAATCTTTTTGAATATACAACAACTGATAGCTGTCTATGAGATATATTTCAATATGCTGCCATAGTACAGGTGGTACTATACTGCACATACAGGTTAGGATTCAAATTATTTCAGCGTTACTTCTGTTTGTAGAAATTGCCCGTGGTAAAGTTGCCCATATTAGTCATAATTTAATGTGTGTCTGTGCACGCACACGCACACAAATATACAGATATATATATATATATATATATATATATATATATATACACACACAAACGTGTTCGAATCTCGGTGTGGGCATATCTGAAGGGTGTTTCATCTTTGACTTCGTTTCATTACCTTTGGAGGTCGCTTGGCCCATTTAGCCTACCGTGTGCACAACAGTGGCCATAAACACCAATCATCATCATCATCGCACACACACATACACACACACATACGCGCACGCCCCCTCCCCCCACAGACACATACACACGACAACACCTATCATATTTACTACTCACCTCACTTTGAGGTAACACTCCCCTCTATCACGGCTCAAACTGTACCATTACCATGATGATTAACATGTCATATTTCTAATTATCACATTTGTATGTGGGACCCATCACCTTAATTCTCCTGCCAGAATCCAATCCAGATGCACTCCAGCCACGTCACTGCTGGCCATTGTTCTAAAACCTAATTAATATCGTAGGTCAAGGGCTGTGGGATTTCTCGTTCGTCTCTTCGCAACCCAAATCAATATATCTCTGGCAAGTGCTATGATTGTACATTTAACAGCTGTATGATGTTGACTAGTAGTAGAGATACCTTCTTGTAGGTGAATAGTACATCCCTCCAATAAGGCCTTCGTAGCTCTAGGGTGTTGTACTATAAACGTCTACAATTTCAGTTTATGCTATGAATGGCGTTTTCTTATACTTATAGCCATACACGCACGCACGCACGCACGTACGCGCACGCACACACGTATACATAAACAGGTATATACTATAGATATTTGGTACAATATGAAAATATTCTGCATGTAACATAGCATGCAACATCGCTAAAGATTGTGTTTAGTGCCCTTCCTTACAAATAGAACAAAGCGAATCATGTGTGCGCGTATGTGTGTGTTTTAGCTGTGTATAATAAGGCACAGGCACAGAGAATCTCGAACCCTGAATTCAAACTCTGGACGTTTCTTCAGGGGACTGAATCCAGAGTGGCGACTTTTCTTGCTGAGACATGTGTACTGTCTCACCAGTCCCGCGTGCGTGTGTGTATGTGTATGACCTCATATGAAAGATAATCTTAACCGATTGTTTCCTTAATTTTAGAAGCTGCGTCAAACGTATGTATTTAAGGAGCATCTTTTCTTCTTCTTCTTTTTCTATCCCCAGGTGTGTTTTTTGGAGTCCTTCTCCGTAGAGTTTCTGTATCTGAAAATTACTTTGTAAAGTTCCGGTCCCGGATGTACCGGTGCCGAACTTTACAAAATATTTACTGTGTGTTTGTTTTTTGCCAGATGTATGGGTCTTTTAGAGTTTTATTCTAATAGCGTAGTTGTTTTTATTGCTCGACGCGAGTTGGAAAATACTATTTAGTGAAATAACTCGATGTACAGGGAAACCTAATAATAGTCGATAAGCCCACCGCATATATCACCTTATAATAGAGAATCACGCATATTTCTAAATTGGTATTGCTTTACCGGAATGAGAGTATGTCAAAGTAGATAAATGATAACAAACAACAAATATTCGGGAAAACGATCAGATATATTGACCTCTAACTAGGTGCCATAAAACTTCTCCGCATGAATATTATGTGTGTGTGTGTGTGATTGATATATATATATATATATATATATATATATAGATTATTTTTAATTTGAGATAAATTTTATGAAACAGTAAGAATACTTTACATAATATAATAGCTTAAATCATTGCGAGGGGGCAATTGATATTCAAAAAGAAGGCAAATTTAAATAATAAGATTATTTTTATATTTGCAGATATTTATTGGAAAAGTATGTATGCAATACTTTTTGACATTTATAAAACTGTTATTCTGTTTGTAACTTGGTCAATATTGTTAAATAAATTAAGCCACATTTATATAGCATCCAGGCCAGAATCCACATACACACAATACTTGTCAATAAATATTTAATATAACACCCAAAAATTAAATAAAAAGAATAAAACTTAACATAAAACACAGTAGTTGACTGTATTTTTGACAATATATATATATATATATATATATATATATATATATATATATATATATATGCAACACAGCTAACTTGTGCTGGACAACTGATCCAATGTACACTTTTTAATAGATCAGATTAATTTTTGAAACTTTACCACACATATGATCCACAATTTTTACTGGATAAATTTAGTTGAACAAGTTTTTTTTGTGCACTGCACTTGATATAGGTTTGATACAATTAACTAACTGGAACTCAACACTACAAAGTTGCATCTAATTATTTTCTCTTAACCACATAAAGTGAACAAAATGGTAATTTTCTCATTATAAACAATTAAGACGAGTTAACATATAATGTCTTCATTCATATAAAGAAGAAATTTCGCCTAAAAATTAGTTTTATGTTGACTGAGAATTGGGAGTAATTAAATATACCTACGCAGGAATTCCAATATATTTTTCCACCTAAGAGCTAATTCGATAGATTATATTTAACAATGCAATAAATCAAATGCACAGCTAGCCTATTGTAGGCCATAATTAGCGTTATTGTCATTGGTGAGTAACCAACATTTTGGGGAAAATTTACAGGGAACGATCATAATTCTAACAATTTTCTAACCAGACCATGGTATTTTAACAGCCTTAAAAATCCCATCCTATCATATTCTCATCCGACACATTTCGACTTTATATGATCCTTACAGCTGATTTTATTAGTAATAATATATATAATTAGTGACCCATAACAATAATATAGTATTATTTTATGTGGCTGGCTACAGCAAATGATATGGTCTGTAATTTACTGCTTCACGGCGAGGTCTAAACAAATTTAGAACTTACGATAGATGACGTATTCGGTGGAGAAAAGCTTACCAGTTGCCTGATTGGGTGAAAAATTCCTCTTATTATAGTCCAACTGCTGGGATTCGAACCTTCCACAAGCGTGAACATGGTCAGGAGTTCCACACTCTAACCCACCAGGCCACAGAGTTCAAGGTTTAAATATTTCGTATCCTATTTGGTTGTAAACTTATATTTTCATAACGTTCACGTGCAATTATATCATGAGGTTCAAACATTTATTACTTATGTTCAATATATTGTAAATGGGCTAGGTGGTGCCACTACATCAAACGGGGATATTTGACTAAATTTTGATTTGATATTATCACTGGAAATTAACAATAACTCCCACGATAGGGAACCTTTGGTCAAATGCCAGAAAAATCAATTCAAATGTAAAGTACGAGTTACACAGAATGAGTGTTCTGGAACCGGTATTTCGCGCAGTTCTGCCTGATATTATCATTATTAATTAACAATTACTTCTACGATAAAACTTCAAAGAAAATCGCTTATTAAATGTATGTAATTAGGATAATATTATTTCAAGTTTTGTTGCAGTGATTAGGTGCGCCGAATATGTAAAAACATCAGTGCCGAATGGGCTTTCGCAATTTGGTATTCTCGGCCGAATTAGCCAGGTGGCTAAAAGGTTCCAGTGGCGAATGCCCCCGGAGGGTAATCAGAAAGGCTAGCTTATAAATTGCGCCATTAGGAAGAGTTCGAAACATGTCTGCGCCAATGGAATATTTCGTTGTCGGAATATCCTTCACGCGATAATTGTACGGCTGTGGACTGGACATATAACTACTTAACACTAACCTGATAAGTGGAGTATCGGTTAAACACAAAGATGGTGGCCGGCAGCGCCGATCGAGATAAAGACTTCATTTGAGCAAAATTGAGGATCCGAAAATGTTAAAAAGGCAGAGGCTTCCGTATTTTAATTGTGTTATAGATTATACGTACGTAGATTCCGTCTACTCTGTTGGTGTGGAAAGGTTGAAATTATGACCTATATATATATATATATATATATAGATGTCAGCAGAAATATAATCAAATGTTTCACTAAATAAAATTTAAAAAAATCTCGGTGATATCGAACGGTAATAAGTGATTTTGTGATTGGTTTCCTACAGAGTTGTGGGGGGGGGGTGTACGAGTGAGCTCAGGAGATTCCCGTACCGCAGATTCTAATTAGAATCTGTGGTTTGGCTTAATTAAGCTGCCATCGTTATCAGCCGTCACATAAATCGATACCTTTTGACAAGGCATGATCTGAATAGTTACACTGAATATCTTCACTTGCCATAATCAATTTTAAGTATTGCGAGTTGCCTTCTTTTAAACCATATATATATATATATATATATATATATATATATAAGATGTGTAATCTAATAGACCTTAACTAACTAATTTTACACTTCGGGTCACCGCCCAGAACAGCGGAGGCTGAGCTTCATGGTTTTCAAAGTAGACTGGACTCTTGTTCTAAACATCTCGGTTTGAACAACGATCTACTGCGTAATACAATTGGAATTCAGATCGGAAAATACTTCTGGTGATAGAGTAGTTTCTTGTTGTTCAGCATATTCCATTATTAAATGTTGTTATTGTGAAAAAAATTAGAGTAAATACTTCTTTAGCGAAGTCCGCTAGTATCGCTTGAAATTGCGACAGACGGGGTTTGTTTATACACGAAAAATGACCACAACTAAAACAAATCGTTGAAGATATATCTGAATTGTTCTGGTAAAATGATAGTATTACAACTGGCTTGTCCATTTTCGATATTATTATAAATGGCCAAAGATGTGTATTGAAGAAACACTATGGGAAAGCCACCACTTATACGTAAATTTTCGCTACGAATACGCCAATCCGCTTGTACACGGGAAATGTGTTCTTCGAACTACCACATAGAACTTCCAATTTAATCTATTTTGTTTACTAAATCAGTCTTCTTTGAATAGAAATATACTAAATATCACCTTGTCTTTCATTTTCCTTTACTGACCGTTGAAATCGTGGAGTATTATCACCGGCAATGATCGTTAAACTATCTCGCGTACACACTAAAAAGGGAACGGGGACCTCGGACTCTGCGACGTCACTAGCTTAATTGACAAGGTCTATTGCCATTACTAACAGGCAAGGGATTATCATCGCGGTTTGGTTTCTTTTGCACAAACACTTGCTGGCTCATTGTGGACAATTAACATGACATTCAAATACATACGAATCACTTAATTGCCCGTGAAATAAGGCAACGAATAAGGAAATTGTTTATTTACAACATTGGCAAGACGATTTAAAGGGAAAAGCTCAAAACTATAAAAATAATATTGATCATTTGATGGTTATTGTAAAGTATGCTGTTTAATATCAAACACAATATATATAGTTGATCCAGTCATTTATTTGTTATATTAGACGTTATGGCCCCGTACCATCTGCTATCTATATGTGTGAACTTAATGCACCAAAAGTAATTTAATGTTCTATGCACGATATATGGTAAACGAACAAACAGCTAGCTACCTTGACATTAAAAGATATTGACAACTTATGTTCATTAGCGCACAATTTTATCAATACTTTCTTACCTTTGGTATTAAAAACCCAACGCGCAGTGGGAGTGTGACCATCAAAGGTGGTCACACTCCCGCTGCAAGCTGTTCTATATGGTAACGCAGAAGCACGGACACACCAGCATCAGAGAGCTTAAATATAGTCTTTGCCTGCATTCACGGACACGTATACTTCGTTCAAGGTAGGATGACAGTTTCGGAGTTTTATATCATGTTGTTTGTTGCCCTTATTTGGTAATTTGTGTTGTGTGACGTCAAATATTCAAAACGAGACATCAATCTTATTTTGACATAAATGTAGTAATTTGTATGTCTAATTTGTAAATGTTGTTCAACGGACGGCAATAACTAGCCGCGAAAGTTAAAATGCAATCATTTACATATGAAGACAAAATATTTTGTAAACTTGCAGCCAAGGCGAAACTATTAATATTTTTCCGTTAAATACGTGTTAAGATGATGATGATTAGTGTTTTATGGCCAGTTTTGTGCACATGGTAGGCTAAATGGGCCGTACGACCTCCAAATGTAATGAAGCGAAGTTTATATATATATATATATATATATATATATATCATACCAAACATTGTACACTAATTATAAGTGCATGGATGCAAATACATTATGACATAATCATGGGTACAATGATTAAATTCCAAAACATAGGGTCACCTCTACTGGATTTAACATGTTTATTTGAGTCGCCCCTCTTGTGCGTGAGAGGATACAACACTTGGTGACTTTAATGAAAGCTTCAATGAGACCTTCACAGTATGTATTAATACCATAACCATGAGTACTACAGTGTCGATCATTGCAATGTATTGCATCATAAGGTATATGTATGTAATTAAGAATATGTCCAAATATACTTTATAACGATCAACGTTATGACTACTGGCCCTTTTCAATGACGGACAAGGGACACATAGTCATATGATCCGTATTCATGGTGCGGCGTAATATCCCAGGGCAGTGACCTGAAATGTTAGCACCATCATGAACAGAAATATACTCTGTTATTGACTGAAATAAATTTTCAGATCGTTGAGGGTAATGAATGATACAAGTGTTCTTGAAGCAATAGAACATCATATATATATATATATATATATATAAGACCAATATTTAATAGATACAACGCGGTTTACAGCCACTCTTGTGGTTAAATCAGACAATAGATAAGTTTGTACTAGCCAAGTGGATATAAGACAACATAATTTCAATTCGATGATCGAACTTGTTGATTTATTGGCCGCCAATAGCGTCTTACATTAACACGCGTAGGCCAGAGGTCTGGCTGTAAGACTCGTTTCAAATTGGATGCTTTAATACATACATGGAGGCTAACGTAGAAAGATTCGTCAATCTATTTCAGTTCTATATCAAGAACATCAACATTGTTATTGAATATATATATATATATACATATATATTGTTTGACAGTATCATAACTAAATAAATGTCCAACTACTAGGTCAATGTGCTTATTTTAGCATACAAAAACAGTGAATTTCAATGTTTTTGTTTTGAAAAATCATAAATATATGAAACACTCTTGACCAGAAGCTGAAATTGTCAAAAGGAAAATGAAGTTAAAATACAAATGAAACAACAGCTACAGTATAAATGGCCTTAACAATTTCCAACATGACCAACTGTTATACCAAAAATCATACAGGAACCAAAACCATTTCATGGTGTTCAACCTTGAATAGCACTGTATATATTAAAGCCAACTAAAAACTATACATTTGACCTGTTAGAGATACTTACCAATAAGGTAAAAATCTAATTTCAGGCCTCTATCTCTATTCAAAGTTGAGGTATTGGCATTTACAATAACACTGTCTACTTTATTTTGGCTCTTGTGAGGGTACAAAAAGGGGGTCACGACTCTTTTAAGGGGCCTGTATCTTAGAAAGTATTTGGAATTGGGGCCTAAAATTGGGCATGAATTAGTTTTTCATAAAGACGTATTTGTGTGATTTTTTTAAAAAAAATCCCAGATGGCGACCACATTTTTTTATAGAAAATTGGGTAATTTGACGTAGAATGACCCATATTGTCTATACCAATGAAGTTTGTTATGAAACAACTTAATAACTGATGAAATATGAAGTTAGTTTTAAATTCATTTCCCAAATGAATCACTCAGATTATTATTTGCAACTTCATTTCAACTCTCTCTCTCATGCAATACTTTCTCACACACATACACACACACACAGAGAGAGAAAGAGAGATTATTTTACAAATTGAAAATAGCAATTATCCCAAGCAGTCTTAGCTGCCATAGAACACAATAAAAACAGTTAAAAACAAAGTAATTTATTACAAATACAAGTTAATAAACTGAAGACCATCTTTATAGAGTTAATCATACCTAAAGGATGGGATTGATAGTTCTCTGTATGGCACAATGTTTTGTACAATGTTTTGTTGCTTCCGTATACAGTTTAATAGCATATTACGATTAGTATCTTGCAAAGCAACCGAAATAAACAATATTTAATCGTGAATATCAGCAGAATTATTATTTAGTGTTCTGACCAATTCAGTAAAACGGGAAAAAGTTTTATAATCTCAAATGTTCATTCATCTTACAATCGACATCAAATGGCTCCTTCAGTTGGGCCAGTCACATCCATAGCACTAAATACGTGATCTTGAGAGCTGTACCACACAAAATGTATACTCTACCTGAAATAGACATGTAAATGTTGCTGTTTAATGGCCACCTTTGTGTACATGGTACACTAAATGGGCAGAGCGATCTCCATTTCTTTTTCTAGTTTAAACTGAACAGGTGTTTACAAAATCATTGTATGTTAAACTCACCCAAGGATCTTCGCTGTAAGAGGTTGTCCTATCCGACTTCACATGTATTTGTACTGCAACTAATCACTTTTGGGTTAAAATCTGGGGCCACGGTGACGTAATTAATCAGCACTGAAGTGGGTTTCTGAATTAATTTCTTAATGTAAATCAGATGACATATGAAACAGTCTGCCACCAACTGTCTAATTATATATATATATATATATATATATATATATATAAAACAAGACTGTTTTTCAACATTAACAAACATAATTTCTCTTAACTAACCATAACAAATATGTTTTATTCCTCTTAACAATGTAGAAATGTATATAATATACCGTATTAGTGACAATACTTATTATCACACACTAAAGAATTAGAAACTAAAACGAGTCTTGAAATAACTCTGCTTTCAAATATAAACTTTTTGGTAGTCATAATAATACAAATAAAAGAGCAGCTGATCTGTTTGGTTTGTTTACAACCAACAACCTGACAGGATAATAAGACCAAACTAAATCATTGCCAATATGAGACTTTTCTAAGTACGATGCTCATGACACAAACCGATTGGTTCATAAAATACTGTCTTTGATGGAAATTACTGCTGGTGATATTTAACACCACATGTACAATGGTGTCGATAACAATTGGTGATAATAAGAACTGTATAGATAAGATATACAATGTGCCACGTGTGACGTGGGTGTAGTGTGTACGGTGTTTGTCACTCTCTTGGTATCATCTCCTTTCTCATCATCATTGTAACACAGCTAAGCCAACTACGTCGGGTCGGCATCTCTCCAAATATCTGCCACGTGTCCATCTCTTCGTCGTATCTCTCTATGGTGTCATGATACCTACGGCAACAAAGAAACGTACATTGTCACCAACTGACAGACGGAAATGAAGAAGTGAATATATCGGACATAAATGTTCAATACAAAGTACAGATCTACTAAATGTGCTTTTTAAAAAATATTCTAGAGTACAGACCCCTAATTGGTATGATAAAAATAACAACTAAGTATTTAGGTATTTACAGGTATTTATATAAATTTGAATATTTCACACACACACTATCTGCTTAGTAAATCTGCAGAATAAAAGTCCATCTGTGTAAATGTATAAAACAATTATTTGCTTATCTGTTTACACCTTCTCTTCCCTAAATAGAAAAGATCTAATTATTAAGTTTTAGCAGCTCAAAATTAATTACATTTTACTTCATATGATGTCACTGCAGACAAGAATATAGTTTATTCATTTTTCATTACCAGTACATGCCATTATTCAATCAAGGAATGGTACTGCTCATAGTGAATCAGAAGTAGTGTAGATGTTCGCTAATTGTCGGCAGATGCCTCCTGATAATTCATGTGGTTCTGATTTTATGTGCTTTGATACCTTCCTATATCATACAAGAGATGTGATGGTGGAGTGTACCACGGGATGAATTTAGTCTCCAAAGTCAGATCCACCAAAAAAGTCTGGCTCTGTCTTGTCTTGTTGAAGTTTGGGGTAGGAACCCCTGGCTGTCGCCTATTGGGCACAGCCACCTGGTGTTGGCTACTGTTGTTGTGATGAATGGCGTACTATGCAATGTTTGGCATGGTGGAACCTCAGTTTAGTATAGAAGTCAATTTCGGAGGAGAAAAAACCTTACCAGTTGCCTGGTTGGACTAAAACCTCCTCCTACTATAATGTCGCGGCCGGGAACCTCCGGCCTCCCGAACAGCACGGATTAGGGGTACGGGGGGCCCAAGCTCTTATCCACTAGTCCATAGGGGCGGTCTGATCTGTCCTTGGTATGTGTAGGGATCTTTCTGGAGAAGTGGAGTTATGATGTCTGGTAGAAATGTTGATTTCCTTATGAGCAACGCCGCTAGGTGGCGGTCTGGAAGTTTGTGGTCTTCCGGGCGGAGATGACCTTTAAGTGATCTTCGGTGCTTCGGGTAGGCTGGGCAGTTCAGCAGATAATGTACCGGATCGTACACTTGTTGACAGTGCCGGCATAGTGTTTCGGGTGACGGGCCGGTGAAGTTTCTTGTGTATACCCAGAAACGCAGTCTTCTGAGCTGGGTATCGACCAATCTGTTGTTAAGGATATTATGGCCAACTACAGTGGTCTTCTGGTACCAATCCTTTGATGCCGATGTGTAGTCTGTGTAGATCGATTCCAGTCGATTGGAGATGAATCTGTCAACAAGATAGTTGAATGTGCCTGGGGTATGTTCGGCATATTCGATGACGTCTAGGCTCGTGGCTTCGTTAGCTAGTTTATCGGCTCGGTCGTTGCCCTCAAGGTTAATGTGGCTAGGAACCCAGTGGAGTATTACTTGGATTCCCCGCTGCTTGAGGGCTGATGCCGTGGTGTATATTTCTGTGATGATTTCTGGGTAGGTGTGGAAATTGGCTGTGGTGATGATGGTTAGCACTCCCATAGAGTCCGAATGGATGATGACTCTTTCGTGGATAGTCCGTCTCGATATCCATATCAGTGCTGCTTTGATTGCGTGCAGCTCGGCTAAGGTAATCAGGGTGTGGTTTGGGATTCTGCCTCTTAGCTCTTCATCTTTTTCTTTGATGAAGCAGGCCCAGGCTGTAGTTCCGTTATCTTGGGAACTGGCGTCGGTGTAGATGTTGATGGCTCTGTCTGCACAACATTAGTCATATCACTGTCAAACCAGACAGTACTGTCCAGACCTGAACTGCTTCACGACAATCACCTGCACTACAATCCTACACAATACTGTACTAACTTGTCTACTTATGACCAAAGCTACACTGCCTCATCATATACAAGTAATATGACTCACAAAACCTCGCTGTAAAAATGCTGATTTGGTGGTGATCATAGCATGATGGCCATCAAATTGGATTCCTACCCATAATGCCACCAGGACTTGATTTATATATAACATAATCTATGTCCCAGCAGCCATTATCTACAACGATGCCAAACTGCTGCCAAACATAAGATTTTGTACACAATGGTTGAAAGTTTATTGGTAATTTGTAAAATTAACTTAGAAGAAATCCTAAAAGCTACAGACAACTGATGTCTAAAAAAAATTTCTCTTGTATTTATACATTTCACCCCCCCCCCACATTAACTGCAGCTGTACTGTCTTATATTGATATTCCGCGAAGTTTGACAATTGCATTTCAGAATCTACCAATTTATAACATGGCAGATAAAATAAACTACACCGAGTGATTGGCTTTGCCAGTGAGAACTGCATGAATTTTACAAGATAGTTTCCATAAATTGACTGAATATGGTGTCTTAACGAGGTGACACTAAATAACGTAATCTATGGGGCTACCTGTATATTTATCACAACAGAAATGCCTAGTGTAAAGGCTGTTAATGTGCTAAAACTAAACTGCATTGGTATTTTTTTATTCGACCTTGTGCTTCTGGCTGAGAAAGCACACCTAATGCTACGTGTGTATTGTGTAGTAGGTACAAGGCAACCAAATCACATCGGAGTGAAATTATCAACTTGCTAAAAAACATTAACGATTCTAATCCAAAAACTATTATTGGCATTCACAATGTTTGTTAAATTTGGTTTGAACTAAATTTAGATTCAATCCCCATAAAAAAGTTACCCAAACATTGCAAATTAAACATCACCATCATCAGGATTCCCTGTTCTGTGAATAGGATAAATTATTTATTATTTTGGTTCACCCCGCTGTCCAGAGACCATTATGTCTGGAATGAGGCATATCCATTAAATTGGTTTGTCCATCTCTGAATTCCTTAAACTATTTATAGGAAGTTATTATACCGATGACCTTATCACCATGAACTTCATTCAACCTTCTCACTACTCCAGTTACACTTTCTCTGCTGAGAAATATAAAGTACAAGAAGCGGGTTGTTTGGACCCCACAGGATGACGAGTAGCTCAGTCTTATTATCAATACTTATTTTAGCCTTTAGCCTATAGAACTAAGTGTTTAGAATAATAATAATGAATCATAGTCCCAACCAATTTTTGTGAATACACAGACAAACACATACACTCGTGTGCATTCATTAAAACTACTACTTAAACTACTCAAATAATACAGGGGAACAACAGTATACCATAAAGACAAACACATTCGCTTATATATATATATATATATATATATATAGAATGCTTCATTTGTACTATTCACTACTTTAATTTTAAGTTATGTAACATTGTCAAGATTTTAAGTGAATCAGCTATAAACAAGATAAAACCTTCCGAGGTTATTCTATAAATCCCATATACAGTCAGGCTCTTTTATAACATGGTTGTTGGGGTCCACAACCTGTCGACCGTGTTATAGGTGGATCATAAGCGAGACAGACCATGTATTCACCTTGTATGTGGCCATTGGTTATGTTTTTTACGTGTGAATTACAAACTGTAAAAATGCGTTTTATCGGTCAGTTGCGGATTTCATGCCATTTTGCATCAAATTTCCCGATTTCGTGTTATAACGGAGCATGGTATAATGGAGCCCGACTGTACAAAATAAAACAGTGCAACACAAGATAATTAATGATTAACATAACTGTCTTACCTGTCCCAACCTTCTTCTCCTCCACAGACATAGATTCTTCCTTTAACAACAGCGACACCTGGACGATAACGTCGTTCTATCATGGATGCCCTTTGCTGCCAGGTATTTGTTTGGGGATTGTATCTCTCCACCTTATTTGTATTCTCCGTTGAAGCATGCCAGCCACCTGAAGCAGTTATATACATGATGGCATGTAGAAAAGTTACCAAAATATGTACCGAACAGACTTTAATAAATATAATTAATTAATTAGAATGATCCCTTCCAAATAGCCAAGCCAATTAGACAACACAGTTCAGATGCACCATCACCAGGGAGGCATCCCTGGTGATGGTGCGTCTGAACTGAACAACTTAAGCTGAATATACACCATTCGAAGGACACAGTAAATAAAAGAAATAGGGAGTCTTTTAACTGTCATTTTCTATGTCACAAAACAGTCTTAAAACAGGTGTATCATGTATTTCAACTACACACACACACACACACACACACACATATATATATATATATATATATATATATAAAACAGATCTATTTATTCATTATTCACCAAGGAAAGCAAAATGCTCAAAATGTTTAATTTCCACTCTAACTAAGTAGACAATACTTTATACTCCCGCAATGTTATTCATTATTATGTTCAAAACAACTGATGAATAGTCTCTTATTTTTAACATCTCTGACATATGATCAATCACTCGACATCATGTAAATTGAATAAGTGTGACAGCATCTACAAATACATATGTATCATGCATAACAGATGAGCATCATTCACAATATATGTTAACTCTGATAACGCAGGATTCCAACCAAAATAGCCCGCCAAAAATATACTGAAATACAAACTTTTAAAAGTATTTTCAACACAAGTACTGTTTTCCATTATTCATTTTTATCAACAAAAGTTGTAATACTGCATTATTATTGGTAAAACATCACATAATTATCGCATACATTAAAACATATATGCTAACATTTTATATTATCACACCCCATTATTATCATTAACATAATTCCACATCGACTGTTAAATCCTATTCACTGTAGCCAAGAAATATAAGATATCGAAAAGTGTCATCTGGACAAAATATTTTCCCATCAAGTTGAAAAGGATCTCTGCTGAAGCAGGTGATGCCAGATGGTAACTTTTGTTCATTGACCATTTAGTATAAGCATACCGTAGATTGGAAGTAGCCTATATAGAATCTAATATTTGTGCACGTTGTCTTTATATTGCTGTCAATATTCATCAGTATTCCAAAAACAAATTTAAACACTGGGCGGGGATTTTCCAATCATGTCTCTTGTGCTGGTAGTTAAATTCTCGAAACAAAAATACCTCACTTTGTAATGTCAGTGTAGCAGATAGAATATATATCTATATTTGAATGCCGAGTGCTGAAATATCAGCACTCTTACAGGAAAATTTAGATGCGGTCATTGGATCTACTCATTAGTGCCTTCATATTATCTTTTGTCTCTTCTAACATAATATTTCACAGAGAATAGTCTTACTCTTGATTGATAATTGATTGGTGTTTTACGGCCACATTTGTGTACACAGTAGGCTAAATGGGCTGAGCGACCTCCAAAGGTAAAGAAGCAAAGTCAAAGATGAAACACCCTTCAGATATGCCCAAGCCGAGATTCGAAGACGGGTGCTAGTGATCTGTGGTCCAACGCGCTACCAACTAGACCACGGAGGCGCCCCTACTCTTGATTGATAAGCGATGAGAAACCATTACATTAAATTGTTCATTACTTCTACTTTATTAAGATCGCAGAGAGAAGACAATTACTGTAAATACAACATAATTATTTAATTGTTTCCAGGAACAAATCATGTTGGTGGCAAGATATTTGGGAAAAAGTATTTAAGGTATTTTAGAATTTATTTGAAAAATAATACACCTTTTGAAAGTATTTAAAATACTAATACTTTTCATTTTGGAATGCTGAAATACAAATACTTAAAAAAAAGTATTTAAATACTTTCAAAATATAAATACAGATTTATTTCAACCCAAAGCCGGAAACCAAAATGATAGAGAACTTCACACACTGTTTATAAATGATCAACTGTACGGATAACACAGAATTAAGATTTAGCTTTACCTATAATATAAAGAGAGCCATTCAGTACACAAGCCGCTGCTCCGGATCTTGCTATAATCATAGGATTTAATTCCGTCCATTTGTTAGTATGTGGATTATATGACTGAACTAGGTCAATGCCATCACCATCCTCAAGTACGGCGCCACCTGTATTAAAAAAACAGATATAGTTTTACATACGCAGTTTCAGTGATTACAGCCAAGATCATATTACTCAAGTACTACCAAGAAATGCTCGCATCGTTATTGATACAATCGAATTAAACTTGTTGAGTCAAGTTATTTAGTCTGGGCACAGGTCACACCCGAGACATACGACTGAGGGTGGTATCCTTGAGAAACAAATCCCACAAACTCAGGTATGAGCTGAATTCGAACTCACAACCTCGAGATTTGTGGCGCAGTGCTCTAGCGATTGTGCTATTGGAGTTCATGGATGTTTCAACAGGTTATGATTATAAATGTATGATAATAAATATCACGCAGAAATGTTAAAGTCGATTAAAATTCAATAATGGAACATAAAATGAAAACAAAATATTTATTTCTAATCTGCACTTTATATATCCTGAATAAATAATTATTATGCTTACTTTTGTGTTCTTAGTTTAAAATTTTCTACATACCCGGTACATAAGAATAAAAATTAGTCGAGTCCCCCTATTTTTCAAATCTTACATATGATTTGTGGTTTATATTATCACTGACCGGTGACATACAGTAGACCCTCATGAGCCACAACGGTTGGACTCGTTACTGCCATTTTCATTGGCGGAATGAAGTTCCACTGATTGGTTGATGGGTTGTAGCGTTCAACAGAATCCAGGCGTGACGAACCCTCCCAGCCACCCACAGCATAAACAAATCCATCCAACATTGCCAATCCTGAAAGCACAGCAGAATATGAACAAGTTGCCATCATACCTTACAGTAACAAATTAACAGTTAACATTCGATGAAACATTAACAGCCACCATCAATAAAAGACAGTAAATAGCATAAAAGATTAAAATATACCACAGAAATATTGGCAAAGCAGCAGTATGAACATCTAAATTGTGATTCATGTATTATTATTACAGATATAAACTTCTGAGAGAATCAATGCTTGATGTAGTCATTACTGTAGCTTTGAATTACTGTCAAACAATGTTTTAGATGAAAACAAACATTGTTCACTTACTCACACAGTGAATACAACACCAACCAGACATTACCTAATTCTGACCTAGGCACATTGAATGAGGCCACTTCTTGCCACGAGTCAAAACATGGATCATAACGCCACACACTGCGACTCGCTGATCCATCTGGAAACTCACCTCCAGCCATATACAGCTGTTGTGATCCTGCAGAGAAACAAGAGAACAATGGCATAATGCAGTCTATAATAGTGTTGGTTTATGGTGAAAGATAACATATGGGAATAAGATTTATGAGATCCAAAAACAATAAGATACTTTCAACGGTTTAATGGCCATCGATCACATATCATCATGCAGACAACATATAACAGGCAGTTCAAATGTTTTTTTTAATTCCATTAAAATCAATACCAGTTATTTTCCAGCAAAACATTAAGCAAAGATTAAGTTTATTTCAAGAATAATGTTGCATTATCAACTTTAATACTGGACGAATGAGTGAATGTCAAAGCAGGACTGCTGTTGATCTGAGTAGCTGATTGGTTGGTTTAGTCTTGGCAGCAGTCGTATCCGAGACATATGACTGATAGCAACTCCTCAGGGAAACATTCCACAAACATACGTGAACTGGATTTGAACATACAACCTGAAGGTTAGCAGCGTAATGCCGTAACCACTGAGCCATCAAAATGACCGTTGCTGACTGGAGAAATGAATGATACTTGCCTCCTAAAATGATAAACACTCACCAGAACAAACAAGGCCATGTTTGCTTACAGCAAAAGGCAAGCAGGCCAAGGTCCTCCATGTGTGCGTCTGAGGATCAAAACTTTCTACACTTCTCAGTACAACTTTGTCATCTTCTCCACCTACTGCTATTATTAATTCCCGAGTACCTAATATGTAAAGAACGGCAAATATAAATATCTCGCTACTCGGTTTTAAATATAGCTTCTGGATCAAATCGATTAAACCTTCCATTTCGCAGCTTGTAGCTAGAGCTGACAAAATCTGGATCTTAAGTATTATCCATCTGCATTGAAGGTATTTTGGAAATAATGTACTCTACTTTCAATTTCCTGGATTGCTGATGTATCGGATTGGATCTTCTAGCATTATGCTAATCACCCTAAAACAGATGGTCATATTATACCTACATCTTTTGAACCATATTCAGATTCCTGTCTTATTTAAAAGAAGAACATTTCCCAATTGTTAAATATTGAAAAACAGACAGCATTCAACCAAGAATTTAATCATTTTTTTTCTAATTTGCCCTGTTCAAGAAAATGTGTCATAAGAACACCTGACAAGTTTCTTGGTTGGGTCCTGGATGACTGCAGCTCAGAACGGCGATCCTCTAGCAGATGGTATTCAATAGCCTCTTCTAATAGTTGCATACACTTCGGAGTGTTCCGTACTACATCCTCACGACTAACGCAATCATGGAGAAAATATGGATTAAGCAATGGAAGGCGGACGTGTTCCAAGAGAGTGGAGAAATCACTTCTCCTCGCTTCCTCTGAGTGACGATACCATGCAATGACACAGTTAAACACCATCTCCTCATTGTTGACATTCAGATCATCATCAGAGATCAGTTCTATTAGCTTACTGCAGCTCACTGTCAATAACTCCTCATATTTACAGACTTCAGGAAAGTGGCAAAGGATGAAGTCTTTGGCCTTCATTTGTAGGTCAATGCAAGCATGCGCCTCAGCGAAACAGTGAATTCCAATGCAATTTGTCACATCCATGTTTCTCTCCATAAAGCTACAACAGGCATCTCGGACTGGGAGGATTTCGAGCAAGTTGGCGGCTGAGAGCAGCGACTGTACATTGTTCTTGTTAATGAGCACTTCAGATGTGTAGGCGTAGTCTATTATTAGCTTCATCATGCCTGGTTCGATGCCATTAATCACAACTCTATCTTGCTTGCTCTCAGCCAGCTTGCTGGAGAACATAGCCTTGAAATATGAGCTGCAAGAGGCAAGAACAAGACGATGACACAGATAGCTTGCCTCCTCCACACAGATCGTCATGTCACAAAACATTGTGCCGAGTCGGAGGCTGTTTAGACCACTAAGTAGCTGCACAGGATGAGAGCTTTCCACATAGCGGTAACTGTCGCCATTGTCATCATCAGATAGCTGCACCACATTTTGGCTGCAGGATGGTAAACCACTTCGCTGGTTTGCGGGAAGGGTTTGGAACTCCTTAGTCATAGCCATCTTCGCACAAATATCAGCACATCGCAACCTAACTGTAAAGAGAAATACAAATATTGATCATATCAAACAATAACCAAGTAGATTACTAAACTTGTTTGATTGTAAACGATAAGTTCCGAGTTAGTAAATGATTGCAACATGTGCCTCGTTCATGATTTCTCATATAAATATATGTCTGCGTAAACGCCAAAAGATCGGAGCCAAATTATTTGTTTCATTTAATTACCTACATCACATATATGTGCACCTTAGATCTGGTTCCATAGTCGACACTATCGCAATATCTGTGGAGTTATTTATAATCTTTGTTGTGTACTTGAGAGGCCTTAGGGCCATGGTACAAAGTACTTGTACAACTGTGTGGCTGGCAAATAATAGGTGCATAAACATACAAAATCCAAATTACAACTTTTTGAACATGTTAATTTGAACATCTAGAGCGTGATAAACATATTTAGACAGATTGGTATTTACATATTCATTATTGCATTAAAAGAGTAATCATGAATATTGATACACAGCAGTATTATGATACTTTGAGGTATCGAAAGACGCCTCCAAACTGAATCTATATATCCAATATTGAAAGGGCTCTTTTGATATTTCAAGTATTAACAGATTTGTTTAAAAAATTCTGATTGGCTAATCTGATATTTAACCAATATTTGATTGATTTTCCAATATTTAGCTGATCTTCAGCATGTATTTTAAAGCTCAGCTAACTTATTAAGTAATCAATGAAGATCAATCAACCATCAAAATATGGATGATTGACAAAATACCCACTAAATATTGAAGAACCACAGGGTATGGAATGTGTCCTTTTGATGCTTCAATATATCATTACATATTTTTGATATTGACATACCAGGTTTACAAGTAGTATAGTCATGTAGGTCAGTGAGCATAGCCAGTGAGGAGCCTTAGTTATGTGTTGTAATAGACAGCCACACAGAAAATGTGTGAAACACATAAATCAGGTAGGTATTTGCTTAGAAATGCTTGATTTAAGGGTATAGTCCACCGTCATTTCAAATTTTCAGGACTAATACAGATATGTTCACAAATATCATAAATGATGTGAAAATGTTTAAACGATCACCCACATATGAAATAATCCAGTTCAAACTGCTGATTAATCGACTTTTAATGGCCTGTGGGTGCCACCATTTTGAAACTAGACAGAGACCAGAAGGTCCTGAATGCTGACATCACTTGAATCCAGCAGTTTGACTGGAAGTCTGTAGAACCCATACAAAAACATGTAAATAATTGTGAGCAAAGAATTATTCCAGAACAAAATGCAATTATCTCTTTAAAATTACATCACAAATGACACACAACCAGATCATTTTGAGCAAGAAGGAACCTTACAAGAGGAAGATGATTCAAAATGGCTGATATTAATGTTCAAGAGCAACTATAATACTCGTCAGTCTAGAGAGGGCTCATATGACATCAGAGAATTTAATATTTCTCCTTCCCACCTTTGAATCTGGCTTCTGGTGCAGCTGTAATGACAGCCCTCCAGTAATTTGGATTATTTCCCTATATCTATGATATTAGGTATATTTGTGTGATTAATATTGTGGATTTTTTGGTTACTGTTCTAAGCATTACATATTTAAGAAATATTTTCTCAGGGTGAACTGTCCCTTTAACTTGATCAAGTCTTCAAAAAGAAATATCTTTGATTTCATATATAAGTGTATGACTATGTCATGTCAAATAAAACTACTGCATGCTCAGCAACCACATTTGATAGCATAATATACCTGAAGCAATGATTGGCCCATGTGCCTTCACATATGGCTACACAACTCGGACACATGTCCAATGTGTGACCAGTGCTAAGCTGGAACAACTCAACTCAAACATAATGCCAGATATATCAACTTAATAATAACTGGCAAGGGTAGATGTTATAATCCAGCTGGTCTTTGAGTTAAAGCCTTATAGATTGCACCCATTGTTTGATGTGTTGTTTGTACAAGACTTAAACAAACCAACCCTTAGATCAAGAAGAACGAATATACTTACTGTCAGCAAAACATGACAGGATGAACATTAGTCCAATTAAATAAATATTATTTACCTTTATCACCATGAAGTAATTAAGAGGGAAAGAAATAGAAAGTGCAAGGAAGAAAGATGATTGGTGTTTTACAGCCACTTTTGTGCACATGGTAGGCTAAATGGGCAGAGCGACCTCCAAAGTTAATGAAGCAAAGTCAAAGATGAAACACCCATCAGATATGCCAATGCCGAGATTCAAACTGAGACGGTAGTGATCTGTGATCCAACACACTACCGGTTAGACCATGGAGACATCCTGAAGGGAGAAAGAATAGATTACAAATAACAAATCAACTCTCCTTTTGAATTTGTCAACACACACACATCATTGAAAAACCAAAGTCATAATCAGTATAAGTTCTTACAAATGATTTTAGTTTCTAACTTTTGGGTTTTTCAGCGGATAAAAACCTTCATAGTAGTTATATCTGAAGAGGTTTAGTAATCTGTGCAACAAACAGGGTTGGCACCGAGTACATGGGTAAGTACTACTTGAATTAAGTTGATTTGCAGTAATTAGCTTCAGCACTGGTCTCAACTGGGATGTATGGCCAAGGGATGATTCCTAGGGAAACATCCCATAAAACAGATGCGATTCAGAACTACAACCTGGAGGCTTGCAGCACAGTACTCTAACTCTAACTTGTGCCAAAGTAGAGTACCCGATAAAGCACTCAAGCATGCATACACACAGTTGTTATCAGTACAAGTGCAACAAATACTTATTTTATCAATGTACCCAAGTATCAGTATATTTAAAAGTACTGAAGCATATTTTTCAACAATTGCTCCTGCATTTTAATTCAGTTACGGGTGATAAGAAAACAGTGGTATAATTAACTCTAGTGCAAATATACATCGTGTTCCTTCATTTATTCTTTTCATCTGATGACGTTTCACATGTTATCTACGTAAATAGAAAACAATTAATTAACGGTCATACACGTGAGTCACCATGGATAGTCATAATGTCTTCATATATTAAATGTCAGGAATGTACACACATGCCTGTATTTAGCTTTTCCATTTCCTTCCACTTTCAATCGCATATCAAAATGGCTTAAAACAGTCAACATCCTACATCTATAATCACAATAACCAATTCATGCAAATTGACCATTTAGGGCCTAAATCAACGTCTATCCTTTTGTTGGAGTATTTAAATAATTTGGAGACACAAGACTACAATACAAGCCTCTCAAGTTATCCAATTGGAATCACGAAACAAATCTCTCTGACGATGTAGGTATGTAAATTTTTTAATTTTGTAAATTTTTTATTAGCTTCATTGATTCCAGATTCAACGTTCTATCACAAGAAATCATACTGGGGAAAATTGACACACCTGATACAACACAGAAACTATCAAGTTATGTAGCCAAGCTACACACGGAAGCTATTAATAATAATATCTATATGTGCCACCTTTGAAGAAACAATCCTTTTCGTGTTATGGTCAGGTGATACACAAAATGGTGTCCATGTATTTGTGTAGTGTCTGTCTGCTACAAGCTACAGATGACTTTTATGCATCCAGAAATAGCATAATAATTAGATCACAAACATCTGCATACTCACAGTAGTAGTGTTTAGCAAAGTTAATATTAACATATGCTGTATATCCATCATGCTTCTAATGTTCTATGTTTAAGAGGAATAGCGAAATCAACAGGGATTCTCATTTAAATGATACTAAGACCAATTTCAGTAAGCCTGATTTTATTGAACTAATTTTATAACTGAATAGGATGAACACACACAAAATTGAAATAAAAGATTGGAAACAATGACTTGTTTATGGTGAAAGTACTCGGATATACTTGTGGCTGTACAGTACTTCAAAGTCTTTGTCAATATGGGTAGCACAAAACACCATAGGTCATAATTAAGTATGCGAATATAGTAAGACCTGTGATCCAACAGTCGTTGTAACTACATATTGCAACTATAGGGTATCAAATTATCAAGGATTGCAAAACTTGTATCATTTAACATAATGCAGTTGTGTATATCACAGTCATTTTTAAACTGTCACAACAAAGATGTTAATGTAATTACAGCACAAACAAAGCATAACTTTGTAAATTTTAACATTCACAACTGATGTTGTTCTTGCTAACTGACCATTTAAACTAAATATTTTGTTGTGCAAGAAGTATGAAAATACAGGCCATTAATTTAGGATACTGGACATCAAGTACTTGAATGCTGTGTTTGCTTGACGCAGTTGATATTAGCAACAAAGGAGTTATGTACAACCAGATTAATCAATTTATAGAAGGTGCTTTGTGCACATTTTGTTCCCAAGATTAGCGTGTGAAAATGGAAGCATGAATAACTGGATTATCACAGCATTTCAGCATGTGTGTGGTTTGTTTGCTTCAAATATTGCAGACTGTGAATGATGCAACAGATTTTTTTGGAGGGAGTGCAGCTTAAAGGGAAAAGACTACAGTGGAGCAGGTGCATTCGAGACAACTTTGACCATGGGACATCTCATATGATGGGACAATTTGGCCTGAAATAACCTGTACAATATAGAATCACCTTGGCTGTTGTCATGGGCTAGTTTTTTTCTTCTAATGTCGAAACATTATACACCAAATATATTACTGAAACAATAAATAAAACAAGACATAATTTGTTTCAGGATTGACATACATTTAACTCAATTCTCTGAAGATTGTATGAATGACTTACTTAATTAGAAATTAGGCATAAAACGCACACCATAACTCAATAAAGTATGCTTTAATTGGTTTTTCTTTCTCCAGAAAATTACTGCTATTGCAACAATAATATTACAAACCGACAGCTTTTGTTGTTACTACTATCAGTAATGGACTGACACAATTAGTCAATTTTACAGAAATGAAGATGTACAAACATGCATAAAATATTTTAACGCAATGTATGAACTATGAAGTCAATATACTGTGCCCTGTTATATAACTGCTAATTTAATATATGGAATTTAAAAAATATAGATATCACACTAACCAAGCACATGGTCTGATTTTTAATATAAAGTATAATTTCGTGAATTTTCTTGAATAAAAATTAAATGCCTAATTTCCATGCAAATCATCCACTTCACTAATTAGACCACGATGAAATTCAGATCAGTGTAACCCAACCATCAGTAAGAACCAGTAAGATTGTTTTGTTTGTCTGTCTACATTTTCTGGCAATTATTTGTTGCCATTGATTGTGAATCTGTTAATGTTATTATCAATGTCTGCATATTTTGTACAGGTGCATGAATACTGGTATTTTTGTAATAGTCTTTCTGCATCCTTGTTTAATGGGTTTATACTATAAACCTGTTAAAATAAACTTTGGTCAAGCCATGATAGCATAGTTAGTTAGACTTAGAGCATAGGACTCACAGCCGAACGGTCGCGGGTTCGAGGCTCCGTGAGCTGCAATGCTGTCATGCAGTGACTGGTTCACTCATCCATAAAAAAACGAGTACCTGACAGGACGCTATGGCTATGTGTGAGTAACGCTTTGAGCCTATAATGGTAGCATGTGTTGTATGCTCCCTTGGGAGTTGATATAAGTGCTGGGTGGAAACAGATCTGAGTCAAGAATAAAAATATTGTAAATAATATTGTAAAGCGCCATGGAGCAGCTTCTAGCTGAATAGGGCGCTATATAAATATCACATATTACAGAGCTGTATGTCAGACAAATAATAAAATATTTTCAATCCTATATATTAAACATATAATCATACGACAGAAACTTCTACCAAAACATCTTTGTTACTTTGATATTAAATGAAATTTCATCCAAAATGTTGTGTGATTATTCAGTTTTAACAGAGCTTCAAAAATTAGAAACTGCACTCTAAACAGCAAAGATTTGTTACCTAACTATCTATTTATTATTTCTGAATTGTGAAATGCATAGAAGCAATATATGGTTATGAATTATTATAATCTGTGGAGTTGTTAATATCCCCTTTTATGGCACCGAATGCCACATTTTATAGCAACCCCAGGGAAGAAGTTTATTTTTCTTCTTCCGGGAACAAAATTATCTGTTTGCAGACTATTTGCATATAACATTTGTCAGTTAATAACTGATCATTCTGATGGTTTAGGCCGTAGCCATTCAGAGAACTCACTAGTCTAAATCATTGTTGGCGTAATCTTAGTTACTAGTAGATGATAGTAGATCTATTTTGGTATCTGACTCAGTGACTGTCACCAGATCTATCATTCAATGAGTTTTACTGATCATCTGACTTTGAGTGACTGTATCACTCCTATTCCCTGTCACTATAACTACCAATATATGTCTATCTATGCTAGGACCTAGCCCCTACTTGGCTACCAGTCTAGTACTACTGTACTAGCCACTAGGGCTAGGCCAGTCTTACTGAGTCTACTCAGCTAGATCTACTAGATCAGCTAGGTAACAAATCTTTGCTGTTATATGGCATATCTGATTATAACATTAATCGCCTTCAGCGAATTCAGAATAGTGCAGCTCGCATTGTAACAAATACTAGAAAATATGATCATATTACCCCAATTCTTCAAAAACTACATTGGCTACCTGTTAGACAGCGTATCCATTTTAAGATTCTGTTAATAACTTATAAATCTATTAATGATATGGCACCAGAATACCTGTGTGAACTGGTTTCCATTAGAAAGTCATCCCGAAAACTCAGGTCATCCAGTCAGATACTATTGCAGGTGCCAGTGTCTCGGCTCAAGTCATATGGTGATTGTGCGTTTAGTGTTGCAGCCCCCAATTTGTGGAATAAGTTGCCGGCAAATATTAGAAATTCGTCGTCTCTTGGAAATTTTAAGTCTCTTCTAAAAACACACCTATTTAAGGTCGCTTTCACAGATAAATAATTATTATCTTTTAAATCATTACAGGGTTTTTACAGACATTATTTGGGGTATTATTAAATTACATATTATTTGTACAGCGCCTTTGAATGGCTCCTGCTAGTAAGGGCGCTTTATTAAATATACATTATTATTATTATTATTATTATCTACTGTCTAGGACTAGGGCCAGGCTGGGTGATAAATGATAAAATACCACTTTAGCGTGATGAACTGTTGATGCCCGTGTTCTAAAATGTATTTATATAATTAGACTAATAGGAAAATAATTAAAGTCATATAAATCAGGTAAAACAATTACATCAATATATTAAATACCGTAGGTGACAGCTAACGTATGACTCCTCGTTTCTGACGAAAAATAACTTCCAAATTGTAATTCTGTTTATACTCGGTAGGTGGCGGTGTTTATTATCAGGCAAGCTGCCAAGCTACTATTGTAATAGACTATATACTGATATAATCTATAGCTTTGAAATGGATCAGCAGGTCATGTTTAGATCAGGCGAGGACACAAAGGATACCACATTAAATGGTGAATGATATATATATATATATATATATATATATATATAAACATGGTTCATACAAACCATTAACATTAAATTCAAGGGTTTTCAAAGAATAAAAAGTGTCATTTTCAAGGGTATATATTTCAGCTATGTATTTAATTTATTAGTCCATTTGTTTACGAGATCAAATTATCATGTCATATCTTATGTCTACAAGTAATCAGCCAATAACTAAAAAGATTAATTACACAACAAATTAAGGAACCCATAGCAAGTAACAAAACTTACTATTTACCAAAAATGCTAAAACGACATTTGAACCTTTAAGAAGCCAATGTGCAAATGTTTAACTAAATTAATATATTACTCGACCCATCCATTTGATCTAACAGTATATTCAAATCAATCAATCAAACAATCAAATTATACCGCACAATCACCTGTGAAGCATTATAACAATATACCAAAGATTCAAATGACAATTAGAGATTTGATGTAAATCCATGTAATCCCCATGCATGTTACATATTTGACATTGTTCTATTTTGTAATCTTTCCAGTGAGTGTGGCTACTAGCAATACACAAATGAACAGCAATCATTTAATAGTAACTATAAACCTTTTACTTGCTATGTAACAATGATCTCCACTTCTACACGTCTACATCAAATCACTGACTTCAGTCTACAGCGTTTTCAGAATGGCAAGTTTGACATCAATCTGATGGAGCACGTCCTCGAGTTTTTCGCGTTTTTGTTTTTGTTTTCTGATCTCCGGAGTACATTACTTTTGGCAATGGAGGTAAAGTCCCGTTTCTTCTCGGCGTCTGTGAAGATGTCGTTCGTGCATTTGTCTAGTTTGCCGATGTCAGTCTGCATACATGTGCTGTATTTTGGTTCTAAGGCAACCGAGTTCCGTGATGATACACATCAGTTTGAATGATTTAGCTTCCTACAGCCGTTCAGGTCTCTGCTTATCCAAGAAAACCTAATAATGGTTGCGTGATGCCTGACAAGATGTCATCAATGCTTTTGTGATGTCAACACGCATCGTCCCACCAACGGAAATGACGTGGTCGTGGACGATCCTATGTGCAATGAGCACTTCCTGGCATAGGTTATTCACATCAATCTGTTTATTCACAGAAAACCTTCTTTCAATACTGGTCTGGCCATCTGTTAAGAGCAACAGCTGACTAACAACACACCACGGGTCAGATAACTCGTAAAATCTGTCCTTGTTTGAAAAAACGCCATGCATGTAAACATCGAAAATTGTTGAAAAATGCCATCACGTTTGTTGCTGTTGAGCTTGCCATTTCCCACCAATATCCATAGTACTTTCTTGAATTTTGAGACATAGCTGTCCTGATTCGCCGCCATGATGCGGGGATCAATGCATGACATATTTCGTACAATGCTATACTTTGATGGTGCCTTCAACATGATGCGAACAACGATTTCACGCATAAAGGCACGACACTCAATAGGCAAAGTCAGTGCGTCTCTGTCAGTCAAGTTTGATTTTGAAGATCGCCTGGAGAAGCCTCAAATCGGCAGCAGCAGTGAACCTAATGTAGAAATCGCCTGTCTTCTTCACCAGAGCTGTATCAGACAAACTGAGCTCAGATAGGCTAACTAATCCAATCTATAATGTCACGCTTCGTGAATCGATAAAGTAGATGCTTGATCATGTGATGTAGGTCTGAGACAAGAAATGCAACATGGGACTGTCGTGTAGCTTACTTGGGGGATTAAACCAATAACTCTACACGAGTTCAATAATCTGGGATCGTGTTTATTAACATAAGTATAAAATGTGCAGATATTACAATATATCCGAATTGAGACACTGTCCGGCGGATGGTGTTGGACAGAATCACTAACAAAAGCCCCGAGCACATGCTGCGGTCCAGTTTTGTTAAGTGACAGGCAATTAATTAAGTAATAAAGATAGGCTGCCGTTATGATCATACATCTTAAAAAGGGATGGGGTTTTACACACACTCTCCACGGTAGATGTGATATCTACTATCTATATATTAACATGTACATACACACACAAACATATATATATATATATATTCTACTTATATCATAAGCGATTACATATCATAATTGATTAATTATTATCATAATTAATATAAAGTCAATACCTCTTTACCACTCCACAACAGGACGATCAGTTTGATTTTGGACCAGGACTAGAATAACTTTGGCCACAGATATTAAGTAGTTCAAACGCACTGTGACCAGATGATCGCTAACTGCCTCTGATACAACTCCAAACGCCTTTGTGCGTGACAATGGAATGTCTCCCTTTTTGCTGCAGCGACATACTTTCTAACATGTGGCCACATCTCCAGCAGTCCCTCGGCTACTGGAATGTTCTCTAGCCAGCGGGTGTTAAAACATTTCGAGAAAACAACTCACTGCCCGTGATCCGCAAGTAATCGTGACGTTGAGCTGGCATTTCATTGAGGAGCATCGGGGAGTATGCTTTGTGGCCATGCTTTTCTTGTGGGGTGCACGCTTTATGTGACTATCCAAATGAAATCGGCCGCCGTTGCCAACATTTATCGATTTCACACAATACTTGCATCGCCCCAGGCGACTGTTGCTGTGTACGTTAAGCTAAGTTAACTAAACTCGTGTTTCATGCAAAATGGCGGATGGCGCGTAACATATAGCAACGGCACGATTTTTTTCCTCGGTACGTTTTTTCCACCGCGTGAACAAATAAAATTAAAGTCAATTTCCCGCTGCTTGAACTATCACATAGATTATCTAGTCACCTAGCGGACACTTAAAAATATCCCCAAAATTTCTGAATACAATCAGAGAACGTATATATATATATACAAGTTCTCTGATATAAACGAAGCAAAAACGAAGTTACTTCAGCAAAATATATAATTACGTTCGACATGTAAATGGACTCGTATAAGTTAATTTATTATAAAAATTCAGGAACAGCCACCTTTCAAGAGTTTTCAAGGGGATTTATGTCTGGAAATGGACGATATTCCAGGGTTGTTTAGTACCCCTGAACAAAATTGTCAAATTCAAGGGTTTTAAAGGGTTTTTCCAGGATATGTGCGAAACCTGTATATATAGGGTTGGAGGGTAGTTAGAATTCGTCACTAGTCCACAAGACTAGTAGTAGTAACTTGGAAACTATACTAATCATGTAGACAAATGTGTGAGTAAGCTTTCGTCAATGGCTTAATCACAATAATTGTTGAAACCAATTCTCATGGAAGCGAAGACAATGGATATTAGCTGTAATTAGGAGCGTATATTCAGGATCTGATTAATCGGAGTATACACAGTTTGTTGTTTTGATATAATTTTATTATGTTTACGACACAGCACGGTGTTCCCTCTGACAACCATTTTTCCTCAGCGTCCACAAATTGTTGGCTGCTCACAACAATTTTGACGGGGGATATGTGCAGCATATTGATAACTGAAACAGATTGGGTATGTCTAGGCCATAATAATTGAACTCGCCCGCAGGAAGATTCAAACTGAAACATTTACTAGTCTTGTCAATTTTGTACTCGCACTGGGCGAACGTATATATATATATATATATATATATATATATATATATATATATATATATATATATATATATATATATTAGTAGGGATATGGGGACACACCCCCAGAAAATTCATATTATCGTCATGTCGTGCGTTTTGACAGCTTTGACAATCTAGACTTATATTATAAAGTCATGTTATGATTATAGTGTCAAAGTAGGTATGAGGTAAATGACTAATTATCGCTAAAAGGAACCTCGATGATCGGATCCAAATTATCTTATTATTTATCATATTCGGAGATTGCGCTAATATATGTAATATTAATTATTTTATTAAGATTGTTAGTTTATAATGATATTTTACCATATAGAGCGCAGTAATACATTTATCAATGCGATTACTTATTGGTCCGCACATGGCCGTGCTCAGATAGATCTATTTGAATAACCGGATTAATTATTTTTGCACTTCTATAGTGTTAAATTCAGTAAAAGGACTGGATAAAGTTCGTACGTTATCTCTGTTTCCTAAAAATTAACAGATCATGAAACAAAAGATAGACTCCAATACAAAAATCTCCTCAACAACTAAAGAATAGAAACTTTCCCAGAGATCTCAACTCAGTACATAGTATATATATATATATATATATATATATATATATATATATATATATAACAGAGATCGATATGAGGATATCATACAGACACTTGATCTAACGCCGGGCGCTGTATGGATTGGAAGAACAAAGGAACATATAGGAACGGAAATGGGTTAGTTTTATTTTCCTAAATAAAACCGTAACGACATTTCAAGATGTCAACACGACAGTGGATATAGACGACGTCTATCAAACATCTATTTTTGGTCATTTGAGATTGTGTATTTTAGATATCTTCTGTTAGCAATATTTTATTGGCCTCACAATGATATCGTGAGATGTGAAAAGTGCGTGTTTTCGACATCTATTCTTAGGCGTTCTTAAAAAGTTTACATATATAAATAATTCACACACACACACACACACACACACAAACACACACACACACACACAAAACACCACACTTAATTCACACAATTGCCCGGCCTTTGATGGAAATTTTACTCATGGTCGCTGTTCCGAGAGACGAGGCAAACTCCTTGGCATTATAGTAGGAGGGTGTTTTCATCCAATCAGGCAACTGGCAAGGTTTTCTCCTCTGAATATACCATTTATTGTAAATTAAAAATTTATATACAATTGACCCTGATGAAGCTGTAAATTACAGGGCAATGTGAAGTCCCTTTTTATCGACCACGTAAAATAACTGCCATTTTGGGCTTTTATTTTATATTATTATTAATGCAAATACTTAAGGGGACGCTAAATTAATATTATGGACAGAATTTCAGTTTTTCAATTTTAACGGCAGTTTGTTTTTGAAAGGTTAAAAACTTTAAGGATTGGCAGTTACCAGTAGTTTTTTTATTATTTCCACACGATATAAATCTTCTAGTCCAGTAATAATCCATTGTGCAGTATTTTACGTACTTTGTTTTAATTTAGTTTAATCGCTTTAGTGAGTCCATACTGTGTTAGTGTACATTCTCTTTGTTGTGGACAAACTGTAATGTTTGTTAACACGCTGAGGCTATATATAGGGCTTGAAACTGTGTTAGTGTACATTCTCTTTGTTATGGACAAACTGTAATGTTTGTTAACACGCTGAGGCTATATATAGGGCTTGAATTTTCACTTAGGTTAGAGAAGAACTTCGACGCCAGACCAGTCGGACGTGTATTGATACACGGTTCATATAGGTAGGATTTATTCAGCTATTCGAACCCAGAATAAAGCTGAGGTCAGCATCTGAGGTGTCGAAATGCTTTATATACAGGTTTCTTTTGGACCACAGAAAATTACTGTTGAATGTAAACTGTGGTGTCAAAATAGTTTATGATATGTATGTAGCAAGTCACCATTGAACCACACGCACGTGTTGTTTGCTGCGAGCTGTGGTATCAAATGGTATGTTTTTACGTGCTTCCGCTTTTTGTACGTAGCCTGCATGTAGCCGCTTTCCTGTGGGCGTGACATATTTGTCGCGTACGAAAAGCGAATTAGCTGGTTCCCACAGGCTGATGAGTAGACCAGACACATGCTTAGGTATACGCACACATTTATCAATATGTGAAGGTATTGAACATTTAATATTTAGATTAATGTATGTATAGTTGTATTTAGATTTATGGAGGTAGGTTTCGAAGGAGGTTTAGATATGTTGATGCTCTGTGCCTGTTGCCTCTTACTATGTACCCTAAAACACACATTACCGCCTTCTAGGCCTAGTGGGGAAGAGCGTGAGACATTCTTACTCATGGTCACGCTGTCCGAGAGATCGGAGGTTCGAATCATGGCCTTGGCATTATAGTAGGAGGGGGTTTTCACCCAATCAGGCAACTGGCAAGGTTTTCTCCTCTGAATATACCATTTATTGTAAATTAAAATATTATATACAATTAGTCACCGTGATGAAGCTGTAAATTACAGACAATATGCGTCTCCTTCATTTGAGGTAGCTGAGCCACGTAAAATAACTGACATGTGGGACATTATTATTATTATTACATGCAGGAAATACTTGACAGGTCGAGCACGTATATACGTATATCTATATAATATTATGGACAGAATTTGGCAGTTTTTCAATTGTAACTTGGCAGTTTGCTTCTTGCCACATTGGTCTCACAAACACTTCCCGTAGCAAGGATTGGCAGTCTACCAGCTAGTTGTTGCTATTATTATACCACATTGATACAACACTCTTTTCACAGCGTTATATCACATGTTCAGAAGTCCTAGAATAAAATTGTCAACAAAAATATTTAAATGTTATATATAAAATGTTTAACAAAAATGGACATTATACACAGTATTTAAAAGCGACTGTATGGAGGACAATAGTACCTTCCTGGGAACCTGAGACCTTCTATTAAAGAAGAGAACAACCAGATCATTAAATGTTCAGTAATAGATTTATATGTTGCTAGCAAAATCACAGGAAAAAATAACTATTTTCCCTGTATTCAATATAGATTCCGAAGAAATTGGGTGATCTGATCATATTTTAGAATTTATGTTTCTGTGCAAGCTAGACCGTTTCTGCAGTGACTGGTATACTTAGATATGGCATGTAATGGGGAATCACAAGAGTGCTTACTGGGTGAGAGAAAGATATATTGTAGCTATAATTGCTTTAGCCTGCGGACTTTTAGTTATACATAGGCATATGATAGGATTATTTATTCGAATAAACATGATTAAATAAACACCATTTTGTTTTTGTTGGCTCATTACACGTGATTCACCAGCGTTTTATTGTTGTGAAATAATGTAGTAAATTTATGTAGAAATTTAAGTATTTTCACTTAATTCCTAGTCGAATATAAGTAAAGCAATGTTCGTAATATATATATATATATATATATATATATATACAGATGTATGTGTTCGGATACAGATGATAGTAATGCCCTATTGTTGACTGATTGAATGAAGACAATTATTTTCAAATCTAAAGATTAAATCCTTAGAGTACACGTTAGCAAACAAATTATATTAGCAGAGGTCCCACTTTATTGAACCAAGCCATTAGTTGTTATTTCCATCGTTTGTACTATACGTGCATAACAACATACGGATCATCGGTTGTGCTAATGGCGCCGATCACTATGTTTGCCCATCCGCTGTCATCGACGACAATCTCCGGACACGGGAGGCCGCCATCTCCGACACAAGGTGGTCTATTACTGTCACATTTGGTAACATCACAGTAGGTACCTGGTGGCATGCCAGTGTCATAGGAACGATCTTCCTCGCTGTCTTCGTTATTGAGGACGATAAAGCCGACTGTCTCACCATCTTCTGTACCACGAGCCCACGATATCAGATTGGCTCCGTTATCCCACCATCGCGTTACACGGTAGCCTAAGGCAACATTATGAAACTTCACCATGTTCTTAACCTGTCGCCATCGATGCTCACAAACCCAGCCGGGATTTTCAAAACACACCACGTGATTGGTGTTGCCATTGGAATCTGATGGCGGGCCTGTAATAATGAAGAGTAATATTAAACTGTTGAATACGTAAATAATAATTTATCGATTATTAAATGGTGTTCGATAATAATTACCTATATAGTCATTAGCGTCTGTACCGTCAGGTTGTATATCCCTTTCCCAGTAATAGCTACTCATTATCCGGATATGGCCATATTCCCAGCCAAGCATGAAAACGTATCCCATTTTGTAATTCTTAGGATCCCAAAATGTTAGAACCCTGTCACCACCACCTCCATGTCCACGCTGGTTGTCATGGTTACTAAGGAAAGCGACGGCATGAACAGCTGATGTGAAACCCCAAGCTTCTCCAAAGTTGCTAAGGTAAGCCATAATTTGACCGTTCTTCTTGTTAATAACATCTCCTAGCTCAGCTCCATATCTGAGGCAAAAACCATATAGATAAATTAACATAACAAAATGGCACAGCACTTAGATGCCAATGAAAGAAATATTATATATATATATATATATATATATATATATATACTGACACTTAAACTCGCTATAGACAAGTTAATTCAGCCAGTGTTACATATAATTATACTAGTTTACATATCATATTCGATTATTGCAGTCTTAATTTGAAAGCTAATTATAGAAATTTTAATATTGTATCAAAAACGTATAAAATGCTTGAACATTCTGTTTATTTAAGAGCGTATTTCGAAAATCTGAATTGATAAGTTGTACTCTATTCATCTTTATTTTCCTATATTTTTATTAATGTACTAATTCCATCACAAAGAGGAGCTAATAAAATGAAAATATTTTAAAATTCAATCATTAAAATATTTTACTAATAAAAATAATGTTCATTACGTATTAGAATAATAAACATTTGGCTGCCAGAGGAATCATTATTATATCAATTAGTGGCGATTTTGTCTAACTTTGAGCTAATTTGTTTGGGTATCTGAGACATTTGGATAGAACTATATATATATATACATACATATATATATATATATATATATATATATATATCACCTAAATTCATTATGTCGGCCAAGACCAGGTACATAATCTGGTATCCAACCTTGATTTGAATCGAAATGAATAATTTCATGGAAGAAATAAGGACGAGTACCAGCTGGAAACCACTGAAAATAAACAAAATAGATAAAGAGAGACATGGAAGTGTTACTGACATAAGTGATCAAAAATCTCTGTCTAGGATGACACTGTACTAGAAACATAACAGGCTATGTTACCTGTGTATTAAGATCATTAAGCATTCCCCAGATTACTGTTTCGTCTTCTGGCCATAGATGTTTAGCCGCATCTACCCTACAATGTTTTGTAGACATATCCGCCATTATACACAGTATATAACACGTATTGTAATCAGATATAATATAATGTAATACAATACAATATAATTTAATTTTGTGTCATCTCTCTCTCTCTCTCTCTCTCTCTCTCTCTCCTCTCTCCTCACTCTCTCTCTCTCTCTCTCTCTCTCTCTCTCTGTGTTATTGAATGTTGTAATTAAGATTCTATTAAGTTACAACAAATCAACTGAAATCTATGTTACTGATGTGACAACAATGTATTCCAGATTGGCGTGTAATACCATTATGTATCAGTAATATAATGGGGGTAATTAGCAATGACTATTCCTATGTTCATTTATTTTTGGATTCTGCGAATCATAGTCAACTTTGGTTTAATTTTGTAGAATAAATATACACGGGATAAAACAAAAGGTAACTCTTCATAGCAATAACCCTACACGAATTTAAAGCCACCCCAGTTAGCTGAAGGTTTGGAGATTTGTGAATTTAACAACATCATTAAAATATATAATAATGCATGTTTATACTGCGCCAGAACCTGATAACCCTGTTCTGAGGCACTATACAAAATTATTATCCCCGACTCAGATCTGGTTAAATCCAGCACCCATCTCAACTCTCAATGGAGCATACTACAACGCATGCTGCCGTTAAGGGCACAAAGCGTTATTCAAACACATAGCCATTAGGTCCTGTCAGATTCTCAATTTTATGGATGAGTGAACCAGTCGTCACATGACAGTATTGCAGCTTCCGACGTCACGAACCCGCGACCCTTCGGCTGCAAGTCTAACTGCAAGTCTAACTGCAAGTTTAACTGCGCCATATAGTATATGCCAAATCGTCGCAAATAAAGCCAAAATGCGATGTTAGGTTGAGATTAGTTTCACATACCTAAATCCAGCTACGCCCCAGTCGATAAGTTTGTTGAGATAGGCAACAATTTGGTTTCGTACATATATTAGATCTTGTCTAAGATCCCGAAGACCAGCGAGCATACAGTTTCTGGTTTGGACGGGATCGTTGTAGTCCCATATTTCACCATCGCTAGTAGGACATGTAGGATCGGGACCAAAATGTAAATTAAAATTTTCTTCAGTATAAGGTACGCCAGGAAAATTATAACTATCAGCGTCGAATGGTGAACCAGCGCTGCCAATTCCTGAAGTAATCATATTTATAACTGATTTAATGTCCATAAGGAAGTAAAGTTCAGTTAATTCTTAAAGCTAGAACTACCGTTCTTAAATTATAATAGATTCAAATAAATATTAGATTGAATTAGTTTATATATATATATATATATATATATATATATATATATAATACCTGAACCATCTCCAGTCATGTGGTTGATCACAGCATCTACATATATTCTGAAGAATAAATAAATAGATATACCAAATAATACAAAGGCAATTAACTTTATTATTTTCCAGTAGATGACTTTGATAGAGTGGAGTATTAAAGCGAATGATGTAACACGTCAAAATATGAATGGGGTAAAAATTCAAACATTACTCCACTTGTTTATAAATAAGACTCGTTTTAAGTTGTTTTGTTTTAAGAATTGCATCGAGAGCCCCTTCCTATGTTACATATCTAATTAAATATTTATTATACAAAACCTTATTTATAAAACGATATAGATCCTGAACAAGTTGCTTCACATCTTTTAATGGTGATAGATATAATAAACTGAAAATGTATTGTTTCATTGAGATATGTCACCAATAAAAAATATTTGTGCAGTTTATAGGCATTTAATATCTCTTAATGCGAAGGTAATAGTTATAGTAAGTAAGCAAGTTTTTATTTTCAATTTTAATAATGTGCAAATTGGGGGATCAATGTAGCCGAAGCTGTCCTCCCATTGACCTCTACCAGAATCATAAATAAATTAGTCAACTCAATAAAATGCCGTTAGTGTATTTGCAAATCTGCTAGTGTGTCAGTGATAATCGTCGAAGTATGAGGACCAATTAGTACCAAGGAATCAGATTTTAACTGGACATGAGTACTTCGACAACAATAAGTATTGTTGCATTTTGCAGATGCTGAGTATGAGTTTTATTAGTTGGTTTATCTTGACTTGCAAGTGGAAAGTTGAATGTAGTTGTTCTAAACTCCTTTTATGCAAAGATACAGTTTTTGAGGATTGATGAATCGGCGTTTCACCGAACTGGAATACCATAGGAAATATATGTTGTATGAGTGAGTGCCAAATATATAATTTTCAGACGATCTTTTGGTACGAAATATTTTACTTGCATCGTGCCATATAAAGCTCGTGAAATTTTATTATTCACATGAGTAAAATGACATTTCCGAAAAAGAAAGTCCAGAAAATATAATAAATAATTGGTGGTTTTCTTTTGGAATTGAGAACCAATTTGCCCCAAACAGTATCACCAAGTGAAATATCTAGGTCATTAAAATAATATGTTTGGTGCCACATTTCAAAACGATAAATTTAACCTTCTTCGGCGTCATTCCTCGTGACATAAGTCCAAATCACGACGGCACGGACACGGCACAAAACCGTACCACCGGATGTTAAAACGAAGTCTCACAACATTCTACACAACCAGGCTTCACTGTGAATGCACCGTTTTGGCCACACCATGCCTAATTACTACATCTGCATTTACAAAGTGCCTAATTAGCGCACATAATAATAACAAAATTCTGCTAAAAGGCATCAGGATGTTTTAATAACAGATTTAGTTTCAGAGCACATTCAGGTGACATATTTTGTATCTCAGAAAGCCAGTATAACTTATATATAAAATCCTTGTCTCCGGTAATTAAACATTTTCAGTGGAATGATCAATTCTAACGGTACTCTTTTTAATATTCCACGAAGCGAGTCACCTTATAATTCGGATATACCAATATTTTGACTGAAATGGCATACTTACTTACCAAATGATTACACACATATATGGAATTACGTCTGGCCACTAACAAACAGCTATTTTCTAATTCCAGTAACTCACATTAATTTATTATACAGAATTATCTTTATAGTTATCATGATTAAATTCCTTAGCATAAAGTTTACCATGGGATAACTGCCTTATATGATTTAAGTTTTCAACATAACGGTTAATTCATTTTGTTTTCTAAAATGATTGTAATTGGATGTGGATCATGTTTGGAATTTGGGTATTCAGCACCAGTGGTGTAGACAGTGATGCATATATATATATATATATATATATATATATATATATATATATATATATATATATATATATATATATATATGTTATTATATGTATAATAGGTAGTCATGCTGCATGTTTTAGTTATTGCGTGGACTACTAACCTTATACCAACATTGTTACATCGTGTTACCATGTCAACAAAAGCTGTTTGGTCACCACTTCGACTGGTCATATTATAACTGACTGGTTGATATCTCTGCCACCAAGGATAGGGAGGATCAGTTATAATACGGTGCTCCATTGGTTGAGATACCTACACCGGATAATAATAATAATAAAAACTAATCCCGTACATAATTTTCTATAACGATTGAGGCTAAACTATTGCGAATAATATAGATTATTAATAATCGCATAATAATGGTTATGAGATATTTAATGTTGCGAACTTTTAAATATCGTTGAATCCGTAAATTCACGATACTACAAATACACAATCGGATCCAGATATACGAATGAAATTAAAACATCGTTTTCAATGTTGTTAATTATTAATCCAGTTCAAGAGATGACTCACTATTTTAATATCTCCATCAATGTATATGTTAGTGTCTCATACGCATATCCATAATAGTTCCATTTTACCGTCGCACACATTTTAAATTTAAACATATACTCGAGATATCCTCCCCAATTTAAGGTTTACTTTATGCCATTGTTATTGTATATTAGGATGTTTTGATCACCATGGTTACACTAGGATGGTTACACCAGTAATTATTGTGATCTCACCGCGTAAAACCATGTATATAAAATAATTTCAAATTTATTTTAAATAAATAAAAGTTCATCATAAAATCGTCATATTTGTCAAACATTAGTGAAAAAAAAAATTCTATCCACCAAACAAATACTAAGGAATTATGAAAGTCTCTAAATAAAATATAATAATAATAATAATAATAATAATAATAATAATGTATATTTAATAAAGTGCTCTTACTAGCAGGAGTTATTCAAAGGCACTGTACAAATAATATGTAACATAATAATACCCCAAATAATATATGTATAAAAAACCCTGTAATGATTTAAAAGATAACAATTATTTATCTGTGAAAGCGACCTTGAATATGTGTGTTTTTAGAAGAGAATTTAAATTTTCAAGAGACGATGCATTTCTAATAAAGTGGGGGCGGCTGCAACACTAAACGTACAATCAACATATGACTTGAGCCGAGACACTGGCACCTGCAATAGTATCTGACTGGATAATAAAAAATTGCAAAAGTCTAACCACAAGGCGCTTTTAATTAAAGAGATATTTGATTATATCAAGTGGTGGATCATAGTCTTGGGTGCATCCCCGTGTAAGGGTGTGTTTTGTAATCATCAAAGATGTGTTGATATTCCACCGATCCAGTAGGAGCCTTGAAACGAATGTTTTTGCTTAGTTCCGCCCAGCAGGGGTCAGATACCGTATTTACTTTCATAACCCTGCCGGGTACTAAGCCATTTACATATGGTAAGTTTACAGTTAGGTCTGGGGATAGGATAGTGGGGGGCTGCAACACTAAACACACAATTACCATATGACTCGACATAGTTGACAATTTCTACTCACAGTGTTTAGCCCTTCGGTATTGACATTGTACACATTCCGGATTGGGATTCTAAGACAGCGATGTTTGTCTTTTCTAAATCGGGATTATTATTATTATCATCATCATCATCATCATCTTTACCACCACCAGCACCATCGTCATCATCATCATCATCATCATCCCGCTACTATTATATAACCTGAACAGGTCAACAGCAGTGGTATATTGTTTAACTGTTATACACAGTATAATGATATTATATCGTTTACCTGTGCTACGCACCATTAATTACGCATTGTTTACCTGCACTCCACAATATCCAGCAGGAGCTAGAACATTTTCGCATTCATCAGCAATATCGTCCCATCTCCACTCAAACAAGTGGACCATAACATCTCTTCCTGATTCACAATGGTAAATGTCATATTGGCCACGTGATAGGAGACAATGGGATGATAACAATAAAAACCAATCCAGTAGATATGATAGAATCACTGTAAACAAAAAACATAGTAATATAAATACGAATTTTTTTTTTAATTATATATATATATATATATATATATATATATATATAATCAAATTATATGATGCGTAATTTTATTACTTGTAACGTCCTTCCTATTGCTATGTTAATATTTCACTACTTTGCTAATATTGGCCCACGAGTATATTTATATATCTTATCATTCCACGCGTTTGATTGCGAGTACCTGGACGCGCGCCTACGAATGTTTTGATCGCCTAATCGAAGATAGAGCCTTGAGAAAGTAGAATATGTTGTGCGTTATCTATTGGGTTAAATTATCAGATACATTCAAGTTTTTACCATCGCATTGAACATTACAAGTCACATGCTGTGAAATGGCCATACGGATATTATGACGTACTGACTGATTGCTTTTTTTTGATGATGATGATGATGATGATGATGGTGATGACGACGACGACGGTGGTGGTGGTGTCACATTGTTACTTTTGTGTCACATAAACATAATTAGTAGTACACACAGCTTGGGTTTTATAAGATAGCCACATTTCATTTTCTTTTATTCGACATAATTGCTCCCCACACGCCATGGAGTCCTACTAGGGGATGCACAAAGGCGCGGCAACCAGCAGTTGTGTATCAGGTACAAATGTGTTATGCCCTCCGGAAGATAATGTTACAATGGAGAACCGAATAGAAAAGTATCATTCACTCGATTACCGAAAGCAACGTCATTCTCTAGGGTTGACCCATTACCCACTGCCTTCTGGTATCAGAAGTCTGAAAACTAGGGTTAAATGTGACCACCAGATTGATCTGATCGGGCCTTAATTTCCTTCTAAGAGGGGAGGTGGCGGGGTTTTAACCGCTCAACTACCAGGATCCCATAATCCCCTCCTACAAATTGCCCCTTTTGGTCCACCTTAACGACATGCAGGGGATACAGCTTGCCTATTACCTGCCGCTATTGAACCTGACGACACTTAACCTAGTGAACTGGATGATGTCGAAGAGCTTCGAACTGTCATGCCAGAGGTGATTGAACAGCATGACATTGGACTTTTGAAGTTTGACAAGGATACTGGTAAAGCAATTCTGCCCGATTCGTTGAAAATAGAAATAACAAAGCTGGGTTCGAGGTATTTCCAGAACAGTGACGAGCTTTTTATGCCAACAAATAAACGCTCAATGAACAAAACTGGGTTCAAGATGAAATTACGAATTGATCGTGGTGAGGAAGTGACGCGATAATGGCTAGCCCATTCCCCTTCTAAAAAGTCTGCATTTTGTATCTGCGGTCTCCTCTATTTCCGGTCAGACCATCAATCTTTATTGAAGCAAGAAAATGGATTCAACCAGTGGAAAGCAACTGAAAAGATTAGTGTTCAGGAAAATACTAAGAATCATTGGGAGTGTTTCACACCATAGAAAGATATGGAAAGATATTTAACTGAAACAAGAGGAGTTATTGGCGCGGAACTTCAGTCAGAGATTGAGAAGAAAAATCAGAAGTGGCGTGATATTTTGAAGATAATTCTTCACTGCTTAACATTGCTTACGACTCAGAACCTAGCCCTGAGAGGACATAGGGAGTCATGTTTGACTCGACTCCTAAGTGGAAGTTTATTTTGTTAGAGAGTCCTTCCTTAGTTGTATCCAGATAAGCCAGAAGGATGCTGATAGCTTCGTTGGAGACATCTTAAAAAAAGCTAGAGAAGGGGAAAATGGGGCTACAAGATTATCAGTGACAGTGCTATCATAATGTTCCTGTGATGGCTGGACCCAGAGGTGGTGTTAATTAAAAAATAAATGAATAAAATAATTTGGCAGTGCTTGTGAATTCAACTTGGTGGACATACACGCAACCAAGCAGGATACAGGGGTTAAGTCAGAGTCCGAAACCAGGTGGAGTGCAAGGACAGAAGCAGCGAAACCCTCCAATAAGTGCCTTGAGGAGGTACTTCAAGTTCTCCAGGACATGATAGAGAATAAAAACGAGACAAGTGAAACAAGAAGTGACGCAATGCAGCTGTACAACCGCATGTTGAGTTACAATTTTCTGACTTTTCATCCGCATTGACCGTCAAGAAGGAAACAGTCGTCCGTCTTTACAGAGAAACGGATGAAAGGTTCGCTCGTTTGCACGACACTGACGCCAAGTTTCGGTTCCTTCTCGATGTCTAGGGACCGTGTTACGGCGTTGCCTCCGACAGTAACGACCTAAAGGAGAAGTGCGAAAATTTGGGCGAATTGTACAGCTCTGATGGATAGCAGCTATACGAAGAAATTTTGGATTGCATAATGTTTCTATCAACCTGAAAATATCAAGACCTAAAGAACTTCTCGAGTTTATTGTTCAGTATGGAGATGAAAGCGACTTCCCCAATCTTCGCATTACTATTCAGATCATGCTAACCATCGCAGTTTCCATCGCCAGCTGTGAGAGACCATTTGACGAGTTAAAACTAATATTTTCGTATTGGAGAGCCTCCATGGGTCAAGACAGACCAGATCTGTTGTCTTTCTCTGCTGGTTGTAGAAAGAGAAGAAACTGAGGAAAAAACTGACTTTGAACCACATCATAGACCAATTTGGATCAGTGAAAGCAATGAAGGTGTAACTTTAATTTGTTAATTAAAGGATTAACATAGGTGCTATTTCCCGTAGACACGCCACTGCTAACAATGTTAATAGAAGTGATGAAGTCCAAATAAAAATCGGAATAAATCATGCATTCAAATTAAAAACATTAACTTTGGTGCAATGATTATGACAACTACCGAACATATTTAATCGAATCCAAATGCAATGTTATCGTAATCGATTACACTGTAAATGTAATCGTAATTATCGATTACTATCATGATTGCACAAGGCTTTTGATTTTTTATCATGTTAAATCATGCCAGAGATATGGTTTCGTATGTAAAGCAAAAGATAACAATATAGAACTGATTTACCCATTGTTTGTTTGTTTGGTTGTTCGGGGGAATCCCCAGGCTGTCGCTTATTCGGCACAGCTTCTATGTTGGAGTGGTTGAGAAAGCTCCTCCCCCACCACTAACAGGGGAGCAGTACGGAAAGATGTAGGCGAAATACCCTGAGGATGGTCACTGCCAGAGTGTTTTACGTCCCCCTTTATTTTAAATAATTCAGTAGAAACGGCAGCGCCATTTAACGTGGTCAGCCACCCACGATGTTGTGAGCCGAGAAATTAATCTCTGGAAAAGTTTCGACCTCTTGCGGGGTTCGAACCTGTGACCGTTGGCACCAAGTGCCGGGTGCTTAACCGCTAGGCCACCGGAGCTCACTATTACCCACTGACAGACTGCTGTCATATTTATACACATGATGATTTGCCAGTGTATTGATTCTATGAACATGAAAGGAAAATGTGTTGAAACACTGCTTCAGATGTTGCCGCTATTATAAGTCATATAAACAGGCTAGTGGTGTTTTCACACGGTTAAGCCGAAGCTAGTCGCATAGCCAGCAATCGTTCTTTGTGACACTGACCTTTTAACTCCAGCTGCAAATGATCGTGATTGGCCAGCAGTTGGATTGCAAACAGCCAATTAAATTAGCGCATGTGATAGTGAACATAAACAAGGCTACATCTTGGCCCCCGATGGACATACAGGGTGACAAACGTGGGCATTACACGAAGATCAAAGGACGAAGTACAGAGTTGGGAGGTGGTTGAGTTATAGAAGAAAAATACAATGTTAAAGCATAGCAAAAATTTAAGACTATGAAAAAGTGGTCCATTTACAGAGGTGGTCAAGTTACAGAGGTGGGCGCAGTTGAGGGATTTGACCATATTCTAATTATCCTATATATTATAGAGACCTTGCCTGGCTGTAGTCACGCTACACATACATTTCGTTACTAAATATACATTTCCAAAATATTAAAACAGTTCCATTGATATTGTTTGCACTAATCTCAGTTTGCACTAATCTTAGTTATCTCTATAAATACCTGTGCATTCATTGCAAATGCATTACTTGCTCCTTTGTTATATAGTGAATATTAATCTTGGAAATATTAAAACAAATTAACATCGTACATTCCGTACAATGGCATCAACGTCTTGTACATTTTCATTTTAAGAGATACCAGAACATGCATCTGGTTCCTACAAAGCAGCATATAAACATTGTAACATGTTTATTTCGGTATTATACATGTAACTGAGTAACTATTGATGAAGAATCACATACATGTTTGTGCTATATACATTGTAATCATGATTACTGTTATGTTTAGGTGCACATACACAAAAGCACAATGGTCATCTTAGAACGGTGAACCAGAACTGTTTATTCTCAGTGGGTAATACCTCTAACCACTTGGAGTAACTGTCAACCACCAGAAGATAGTTTGTTCCCTTTTATTCAGCAAGAGACCTAATCAAATCAATAACATCCAGTATGTTTGGGCATCGATTCCTGTATAGACTATTGATGGTCTTCCAGGTCATGGAATGAGGCTTGTGGCTGCCAGGAAGAAATAAAAGTACATGTATACACAAGTATCTGATTATATAATAATTGAGATGATCTATGCATTAGTTAAATTCTCACAGACATTACCGGAGACTTTTATAAACTTTCAATTGCCTTGGTCAATCCTGCCGTTTATTTTGAACTCTTATGATAAAACTTGTACAAGCTAAGCAAGATATTGTGTATTTTTGTGAACAGCGTTCCGGGAATCATAGCCTCCTTGAATGCTAGTTCGACACGATGAGACATGCACTGAATCATGACAATCGACTCATTTACTTTCGGAATAGGGCAATGAGACCGTTCTTCACCCTAGTTTGGTACTTGCTCTATCTCCAGCGAATGACACCATTTTCAGAAGAAAACCTTCTCGCGTCATTTTCGAGAATTTCAGTGCTCTCATAATAGCATTAAAGATACCTTAAAAATACTCAAAATCGACGAGACCCAGAAAGAAGCAGTGCACCTCGCCTTTGATGCAAAAACGGACGTAGACAATCTGGTTCTCAACTAATGACATGTTTGTTAATCCATCTGACATAATAGTGATGAACTTGGCTGTATGCAACAACCCTTCGATGTCATTGGCTCGAACTACTTCAGAAATGGCCACCGTGAATTCCTTACAGCTCTTGGAATTCCTATAAGTACAACCAATATCTAGCCCTTTCTTTTCATCTGCCTCACATAGCCGTTCATAATCTGTCACTGATCTCAATTTCTTTGCTATGCTGTGAGCATTGATGAATAGCTTGCTCAGGCGATCAAATTATTTTAAGTTCATCTGCTGTAAAGCTCTCTCTACTTGATTTTCACCCGGTTTGGCATTTCAATTTTTCTAAATCTCTGTAGCTAACTTGTGACCATCGCTAATTTGATGAGTGCACAGCCCGTCATGTCTTAGATTCCGACTCCATATAACAAATGATCCATTTCGGTACTTCTTGTACTTGTCATGTTGCTCCTCTTTAACAAGAGGTTCACAACCTGCATCAACAAAAATAAATAAAGTCACAATATACTTGAGATATGGGAGATAGGAACTATGGCCCTATTTCCACCAAGCATTTTAATTTCCACACTTGAAATGATTATAAGTAAGCTTACATCTTATGTGTATTTAATAGTTGAATTAGATTTTAGTATCATAATAGTTTGCCCTTGACCGGACATTTCACACCTCATATGAAATAAATAAAACCCTGAAATGTGTTAGCCAGTTCCTAATGCCTAATCAGTTCTGCCCCATCTAATAAAATAATGAGATCATTTCAGGTGTAGTTCGGTGGATGTCATCTATTTTAGGAAAGACTGAATGCTGTTTATTATGAATCAATAATATTGGTAGATCTGAATCATTTAGGCTTACCTCTTCAGTGTCACTGACCACCAGCCAGGGATATTCAGCTTTCCACGAAGGAACTATTTTTCTTCTTATTTTGGTGGCATCATATACTTTATTTGTTACTATGGGGTCAGTTATTTCCTTCTTTTCGGGGGGGGGGGGGTTCAATCCACAAATAACGATATAACATGATGTTGCCGATAGTGCCACGTCTGTGAAAGAATTGCTGGTTGGTTGAAAGAGGGGAGATTCCACTGATATTGGCCAATCACTACCGTCGTACCAATGCTTCAGCCGTTAACAAGAGCACGTGTAAAACATAAACATAACGATTTCCGTGCACACGTGATGAGATTCAAGTTCACTTCCGTCTACGTATGCAGCAAATAACATGTTGAAAATAACAAATACAAATCTGGGTTTGTTCATTGAATAAATATTTATTTTATTTTATATTTTAACCGTTTTAATTGCCGTGTGAAACGTAGAATAGGTTGAATATCAGCCGGACTACCGACCCGGCCACTATAGAAAGATGTGCGACCGGGTCAAGAAGTGTCGTCCCCGGGCACCGGGGCCGACTCTGCCCAATACTGTTAATCTCACAAATATCATAAATAATGTCAAAATGTGTAAACGATCATCCACATATTAAATAATTCAGTTCAAAGTGCTGATCAATCGATTTTTAATGGCCTGTGGGCGCAGCCATTTTGACGCTAGACAGTGACCGGAAGCTCCTGAATGCTGATGTAACTTCAGCGTATCCGGTTGACCTGATGTCTGTAGAGCCCGTACAATAGCTAGCATGTAAACAAATGTGAGCAAAGAATTATTCCAGAACATAACGGCATTATCTTGTTAAAATGCCGTCATGACTGATATATCAATTTGAGCCAGAAGGAGCCTTACAAGAGGGAGATGATTCAAATTGGCTCAGATATTAACGCTCAAGCGAAATTATAATCCGCGTCAGTATAGAGAGCGACTGTGTGACGTCAGAACATTTCAGTTTTCTCATTCCCGCCTTCGAATCTGGCTTCCGGTGCAGCCGTAATGGCGGCCTTCTAGTAGTTTGGATTATTTCCCTATATCTATCATATCAGGTACATTTCGTGATTATTATTGTGGAATTTTTGGTTACTGTTCTAAGCATTACATATTAAAAAATATCTCTGTTATTCTGTGTCGGTGTGTCATGAATAAGAGATGGCGGAGCTACCGCGCGCGTGAGTGTAAAATGATGTGTATGTGGTGTAAAAAATAATCTAATCATGTGTATGGTTATGCATTAAGTAAATCCAATAAAATTTTTGCAATGGTTAAATTACAACTGTGAACAACTGCGTTGACATTCTAAATTAATCCACGAGATATTTTTTTCTAAACTACATCATTTCACGCACTTCTTTGAGTTTGTTGTCATACGTACGTCAATGACTCTTATCCAATGTCTTTTATTGACTGCCGTTAACAGGTCACCCATATAGAAATACGATAATATCGGTTAAGGCCGATTAATTGATGCCAATCAACGTTTTTTTTCCCAACTCTTTGGGAGTCTTCTGAAGTAAATAAATCACTTGGCACATGAAAACTAAACAGATTCTTTGGCACAGAATCAGTAGCCTTAAAATACTTACACTAAATATGAGAAACACGCCATAGGTTAATTTAACAAAAATAACATAATAACAGAATATGTCGAATGAGTAACTTCAGTGTTACTATGGGTGGGTGAATTAAGTGACGGTTTTACACATTAAATTATCCGACAAAGTATATTTATGACCAAAAGGCATTTTAACAATCACTGGCACCAATCCGCTTTAAAACATTGAAAAAAATATGTACATTTTCTCAAAATTTTGGAAATAAAAATAAAAGCCTATACCTACCTACCCATTTTTCAGAAAAAAAACCTATGGGAAACAAGATATTTATTTTATGGTGTCTAATTAATTAAACAATTAAAAACCGTAGCGTCCGATTGTCACTGTGATCTGTGATATATGCGTTTTTCCGGCGTCTCGTAGGCCTATTGACGAAATTCCTGGAAATATCCCAACACGCATAGTGGCAACAAGTTGTCGCCTTTCAGCCAAATCCGGACACGGATTATAAACACTGCGTAACTTGATAAATACTGAGTTCCTATGACTTCATGCATCACAAAAGATGACAAATCCCAACTAATCATCGCCAAATGTTATGTTTAGGTGCACATATACAAAAGCACAATGGTCATCTTAGAAGGGTGCAACAGAACTGTTTATTCTCAAGATACATAGACTGATGTATACACTCATGGCAGTCGGCCGCTATAACATATAATTGTTTATAAATAACATATATTACAATTATTTTACAATGTAATCGTAAACATTCAGAATGAATGTAATCGTAATATCATAGTTACTAAGTTAGTATTCTCAACTATAATTGTAATCGATTACTTTAATTAGTCCTATAATCGCCCCAACCCTTATATGAGGTAATAAATGCAGTTATTGTTGTTGTTTTTAATGTCGGAGTTAGGCTATGTTACATACCTTCACGCGAACAAACATAGATGCAGCCATAAAACAGTACAATTTAGTATCAGAGGGGTACGAGTTGTCTTTTTTTTTAGTACGGAATGGCTAGTGTACGAGTTATCTAGAATGCCCAAGGAACTAGTTAATTATTTGACAGTTATTGGGTCAGCTATATTCTTGCGACGAGTTTTCTTTCGTATCCAAAAGAGAAAAGGGAGATACTTAATTTTCATATAATGCATAAATTTAGCAAACAATATATCTATTATACAATAGTAATTAACGTAAATTAATATCCTGATGAGATTGACCGTACTATATTATTGCTGAAGGAGGTAAAAAGGCAGAAATTCCCAATTGGTATTTCCGCCGGTTTCTAAAGATAAGGAAAGGATCGCTCGATTAACTGACAGTGACACGCATAATTCGTGTGTCAGACACTGAAGACTATGGAAAAGGAAAACAAAGTAACACCAGATAAACAGATTGTCAAATGGGTTTAAATACATCTAGACTCTAAATTCTAGTCATCTGTTCTATGCAATATCGAATTTGGTGAATACAGAATAGTCTAGACTAGAATCTACGTCTTCTAAATTTAAAACATCACTGAATGCCAATTTAGAAAGGATTCATTAACAAAGAAGTTATCTCAGAGGCGCCTAGGTGACTTTTGGAAAAGAGATACGCAAGGTAAACAACTGTAATCTACCTATATTCAGTATGTTAGATGGGTATACGTATTCGTAGACTTCGGCCCTATGAAATAAAGGATACTTCGACCCCCGTCAAATAAATGAGATCTGGTTACACTGCATGACTGCAGGGCCGGAAACATCGGTAGCCCGATTCCCCCTCCACCCCCGGGACGTGTGGATTTTGTCTTCGGGCTAGTGAGTAGTCTAAAACTAGCCCGACCGGGCAAGATAAGCGATCGTGACGTCTTAAGTTCATTTTCCGTAGAATGATTTTCTGCTGTTTTGGGGCTCTTTGCGGTGTAAAAAGGTATCATAATTTAAAACATCTGCCCCGATACCTCACCGACTGTCGCTAAATTACTAGTACTGTTCCCGGTTGTAGGCTGGTTTTTGCTGAAGGAATTCTATGTAGTTTTTGGTAACTTAATTTCTTCCTTGATCCTCTGTGTATGAATTATTACTATCTTTGTTTGTTATTTTGTGCTTTATTTTATATATAAACAACAGTTATCACCTCAATAGCCAAAAGAAGAAAATTCCTGGCCAGATTGTGGACATCACCAATAATTTATTACTGGATGAACTATGAACTGTTGATTATTATATACTTGTTTTGTGTTAGGGTGTGGCTCAATAAAACCACATACACATAATTAGTGTCTTTATTGCCTCCATGGTCTAATTCAAGTAATTAGTAGGGCATCTGAGCTCAAATCTCGCTGTGGGCTTAGCTGATTTTCTTCTTTGACTTCGCTTTATTACCTTTGGAGGTCACTCCCCCATTTAGCCTAGCATGTGCACAAAAGTGGCCATAAAACATCAATCATACACAAACTTATGATCTAGTGCTCTCCATTGATTTCAGTACAAATATATTTTCTGCCCCTGAATGAGCTGTGCTGTGATTGATGTAGACCTATATATATTGCACTATATTGAACACATAACAAGTGAAATAAGTGTCTGTTTAAGATATATGTGTGTGTGTGTAACTTCTACCATGGTTAGCAGTTTTTTGTAGGTAAATAAACTGATGAACACTAGTGAGGAAAACCTTTTTGAAGTTTATTATTAAAAGCATTAATGTAATGTTGAGTTGACTAGGACCACACACACCGACACACACATGCATGCACCACACATTCATTTATATACATAAAAATACTTTCATATAACTGTTAGTGACATTTCTTGTAAATACTTTACAAAGAAACTTAATTTAAAATTTACACCACTCAGACAATGACTTTTGGTCAACATAACAATTGATGATAGTTGGCATTGTGTGACGGGGTGTCAATATTAAGAAGTGTGGATTTAAATGGATTTCTTTTGCCACATGGACAATGAAGGTAGTGATTTCAGCATCATAACTTTTTATACAGAATTTGAAGAATAATCTTTTATGGATTAAATATTTTTGTAGGAAACTTCAATTCAAAATTTATCAATTCCAATTACTTTTAAAAAAATAATCAATGTATGTGTGTGTATGTATATATATATAATTTTTTCTTCTTTCAGAAATGGATACTACTCGTGGCTTTCACACAAATACTTCCTTGACATCTGATCCACATATTAGACCAGTAGGACCATTAACACATGTGGGCAGAGGAAGGGGAGCCAATTCGGTTTTGTTCGAATCAATGCCTGGTTGCAAAATTGATGCACGCCGTCCAAGTGAAGAAACTACTGTAGGGGTATGTTCCTCCATCAATCAGCAGCCGTCAGCTGAAAGAGAAGAATCAAGAAAAGAAGGTCAGCACTATAATATAACTGGTAATTAGAGGTACTGGTAAATTACCAGATATGTCAATATGATATAGTTCATGTCGTATATGTAAATTATTATACTACTGTATATACTTGTGTATAGGTGACACTTTTGATACCACAAAATCGCAGCTAAAATGAATATATGAACAATTAACTAATTAATTGCATGTGTTTTCGCTGTTGTCTTTCGAAACCAAACTTAATCGTGATAAGCACCATGATTATTTAATCCGATGTTCTAATTAGTGACATGATCACAAAGGTGTAGGTCTAAATCGACTGCCATACAAAAACGGACGCACTATGACCAAAAACGGCCAGAAACGTAATACTATAAATGAGATATCATTTTGCATAACTTCATGTACTTGTTATATTTACACAACGAACTTGTCTGGAAAACGATGTGCATATGACACAGTGTTTAAACCGAAAGTTGTGCAGTATGCTGACAATTGTAATAACAACAGGCAGACAGCTCGGGAGTTCACTGTTTCGGACTGGCAAGTGCGTAACTGGAGAAAATCCATGCTTGACTTAGCTGAGATGCCACGAGCAAAGAAGGCACGCAGAGGGAGGAAGTCTTCATTTCTCCAAGAGGAAAGAGAGCTGAAAGACTTGATATGCGACCACAGACAACAGGGTTATGTTGTTACCCGTGGCGCTGTTAGAATTAAAGCAAAACAGATAATTAACAATGAATCGTTTCTTGCATCAGCTGGGTGGTGCACATGTTTAAGTGTAAACTTCATGAGCTGTGGTCAGCCTGGATGTCGTCTGGCTCTTTCGAACGAACAGCAGCTGGCAACCTGAAGCGGCCATCATTACCAGTTGTCACACAGTGGGTGAAAACAGCCTGGAATTCTATTGACCCGCCATCATTTCTAAATCTTTCAAAAAGTGCTCTATCTGCAATGATTTAGATTGTATGGAAGATGATGAATTGTGGGATGAACATCACGACAAATCTGAAGAAGAAGGCGACAAGATGTGCGATGACATGCTGACACATGAACAGATACGATGAATGTTCAATGAAGATAGTGATGATTTTAGTGCGGCTTATACACAGGTTTGCCTGTAGGGGGGTTTATTGGTCCTAAAACCTGGTGCGGCTTATACACGAGTGCGGCCTATACACAAGTATATATGGTAGTTTTATGTTTTCATACTGTGATAAAAATTATTCTGACACAATTTGTTTTCAGTGGAGGTGTCTATCTTAGTTCATGATGTATCTAATGTCAGCAGAGACTTATTGTATTTGTTCTTTGAAAACAAAAAAAAGTGTGGTGGAGACGACATAGAAAATATTGATATATCCAATGATGGCAGTACGGCGCTAATAAAGTATGGAAGTCCTGCAGGTATAGCATTTAAGCGCCACATTATTACGTAGAAAATAGCTTCTGTAAAAATTGGAAGGATATTATTTAAAATGATTATGATTTCTTATGAACTTCGAAATAATGCACTCGTGCCTAGTGTTCCTGATTAGTTCATACAGAAGTAATCTAATTTGAGCACATCGGTCACCGTTTCTTTGCAGTTGCCCAAAGAGTCCTGGCCAAAGGTCCATTGTTTAAAATAAATACCAGCACATTGATAGTTCAGAAGCCCCAGATACCAGATCCAAGGAGTATTAAGATTGAGGGCATTAGTCAAGGAATTTCTGCTGACGTATTGATGCTTTATTTTGAAAATATAAAAAGATCTGGCGGCACTGATGTTGTTGATATCCAATATATCAAAGGTTCCGGAAAAGCAGTTGTGACATTTGAGAATGTGCATGGTATGTATAGAACATTCATTATTTTTAAGGTTTTGTGTTTAAACGGATAGTCCACTTTTATTTCAAATTTCAGGACTAATACCGCTATACTCACAAATATCATAAATAATGTGTAAATGATCACCCACATATTAAATAATCCAGTTCAAAGTGCTGATTAAGCGACTTTTAATGGCCTGTGGGTGCCACCATTTTGAAGCTAGACGGAGTCCGGAATGGTGACGTCACTTGAGCATATCCAGTTGACCTGAACTCTCTAGAGCCCATGTAAATAAGTATGAGCAAAGAATTATTCCAGAACTAAACGGCATTATCTTGTTAAAATTATGTCATGAATGATGTTATAACCATATCAGTTTGAGCCAGAAGGAACCTTACAAGAGGAAGATGATTTAAAATGGCTCAGGTGTTAATGCTCAAGAGACATTTTGTGATTATTATTGTGGAATTTTTGGTTACTGTTCTAAGTATTACATATTTAACAACTATTTTCTGAAGGTGGACTGTCCCTTTAAGTGACACTGATAGTGATAGAGTGGTCATATTAAAGTATGACATTATACTAAGATGTGGTTAATGTTATGATCTCAATCCACTATGCTAAGATATTATATACTTTATTAACCCATGAATACAAGAATTTGGTTCTATTGATATAAAAATGGATTGGTCACGTCTATGATTGCTGTAAATGCTGTGTAGCGACAAATAGATTTTATTAACATTATTCCCATCTTGTTTTATTTGAAAAGTGAAATGTGTCAACATAAAATACATTCGATTGACAAAATATCTCCAGTGAGAACCTGCCATTTTGGTACTCTTTCGAGCTGTGGCAAGATGATCTTATGATGATGAACAATTTTCAGAATAGGAAAAACCTGAGTAGATTGAAAGGGATGGGTCAAGTACATGGGCAATGTACTTAACTACAAGAACGTTCAGGTTTACTAGCTACAAGTCCAAGTACTCTCTTAAAACATATTATAGAAATACTATTAATTTGTAAAAAAAAAGTACAACATATTTTTTATATTTCTGTTTTAAATGTAAAAGGAGTATCTTGCATTCATTACTTATGCTATAATGGCATAATAACATTTACGAACTATAATATCATCATATTGATTATGTGTTATAGAATGGGTTCATAAGTTTCCAGCAAACAATTATATTTTTAAAACATGATTGTGAAATGTTTTAACAACATTTAAATGTGTGGTCTCAGAAATATCCTTAAAACAGTTATGTAAAAGATTAAAAACACAAACATTTTCTAAACATTTTCAAAATATTGAAATGTTTCAAACTTTTTTATCCATCTATCCATGATCATTATCTATCAGCATAACTTTAAGGAGCTTCCCAACTAACCTCATCGAGTTTACTGAGGGGAAGGGATTGCAAGGATTTTTAAAAACATGAAAAGTACTTCATAAAAACCACATAAATCTTTCAAGGTCAAATACAAATCTAAGTGCAATTTCTAAAAAGTCAATTCCGAGCAAAATTATAGATACTGTGTGTAATTAAGTGCTGAAATATCTAAATAATTTATACTTAATTTGATCTAATTAAATATATTAATAAATGATATGTTAAGATGTTTAATATATTTTAATGTTATAAATAGAAAAAGAACCAGCATAGTTTTGTTAATCAGAAACATTATGTCAGACCATTAAAGTAAAAATTACAGCAATAAGTTGATGTCTGATGTTATCATATACATAATTACTGTGTGGATAATAGCACTGCAGTTTTTATGTTGTATATATTTATATATATATAGTGTCTCAGAGGGTGCTTCAAAACAGACAGCTCCATTTGGGTGGTGTACCATTAACTGCCACACCATTATCCTTGAAAGATTTACTAAACACGGCCAGCCAAATACAAAGTAATGTTGAAAGCTCAACCACCTCAAGTATGAGCTGTGCTGATAGTTTAACATCAGATATAAGTGAAGCCGGACTAACCATTTATTTGGAAGATAAGAAGTTCAGAGATGGAGCAATAAAAAGGCCACTGATTGAGAAGCATGAGGGACGAGCCCTTTTTCAGTATGCTGACAGTGCAGGTATATGAAATGAGTGCTTCCCAGACAGACTAATGATTTATTTAGTTCTCGTAAAAAATACTTTATAACATAACACACACACACATTATATATATATATATATATAGTGTGTGTGTGTGTGTGTGTGAAAACAGTATAGATATTCCTTTCTATTCTTACAGTTGCTCAAAGAATGCTATCAAATGATACAATAAGGATACCGTCTAATAAGCCAAATGCTGATTACCACTCTAGCCAATTGTCCGACAAGGCATCAGCAAGGAAAACTCCATGTGGTATTAACACGTTACAGATTGTGAACATTCCATGCATCTCAAAGAATTATCTGAAACTTGTACTTCAGGAAAAATGCCACGGAGAGGTCGACTGCATCAGCATGTCTGATGACAGTCAAGGAGCAATGGTCAAATTTAAACAAGAACGAGGTATTTGCACCATCTTTATATACATACAAATTGTTGCCTGGCTTTAAAAACTGAATCGAACGACATATAAGTACTGGCAGATACAGTGATTACTATATGTACCTAGAGCAGAGGCACATGACCTTTATTTCACATCATGAGAATGTCCAATATTGGCAGTCATTGTTTACTTATTTAAACTGGGACAAGGCTTATTTGGTTATTTTACTTTAATGCAGGGTTAATTAAACATAGAACAAAGAATGTTGCAATTTTGTATTGAAATTAATAATAAATCCCCCTTTATATATTTCTAACCCCAGACATATTGATTTGTGTTCGTTGTAAGTTTCAAGTTTAAACTACAATTAAAGTTTCACTGTAATACAGTATTTTATGTGATTTCTGGCCGCATGGAGTGCTACATGGGAGACAATTTACAGAATTCTTAAGCTAATCAGAGTGGCTAAATATGTATTAGTCACTGGCCACTCTATTTCATTCTCAGTACTTATCATCATATAATAACATTACTATAGAATTATTCCACTGTACTATTAACTATTAATTGATTATAGTTTTTAAATCTCTCGTTGATGTATTCCACACTATTTACAACAGATCAACACAACATTAATTTCAGTCACAGTTTATTTTATTTGCGGTTATAACATATTCTAAAATCACGTACCATAACACTATATTTTTCTCCAGTACGTAAATATAAACAATAACAATGTGCCACTAGTGGAGGATACATACATAACAATAGTCATCCATGATATGGATTTGTATATTGTTATCATTCCAGAAATATCTTATCCTCCTCCACTAGCATCAGTATTTATGTATTATTACAATTCCATTTGGTCAATTCCAAATCTTAATTGATCAATTCCAATTCCGTTTTTTCCCATTGAGTAGGTACTCTGAGTACCTAGGTACTTGGATTACCCACTCCGAGTAGTTTATATTCGGAGTAGGGTTGTCATGGAAGAAATATTTCTGAATTAAAAAAATGGTAAATTAATTTGCAGATTTAAGTTTGTTGGGTAAATTCCTAAATACAGTCAGTGTGCATATCTTATATATATATATATATATATATATATATATATATACCTATATGTAAGGAACAAAAGTTCTGGATCATTATGGTTCCAGCATATTGGTAACACCACATGTAATTAGTGTTAACATTGTAAAAATGGTAAATTAATTTGCAGATTTAAATTTGTTGGGTAAATTCCTAAATACAGTCAATGTGCATATCTGATATATATATATATATATATATATATACCTATATATAAGGAACCAAAGTTCTGGATCATTATGGTTCCAGTATATTGGTAACACCACATGTAAGTATTAACATTGTAAAAATGGTAAATTAATTTGTGGATTAAAATTATTGTAGGAAACTAAATAAATAATCAATTCCGGAATTGAATTGTCTAGTGATGGTAAATAGCATAAAATGCTCCTTCAGACAGGATATATAGCCATAAGCTGGCCGGTAAGTGACCATAACAATGAAAGCTTTCGATGTATAGTGTCACAGAATATTGTCAGCAGGCAAGCGTTCAATGATAGTTATGGCTTCTTTATAAAATACACATTACAACACAACTTCTAATTGTGGTATTTTCAAAATACACACTACTTATTATATAATGATTTTCAAATTTATTTATTTCATTTGTCTATAATATCAGATGTAGCACACCTGTTAGAAAGAGGAGGCATCACTATAGAAAACAAGACATACCGGTTGATTCCACTGTATACCATGGTACATGAGCAGTTAGAAGGTAACTTGGCTATCAAGGTTCACGGATTAACACCGAACATAACAACACAGCTGTTAGACATGTATTTCAATAACCGAAGAAAGAGTGGAGGTTACGATGTTAAATCAATTGTAATGTCAACAAACCATGATGAGGCCATTATCACATTTAATTGTACAGATGGTAAGTCGTTTCTATCATATTTTTATTATATTTAGTTTAGAATTTTTGCAGTGGCATTTCTTTTTTGGTTAGGTACTTTCACCGAACCTTTCACCCAAATAAGATTTTTGCTCTTGGATGATTTAACGGAATTTTAATATTCGGATGAGTTTAGTTATGTTTATGTAGAACTGTTCAAATTGATCAGTTCTTTTTTTCAATCTACTGTATCCAGTACTGTACGAGTCAAAATACTAATGTTGAGTGTTGTCCACCTCTATGTCTCCAGCTGTCCAAAGCGTCATGGGAATGCAGTATAAGAGTGGTTTGATGCTGAAGAATGTTACAATACTTGCTGAAATAATGACACCATTGGCACCTCCCCCATATATCATGGGACCAGCTGAACCAAGGATATTTGTCATGATAGAAGCACCGGCTGTCGGAAAAGACGAGTTGGAGAGGTTTCTATCGCTCAGTAGAGATGAACCATCTGTTGGAATGGGCATCAGCAATGATAGCTCCATTATCAAGTTGCTTTATGGATACCAAAAGCAAGTTCTCCTCATGGAATTCCAAACTATTCCAGGTGACTATATCGCAGACATTTAGCCCTACTATGTTTTGCCTCAAGTTATGGCAGTGTTACGGTGGGAAAACCTCAAAGACGTCGGTTTGACCGATGTGTGACGTTGTCAGTCTGACGATTGTCACTGTAACGTCGGTCTAAATGTCTGAGGACCATTCAACAATCAGCGATCCTTATTTTTCCGTATTTTAGCACATGTCTGCCTGTACCGAACCAAACGTACACTGGCATTAATGGTACGGAGTCAGTTTAAAACAGTTTGTTTGTATTTTGCACGGATTTGCAAGGACCGAAGTATATCAAGTGCGCTTTTTGCTGTTCTCGTATTGATTTTTTCATCACTCATGCACATAATTTGTTTGACCAAATATCAGATGGTTTCAAAAGTTTTTCCTTAGCACTGTTATGGTATTATTTGTTTGGCATTGTGAATGCGTCAGTGTGAATAATGTTTATTTTTTATATAGATTACGATGCTATGTTGGCCACATGCGTCAGTACCCCATTCAAAGATAGAATGACCAGTCTCGAAAAAGTGGCTACTGCAACAATGATACAAGTCCGAGCTTGGACAGCTCTGGATAAAGAAGATCTGGAATTATATTTCGAGAGCGACAGAAATGGTGGCGGAGAGATTATTGGTGAAATTGAGCTTTTTCATCAAGAACAATGCGCAGTGATCGACTTCGGCAAACCTGAAGGTAGTTATGGCTGATTTTAATCTTTAATAATCTTACATACTCCAGTGACTACAAACAAAATCTATAACTGATCCGCAATAAATAATCCAAACGTGACTATCCGGTCATCACCAAAACATCCCGCAAAGAAGATCAGTCATCACCAAATTAACTAGATCACCAACTGATGGTGTGAGCATGTGAGTGCGCATGTGTGTGTGTGTCCATGCATGGTTCCATGAGGACAAGTTACAGAGACAATCAATTTATGTTAACAAAGACTATGAGCCATGTTTACTTTCTTATTTCCGTCAGTTGTGCAGTCTGTTTTGATGAAGAAACATCAGATCTGTGGACAGGATGTTGAAGTAGATACCTTCTACCCATCATTTGGGACATGGCCACCAGATCATGATCCATTCAGGCCATGGCATCTTATTCCCTCTCCATTCAAATTCAGCATCCATGATCCACTCATAGTAGAATTCCTCTCTGCCAAGCCAGAAGCACTCGACAGATTTAATGAGTTTGCTGAGGTTTCAGGATTCCGTGTTAATCCTGTAAGCATCAGTGATACAGAGCTCCATGTTTCATATGTTCAGGATGACAGTGGAATAGTTCCTGAGCAGAAGCTCTGGGAACAATCATCTAGACAACAGCTGGGTCAGTTGTGCGATTTGATCTTGGTGAAAAGGTTTGCCATCATCGGTAAATTTTTTCACATGATCTGTGAAGAAGCCACAAAGTTAATTCCAAAAGACACATCTGTCCTTCTCAAACCTCTGAATGATGCATCTGTGTTGGTGCTAGCTGGCTGGAAAGACCAACTTGGTGATTTTGTAACAAGGTTAGGAGAGACTGTATGGCAAGTAAAAGAAAGCTTCACACGTCAAAGCAAATCCAAGGCAGAGAAGATACCTCTCAAAAGCTATGAAGTCAAACTGATAGAAGCATGGAATTATGCAAAACAGTTCAAGAAGGAATTTCCAAAATTAGAGCTCTGTATGGAAAGGGAGTTCATGTCATTAACAGGATTACCGGATGAAATAGCTACGGCAAAGTTGTTTCTGTATGAAAACATTTTGCACAAAATAAAACTGAAACAGTGCCCATTCTCCAACAGAATCATGAAGTTCCTACAAGATAAAAGCGTTCAATCATTCATTATGTCTGAATATCAGAATAATAACATAAGAGTTGTATTTGAATGTTGCAATCAATTCATCACACTGTATGGGATGTCTGATGTTGAATTGCAGTCCGGAGAAGTCATGCTACAGCAAAGCATTGTAAGCAAGGAAATAGAACTACAAGCAGAGAACCTGCCAGTGCTCCAGCATCCAAAGTGGTCTGCACTGAAGGCCACACTAAACAATGATCACAAAGGCATGATACTGATTGAAGAGGACAGAAGAAAAAAAACCATTTTTCTCACCACACTCTGTGACATCTGTGATGTTATATTAGAAGAGATTCAGAACATCCTCACTGAGTACACAGTGTTAGAGAAAACCTATGACCTAGAAGGTCCAGTCATGGACTTACTGTCCAGGTTCCATGAAGACAAGATCGAGGACATTGCCAAAAATATACAGTGCACAGTTAGTATCCACCCAAGCCGGCATTGTTATGTACTCAGAGGAAATTGCAACAGTATCCAGGCTGCGATTCTAGCCTTTGATGCGCTCTACGTACAGCTGGTTACTAAGGATCATACTATTCCCCAGTCAGTAATGGCATATTATCTTTGCGGCAGTGATGGTAAAGAGGATATCAAACTGTTGGAGAAAGTATGTCAGGCTGTTTGTGTTGACAGCAGTACTATTGGTAGAGTGACTTCGGGGAATAAGTTGTCCGGAAGTGAAGAGCTTCATTCTACCAAGATTAATCATACTATAATCAAAGTGCTATTTGGAGATATAACAAAGCAACCCATAGATGTCATGGTAAATGCTGCTAATGGAAATTTAAAGCATTCTGGAGGACTGGCAGCTGCCATTGTAAATGCAGGTATAGAACTTTATCTCCATTTATCTAAATTACCAGACAAATCTAAACTATTATATATATATATATATATATATATATATATGATCATCAACTGGTTTCAGGTGGTAGTGAAATTCAGAATGAGTGTGACAGGTACATGCAAGGAAGGAGCACCCTACTTGCAGGGGAAGTTTATGTATCCAAACCAGGTTGTCTACCCTGCAAGATTCTCATTCATGCTGTCAGCCCGAGGTGGAGCGGTGGAAATGTTGGGGAAGCCAATGAACTGTTTGAATCTGTCAGTCAGTGTTTAGAGGAAACAGAAAAGGCACATCTGAAGAGCATTGCTATACCCGTAATCAGTTCAGGAATCTTTGGCTTTCCAGTTGATAAAGCGACGACAATTATCTGCACGGCCATTGTAGACTTTCTGAAACAGAATACTTCAACAGGTATAGAGACGATACACCTTATAGACAATGATCGTAACCGTGGACAGAGTCTCATCGCTTCCTTAAATAATTGTGTAGGTCAAGTAGAGATCGTTGCAGGTAATTTTAGGTGTTAATCATTTTTAATCATGACTAATAGGAATGAAATGATAATTTGTTCAATATGGTGATAAAATTATGTGCTGTTTTCCAGGATAATTTCGCATACTTCAATCAAGAAATGTAACTGTTTGGGTTTAGTGTTAATCTAACTCGATACGGCTGTTTATAAATTTACACAAATAAGTAATATAATAACAATGAGTAATGTCATTTAAATGAGTAAAATTCATTTAATCAGTTCATATCTGAAATATGTACGAACGGTAATAATTGTCGTATGTACTATAACAGGAGCAAAACCAAAGTCAATTGCCAGTAAATTGATATCCTTTTTAATGGGCGGACATTCGTCTACAATAAAAAGCATGACAGTATCTAGAGCTGACATGTTCTACACCCCAGAAGGGATTTCGATAAAGATAAAAAAAGGTTCTCTTGTACAAGAACAGGTAAAGCTATAAGTTAATTTGCTTGATTGATGATATTCAATGTTATAACTGTACATAGATCGTTACCTAATGATATGTTCTAAGCTCGCTGATAGGCTGCACATTTAGCAAGGGAATTATACTTTTATGTCGATTGCTACTATGCTAGGAGTCATCTTATTGGGAGAGGAGTAAAATACATCTGTTTTGCATTATTTTATTTATTACGTTCACGATACATCAAGACATAGTGAGTAACAGTACAAAAAAGAAGACGATATGTAAAAAATTGGAAATAACTGAGATAACCGTAAAACTAACAAACACTGAGTACAACGTTTACCATATGTTAATTCATCAGGGTCATGTATTTCAATTTCGTAGTGCTCATCATTGGGTAAAGTAGGGTAAAATGTGTAGTATTGCTAGTTCAAACTCTTTGTTTCTAGATAGGCTATTTAAAAAGATATTTTTCTTCCGATAGATGTACATTAATTTAAATTGATTTAAATCTTTAATGTTAATTGTTTTAATGGACCTATGAATGAAAAGTTAAAAAAATAAATCAGCTGTGAATCATCAGAATGAAAATCCTAGTATTTTCAACAAAAGAAAATCATGCAATATATCTGGTTGGCCTTCAACTAATTTCCTGTAAAAGATGATATCCTACCAAGCTTAATTGCTGTCTTCCAAAAGCATATTGCTTTGGAAAAGTATGAACACACACACTCACTCAGATACAATTTACACTATATCATGCTACATTATCCTGAAGTATACCATTTTATTCTCAATACATATCACTGATTCTATTAACATTTATATAATGGAATTTGCATGTTGCCTCAGGTGGATGTCTTGGTAAATACTACTAGAAAGTCATTTCAACTAAATTCTGGAGGGGTGTCTTCAGCAATATTTTCTGAAGCAGGGAATATCATTCAGCAAGAGTGTTCAATGAAGATAACAGGTCGTATACGTGCAGGAGAGATAGTGTCTACCTCTGGTGGCAACTTATCCGTCAAATGTATTTTTCATGGATATCTGGATCAATGGGACGGAGGAAAGGTACGCTTTCTGTACAGTTAATCATCATCTCTCTTTGTCACCCCCCCCCCTCTGTGTGTGTCCGTTTGTGTGAATTTAATCAAATGATTTTACATGCATTCTCTATGCCATATTCAGACTTGAAGTCAATTCAATTCCGGAATTGGTGATAATACCTATTACTGTGACATTGGTATTTATGCATGATATCTTGTATTGAAAGTGAATTAACTGTTTTATTTTCTAAATCAGCCATTCATGCAATGTTTACTAAATGTAAGTGTCAAGGGTGTCAATACTCTAATGTAATAAAAAATGTTATTTAATAATATACAGGTGATACATATATGATTGGTTTCCAGGTACAAGTAAAAAGAATATTTCCAAAACTTGCAAATTGCTCTTTACGTTGACAGTAACTATTAAAAAATCTTCATTAAAATAAATTTACAATCGGCTAAAAGTTTGATTTTAAAATCATTTATTGAAATCTGTGCTAAAAATTTCCCTATGAGTCGACATGAATAACTAAGGCTTAGCTGTGTCATTCATCTGGAAAGATTGGTCCACTCAATCATTGTGTTATATCATTGGAAAGACACAACTGTTCAGCTGAAATACTAGTCCCAGTCTTCGTGTAATTTGAAATAATTTGCTGAAAGATTTCCACTATTTATCATTAGTGAAAAGTTGCTGTCCCCTATTAACAGTAGGCGCCATAGCTGTTTCTAACCTGAGACCGCAGTTAATAACTGATGCAACGCATTTTGCCTGGATTGGTCTATTGATGGTCAATTCCAATTCCAGAATTGAAATTAATTATTTAAAAACAAATTGAATTGAAATTGATAAATTTGGAATTAAAGTTTCCTACAAAAATAAATAAAATCCACAAATTAATTTACCAGTTAATTTTTTAATTCAGAAATATTTCTTCCATGACAATTCTACTTGGAATATAAACTACTTGGAGTAGGTATTCCAAGTAGGTACTCGGAGCACCTACTCATGGTAAAAAGTAGTAGGTAAAAAAGAATTGGAATTGATCAATTGGAATTAGAATAGACCAAATGAAATTGACCCATGTCTGGCCATATCATCATCACACAAACACACTCACACACATATATATAATCAGATAAAATGCATATTACCTGAAATTTTCAAGTAATCTGTATTAAATGTCAGTTAGCACTAGACTTATTACTTGAAAATTTCAGGTAATATACATATTACTGGGTTATACAGATTAACTGTAACATATATATTGTTTCTCCTCACAGCATCTGAAAAGGTTCATTTCAAATGCACTGAATAAAGCACACCAGAATGGTTATAGATCCATAGCATTTCCAGCTCTGGGTACAGGAAATCTAGGATATGATCCTACTACAGTAGCAAAACTAATGGTCGAGGAAGTTTTGAAATTTAGTTCCATCATGCAGACAACAAATCTGAAGGACGTTCGTGTCGTCTTATTTTCCAGCGATGTGTCTACAACAAAAGTTAGTATCATGGTCATTAAATATAAGCCAAAAATAACTGACTTCATATTTAAACACCTTAAAAATCTTCATAGATCCCATAAATTCCTTTTTTGAAAAAACGGGTAGGTAATCTTTGGGGGAAAATGTGTGCCATTTTCAGACATTTACTTTCAATGGAATACCATCAGTGTTTCATATTCCTATATGCACGGATGAGCCAAATTGTATGATTGTCATATCTAGCATAGATGTTAACATATTTGTATGAGAGAGCAAACTAAATAAGAAAATAAACCTTTGTTTAAGTTGCCACAATAATATCAGATATATATATATATGTATAGTATGTGTGCGACATTAATGCTCGCCGCTCGACCAGAACCAGTGTTTCAAGGCCCAGTCTAGTATTATTGCCACAGTACTCGACCTGACAAAACGATAAAAATGAATACAGAGCTACAGACTAATTCTAACCGCTAACTGACAAATAACCAAGCTCATGATTTGTTTATTTACTTGTGGAATATCAAAGAACAAACACAAATAACTTCACTTGCTATATTCCGTCAACTCTTGGAACACATACCTTCCAGCTATGAATCAAATTGCCATAACCTGGCAATGTCACAATCAACACTCACAGCTTCCCAATTGACCAGTGTATTAAGTGTTCTGGAACTGTGTATGATGCTCTGAACCCACTATAAAACACTGAACATGTGTAATATTCTCATTTATTCGACAATTGATTCAGAAGCACTTATAGTAGCGATCAGTAATCCAGTTTTTTCAGCCATGTTTGAGAACACAGTTTGTTAAGTAGCAAAATCAAATGCATGAAACAACCAGCCTGCATGTAGAGGTTTGAGTCTAGAGATCTTTAGGCTGAGTTGAGTGTCTGCAATTTTGCAATTGGATGTCAAGGAGTCACTGACTTGGTATTGATTTTGCGTGCATTGATTTTGCATGCAAGAATTTTATACTTTATAGTTGTTTGCTGAGAATAGAAAAATAATATGAAAACATTATATTTACACCTCCTTATATACAGTTTGATGTCACCTTCTCATCGTGTTAATTGCAATTTGTCTTTAGCTTGTATATCAGTTATCTTTGTTGTCATTCAATCATGGCCATGGTTTGTCAGTTACTAGTTCAGATTCTGCTTAGAATGGAATTACTCGTTACATAAAGGTCAATGATCTAGTCTGCTTCAGATTTGGTTATGGCTGGTGAATAACAGTGTGCTTTGAAGTATGGTTTTCCCTGAATGGCATAGAAAAGAAACAAAAATCAACTTTCCTCACAGACCAAAATTCGCCAATTTTGGCTGGCACCAATATGTTCAAAATGACGAAATCGGCAATTTTGGCTGTTGCCAACTTAAGCTGATCTGCAGTAAGCAAATTAGCCTTTAAAGTGAAGACAAAGGTATTAGGCCTACACACTACACCAAAACCAAGGCTGTTTCAGTGCAGTGACCACTTTTATAGGCAGACTGTAGTAATTCATTAAGGTTACTATTGATTAAATATTTGTTTAGATGGAAAGCAACTGCCTTTTCTCTAACTTTAGATAAAAATGTAAGATTTGAAACAAGTCTGTAGAAATCAGGTTTTAGATTTGAAACAGGGCTATTAGAGATTTTATTTACATTATTTTATGTATCTTAGAAAGTATTAACTTAGTTTATGTGTATACTTCACTGGAATGTTGCGAAATAAATCAAATAAATAAAAGTAAACTGCTGATAATTTCGGTTTTTCATGCACACTGAATGGCTGAAAGTTATTGCTGATCAATCGATCTATCCTGACCATGTGTCTGTTGCATAAAATGAGTGACTGACGTTGTGCATGAAAAATCTGGGGCTTATATGGACACATGTTGAGGTTAAAGCAATTCTGTGGTGGCCGATATCATTTTCATATTTATCTAATAGAAATCACTTTTATTCTAATGGTTGGTTACCCTGTCACTTTTATCTTGCATATAATACATAAATTGTTTGTGTGTGTAGAAACGTCGGAATAGGTTTTGTATTTCATGAATCACTTTGAGTTGGCAAATAATTAATTATGCGGTAGTAAATACACACGTGTTCAGTGAATGCATACAGGGAGAGTGGTGACTTCACAAACAACTAATGAATGACAGCATTTCACTGGCCAAAGGTAAGTTGTAGTTTACTAAGAGACAAAGGATAGTGCCGAATATTCATGATGATTCCATGTAAGGTTATTGAATGCTGCCAGGAGACAAACTCACGTACGCATTTTTTAAATCAATGTATTTCACACAAAGAAAACAATATGTTGAAACTATTGGATAACTCTGAAAAGGATATTGATAACCAAAGAATTGCTTTAACATGTATTGGTGCATTGCAAACAGGCTGCCTGCATAATTAATTCAAAGTGTTTAATTTTCATGGAGGTCTGAACCAGATATGGGGTCAATTAATTCTGGAATTTGAATTGATGGTCAATTCCAATTTTGGAATTTGAATTGATTATTTAAAACAAAATGGAACTGAGAAATTTGGAATTGAAGTTTTCTACAAAAAATTAAATCCACAAATTAATTTACCATTTTTACAATGTTAACACTTACGTGTGGTGTTAGTAATATGGTGGAACAAAAATGATCCAGAACTTTGGTTGCTTGCTTAGTTTTTCGGGGAGAATCCCCAGGCTGTCGCTTATTCAGCACAGCCTCTATGTTGGAGTGGTTGAGAAATCTCCTCCCCCGCCACTTACAGGGGGGCAATATGGAAAGTTATAAAAAGAACTTTGGTTCCTTTTATATTTATATATATATATATATATATATATATATATCAAACACGCACACCAACCGTGGCACCCCAAGTGAGCATTTAACCAATTAAATGGACTGGATACCGTGGGCTCCGCCCACAACACTGTGACACCACCACATAGTATAAAATTAAGATTGAAATATATATTTGCATAGTTGTTAATTATTGAATAATTTTACTTGAGGGGGTGATCTAATGTTATTAATATCTTTGTCTACATATGTCTATGTAGATCTAGATCCACCACCTCCTATGTGTCAACACAAATGGCCAATATGTATGCAAACTTCAAATTAATTCCCCCCCCCCCCATTTCACATTACATAGTAGTTATGTTTGTGTAAGTGTGATTAAAAATGTTCTCGTACTTGTACTTGAGTACTTTGAAATCTATTCGTACTTGTACTTGAGTACATTGATAAAATAAATACTTGTACTGGTGTTCATAAAAAAAACATGTACTTGCCCATATACTTGGCCCCAAACCTTATATATATATATATATATATATATATATATAGTTCATAGCTATCTCTCCACCATCAATCCCTATATGTATTGAACAAAAACTTTGAAGTTTTTAATAAACATATCTTATTTGCCTTCATGTGTATCATGACTAGACACTTACTTGCTAACATGCTGTGCATTAACTGTTGATGTATTGAGCATATATGTTGTTCTATAATATTTCTTAAATCTGCTATCACATACGCAAGATTCTTCTTTTACTTTTGAAGACTGTTGTGGAAGTGATTTCAGTTTTCTTCTCTATTTTAATGGGTAAAACTCCTGTTTGTGCTCAATAAATTAATATATATGTTTAATTACCAGGGCGGGGGGGGGGGGGCTGGAGGTATCTCCATCATTTAACTAGCAATTGATTTCTATTGCTTTAGTTCAAATCTTGGTACGGTTGTGTTTGAAAGGTGTTTTGTCTTTCTTTTCACCCTATCACCATAGCAGGTGGCTAAACCCATTTAATCTACCAAAAAATGTATATTCCATCAAATATGCATTTTATTGAAGAACATTAATTTACATTCAGGCATTTGAAAGTTTCTGGAAATACAAGACGGGATCCACACCCACAGGCTCTTCCACTGTAAGACGTCTATGTAAGGAAAGAGGTAAATACAACACACACACAAACACACGCTCAAATATATATATATATATATATATATAGACAGATATATAGCAGACAGAAAGTGGCAGAAACTAGGTAATATACACATAATTATATATATATATATAATTGTGTGTGTGTGTGTGTGTGTGTGTGTGTGTATATGTGTGTGTGTGTGCAGGTAGTCATAAGTTGGTCTATGTTATAATTACCTTACTTATATTATACTCTGTAATGATATTATAATAATCTTTAAGTTGTAACACCGATTGTAAAGTGAAACAGTCATAACTTACATAGGTCATAAGTTGACAACTACCTGTATAGTATATATTATGAATGAATAAGTTAATACGTGTTCAAAGTTTGCATATACGTGTGTGTGTCAGATCAAACGTTCATATTTTTGTATATATGTGCATGTAACACAGTCACACACAGACTATCATATATATATATATATATATATATATATATATATATTCTCTGTATTTTACATTATATCAGCGAATCCATCACCATTCACATCTCAGTTATATAACATAATTCAAGAGACCAATGACAAGATGGCTGTCCAGATAGGATTGTTAACAGTCAGCCTCGTGAAAGGAGACATCACGAAACAAACAACAGATGTCATAATGAACAATACAGATCACTTATTTAGTACTCAAGGTTTAATCTTAACATCTAATAAACCATTTTCTTTTTAAATCTGTATTTGAAACATTACTCAGTTTAGCAGTGATGATCTGATCAGTAAAGTTGTACTAATTTTATTCTTTATAGGAGCTATATCGAAGGCAATAAATAAAGCTGGCGGACCAACAATCAAAGTGGAATGTGATAAAATACGTAAGTAGAGTCCTCACTTAAGAGTTGTTATGTCAATGGCAAATTTGGCATTTTTTCAAAATGATGTTCGATTAGGAGTTTGATGCAAAAGTCTGGATATTCTCCATAATTTAAAATCCAAAAACTGTTTCACCTGGATAAAGCATTTGGTAAATATTGGAAATAGAATTGTAGGGGTAAAATAGAAAAAATACCAATACAACACACACACACACACACACACACACACACACACTGAAATAAAGAAGTAAACTCCATATTTAATGTTTACTATCTTACAGTTAGTAGATATGGTGTGCTAACAGATATTGCTCTGACCAATGCTGGAACTCTGCTGTGTAGGAAGATAATGCATGTTAATTTGCAGTCTGGTGAAAACTGGTACACATTGATAATTAAGATGTTACAAGTTGCTGAAGAAAACCAAATGAAATCATTGGCTTTACCTGCAATAGGATCAGGTGAATATGGTTTAATAATGTTCAATATTCTTAATTAATACCTAATTAATTACAACCTCTTAGCCAATAATATATCCCCAAATTGTATTTAATGTCATTCACAAGAAATGTTCTTAATTTAATATGTACATCTTGCTTCATTCAGGAACATTAAAGGCTAATAGACAGTCAACTTGTCAGACCATCTTGAAATCACTTGCTACTTTTGCCCTTGAAAAGAATCCTAAGCACCTTCAAGTCGTCAACATTGTGATATTCGATAGGACTATGTTTAAAGAATACAAGACTCACATGGGTGATGTATTCAAAGGAAAGCAACTCGGAATCCTACCGAAGATGTCAGGTTTCCGATCTTTATTGATTTATTGTTGTGACACCAAGTTGCTTGTATTTACTGAATCGTTAACAAGACTCTTTATGCTAATGAAGAAACAATTAATTCACGGACTCATAAACAACAAATAGAGTACTAGATTTTATGGTCTTCCGTGACTGATGGGAGTCATTCAAAAAACTTCAGTAAGGTTTATCAAAAACCCAGTTAGAAATTGGAGTGACTGATATTATTTGTTGGTGAATGCAGGCTTGAATAGGTGAGCTGTTAGAACGGATATAAACTTTTCAAGACACGACACAAAACATGGGATGGCACCAAGATGTCTAACCACTGAATGGCATTCAGTAGTTAGAAATACTTCATGTTTATGATTACTTTTAATTTCAAATATTTTCTCACTGTTATTATGATGTTTATTTGTTTTTATTGGTAGAGAATGTCAGAAGTATTTAAAATTAAAATCTCTAAATTAGTAGTTAATCTCTAATATAATTGTACACCAAGGTTTATTGTCCATGCATAGTCTGCCATAAGGACATACAACACATAATGTGTTAACCTCAAAATGTTTCTACCAGATGTTCATTTACACCTCAGCGAAATTATTCATGTTGAGGCTGAAAGAAAGTCATCCCCAAAGTTCAGGTCATCCAGTCAGATTCTATTGCCAGTACATGTGTCTCATCTCAAGTCATGTGGCAATTGTGTGTTTAGTGTGTAAGCCTAAAAAATTAACCTGAGTTCTAACGCTGCACCGACATAAAGCACCCATACTAACGTAATCAAACCATCCCAAAAATGTTCTACTGGGCATGTGTGGAAGTGTGGTCATAAAAGGAAGTGTCCCTTTTTTCAAAACATACCAACTCTCTAAAGGTTCAGGATTTGGAATTCACCTGCCATATTGTCTGTAACATCCTAAGATCTACCTGAAATCAAATCCTAGTCATTCACTCACCCACTTATTCATTTACTCACATGTTCACACTAGTTAATGTTCTATTTATCAAACATTAAATTCTTAATGCTGTTTTCAGATGATGAAGAGAGCAAGCCACTTACATACAGGATCTATGCTCTAAGTCAAGCTGCTGTTGATGATTTTGCAACAAAACTCGATACTTTATGTAAAAATAAAATCCAGAAGCACGTGCTGCAAGACAAGGAGGACCAAGAGATTATTGCCATACTTCAGCCACATGATGTAAGCTTTAAGCGATGTTCATAAGCGCCATCATTGTTTCTTAATAATGTTTTTACTGTAACTACATCAACATCTCAAACCTTTCTAGATTTTAATCTAGTAAATAAATAATAAAATCAAAACATTTTCCAGTAGTACTTACTATTAATCGTATCAAATATTTACAATTTAAGCATTGTAGTAATATAATATCAATAGAGAAATGATTCTAATTACCGGTATGTTCTTCCCACAGATTATGGCGATTAAGAACTTGGAAAAAGAATTCAAGTCTAAGATTGAGGTTCACCAAGGTTCAAGACTGAATCGCATTGTTGTTGAGGGTGATTTAAAGAACCTAACACCATGCATTAGTAGAATTGTGGCTATTCTCCACAAAATTCAGGCTGAACACATTGAACAGGAAAATGCCAATTTGATTTATCAGCAGGTAATTTGTTGCAGTACCGGGATTGATTAGATTAGATAAACACATATTTTGCCATCAAGATGTTTTATCGTTAGATCATTTACTATGTTGGATAATGTTGTCAGAGTTGCTTCCATAGCACGACTTTGGTTGATACCTGTAATTGTCGAGTGAATAATAGCCTGGCATCGAAACAAGAATAGGATGTGACTGACGAAACCGAAAAATAAACTGATCCCACCTTTTTAATGTCATGCACTTTTCTTGGAGAGTCCTGTTCATTTTTAATTATCATTTATTACTGGGCGGAGTGAGTAATCTTTAAAAGTGGTGGGCACCTCCGTGGTCTAAATGGTAGCGTGTTGGATCACAGATCACTGCCACCGGAGTTCAAATCTCGGCATTGGCATATCTGAAGGGTGTTTCATCTTTGGCTTTGCTTCATTATGTCTGGAGGTCGCTCAGCCCATTTAGCATACCTTGTGGACAAAAGTGGCCGTAAAACACCAATCGATTGATCTAACCATTACCACGCATTGTATCGTCATTGTAATCTGCTTTCTGAAGAATTCAGCAGGAGCTCCCCTCAACAATATTTGAATTCTAGAACTGAGCGGTTATGATTGTTGATATGGGTTTCTATTGTTTCTGAAGATCATTAAGAAATTAACATGAATCTACAAAGTCAGTATCACAATATGCTGTTACTATGATTTTTTAATGATAATTATATGTGTTATTGTTTCTGGGGCTGTGCGTGCATTATAGACACTATTTTGACGAACTACGATCATTGTCATGTTTCAAATTGTTTATTGTCTTTTAGGTAAGATGGCAATTTATAGATATGGGTCATTTCGCTGATTACCCACCAGAGATAAACTACATAATTGAGAAGGCTTATGTGAAAAAAGAGTTAACTGCCAGCTGGAAAGAAGAAAATGGCAGCGTCGTGGTCTTCTTTGACAAAATGATTGAGAGAAGGAACAGCGATTCTTCCACTGATGCTCAAGTAAATAGACAAATGCAGCATTCTTCAGGTTGGTTATCAGGTTGTGCTTGTAGTTATGACACATACATGGAGAAAGAGAGAGAGAGAGAGAGAGAGAGAGAGAGACACACACACACATATATACACACAGAGAGAGAGAGAGTTTTGAAATTTTATTTGCCGGAAGTTATTTATATTGAGCTGTAACCTTCCCCCCCAAAAAAAAAAAAATAGCTGGTAATTCAGTTCAGTTGCCTAGTAGCTGGAGTCCAGTGCAGCAAGGACAAATATGCATTCAAGTTAAACTTAATGCTAGCAGCCCTGAATATATGCAAGTAGCTAAAAAGTTCAGACCGGGAAACATAATATCGGTAAGTTTGACTGTATGATCAATTAATATATTTAATTTACATAACTCTCTTTTGTGCCACATATTTTATCGATATCACTGACCACCAAAAAACATACTGTTACAGATAGAGAGGATCCAGAATCCGAATCTTTACCAGATGTATGAAGTACGTAAACAACAGATGGATAAGACAAATCAACAAGTACAGAATGAGAAGCTGCTCTATCATGGAACATCAGAACAAAGCGTTCAAAATATTAATAACTTCGGTTTTAACAGAAGCTACTGTGGAAAACATGGTATGGATCAATAGTTTTCTTAATTTTTTTGTTGTATACATAATATACCAACTGACTATAGTCAATAGATATGTACTCATTGGTACATAGCGTGAGATATTGTTCTGGCTCTTTCCAGTTTGAATATGCAGTTAGCGTACGGACATATTTGAAATAAACTATTTGAACTGAATTGAAAAATACCCATAGATAGATAGAGTGTAACTTGGGCCTGAAGCGTCTCTATGGTCTAACCAGTAGCATGATTGGCCACAGATCTCAACCACCTTAGTTCAAATCTTGATGGGGGTATATGTGATGGGTGTTTCATCTTTCTCTTTGCCTCATTACCTTTGGAGGTCACTCAACCCATTTAGCCTACCATGTGCACAAAAGTGGCCATCAAACATCACGTTGCCTGGGTGGGACAGCAGAAAAGCTGTGCTTTAGACAATTAATGTGTATCTGCTTTTGTAATGAAAACATCATAGTTTATTGAACAATTTTATAGAACATAATTTTATGTAACGCACATGTGTATTTACAGAAAAAAATAAGTTTGTTTTTTCTGTTTCAAGTTGTCATGGGAATTTTTATTGGCCCATATACACGTGGGTACATTGTGGCTATTGGCTATGTTTTTTACACGTCAATTACAAACTGTGAAAACATGTTCAAATTATTTAGAAATATTTTATCGCTCAGTTGCGGATTTCATGCCATTTCGCATAAAAATGCTCTGTCATGGATGCCATGGTTCCGGGTCCACGGTCTGACCATGTTATATCCGAGTGTGTTATAACAGACAGCAGTATAATCTGTTATATCCGAGTGTGTTATAACAGACAGCAGTATAATCTGTTGGTTAATGGTATACATGGCTCATGAGCATTAATACCCTTGCATATGTTAATCTCACTGTATACATTGTATTTAAAACAATTTTAATGATTTAGTATTAGCCTAGCTTTTGACGTATGATCTTTAATAAGACAAACTTTATTGGGTATATCAGGTTAGACACGAGTATGTTTCTAGGATGTTATGACATGTTGGTATATACAGCAGACTTAATGAACAGATAGCTATCTCAGCATTATCATTTAGATATGACATCAACTGTTTGAAACTTCCCTGCTAGACATCACATTTGTCGAAACTTGCTCAAATTATGCTGAACTGTGAATCAATCTATAATTGTGATTTTATTGAAGTCTACTTGTTTTAGATATATCGGCCAAAATCAGAACTTCATTATTTGAAGGTTAATTTTGATTGGTTAAATATTCTATTGAGACTGCTGAAATCAGGATCTTTTTTCTAATGTGTATGCGTAAAAGAGGTGACTGAGCGATAGCTATTCACTGGTCCCCAGTGTGCATTGCACTCTGACCACACACACATACACAGGCCTCGTCATTAACAGTTGTCCACCTGTCCGGGACAACCAAACTACGTAATCGGAAACCACATGCTTGGTTGTCTGCCACGTCGAGTCGTATTTCGCTTGTTTTGGAGTCAACGTCAATAACCGCATTTATCAAAACGTGCGTCTACCAATACAAAACAAATTCAAAATTTCCGGACAAGTAAAAATGAAGTGTGACTTCTCCGACATGACAAGTGGCCAAAAAAGGTTAATGCCAATCCCTGACACAACTATAGTGGGTTAGCGTGATGAAAGACCAAGAAACTGGAAAACTGTTGCAGAACATCGCCGGACTGGAGCGAGGGCAATATCCTAAAATAAATCTTCTTCGTGAATCATAAGTTATTTCTGGCACCCCTCTTCTCAGTGTTCGTGTCATAATTATGTTTTGTAAATGCCTACGTTTAGTTGGGATACTAAAACAAATTTATTATGTTCCAGGAACAGCCATTGGAGAAGGTGTTTACTTTGCCGCTGATGCCACTTACTCGGCTAGTTCATCCTACTCTCAGCCTAATGCAATGGGACAAAAACGCATATACCAAGCCAAAGTTTTGATTGGCAATAGTTGTGTGGGTAGAGGTGGCATGAAAGAGCCACCATATATGAATGGTTCATCTGGACAACGGTTTGATTCAGTGCATGATAACGGTAATTCAATGTATGTCATATTCCATGACACACAAGCTTATCCGGAATATCTCATTACCTTTCGGTAATGACAGCTTCTTTCAAAGGAGCACCAATAAGAACTCTGAGCGGAGCAGTCCAATCATTTCTGAAAACAGACAACATCCGATAATGGAGAATGCTTCAAACTATATACACACAGAAAATGTGGCTCCATTTTACCATCGAATTATATAGCCGTCGTCTGATATATTATGGCATTTTCCATTCTGGTGAAATTTTTGTTCCCTTCAAGTGGATTAGGGTTAATTTTGGCATCGTATGTATCCAAGCATGTACCTTCTGTGTACATGTCCATGCACAGACACGTGCACCTCGTGTTAGAAATTAGTGTCCATCCTTTGTGTTAGATTCAGCTCAGGGTACATATTTATGTATCATACAGCATAAATATCGGAGACACTAATTGCAGCCAAAGATAATTGAAAATAAATCAAAATTATTTGAACTCTATGTGTGATTAAAATGTGCTATAATAAGGATTTAACACAATTAGGTGATGTCATGTTGCACCAAGCATATAGGAACACAGTGGAGATTGATGTTAACCAATATTTATATGCATAACATACATATGTATGATCTGTGGCATGAATAATTAATGTTTTCTGAGACACTAAAATGTTATTGGTTATATTGTTGAATGTGCTTTCTGATATCAATTGCTTATTAGACCATTTATTAATAATAAGCATTTTTCTGTATTGACTATAACGTGCTGGGCCCTAGACCCAAATATGATGAAGCAGAGCTGTTATATATATATATATATATATATATGTGTGTGTGTGTGTGTGTGTGTGTGATGACTAATAATTCCCAAATGTTCATAATTTTAATCATATTTTACTATAATATTTACTTTATTATATTTATATTATCTATTTTTACTACCGGTGTCTAATTAGTGTATATATATATATATATATATATATATATATATATATATATATTTGTGCTAGGTGGTTACATGAATCTCATTGTTATCACTTCCAACATCATTAAGTGGTATTAATTAAAGGACATTAAAGTAATTAATATAAAATAAGTTATAATTAGATGGTAATGGAATTGTTTAATAAATCTTGACATGTACTCTTTCTGTGGCTGTATTCTCTCTCTCTCTCACACACACACACACACCTAGGTCCAGTTATGTCCAGTTTGTACTATGACATTCAAGATTAGCTCTAATCTGCTTGTCATAAATAACATTTAAGAACTACAATAGTTAGAATAGCATAAATTAGGTAAGGTTTGAAAATGATAGCATAGTTCAAACAGTACGGAAGCTATGACGCGCTATTACGATCTGCTTCAGCGCAGATGTCAGTCTTTTAATAGTAATTAAGATAAACAGTTTTAATAGTAGTCGCTTCATGACGCCTGCCCGTTGTAAAAACTGATCTTTGAAGACAGTGACAATTGGGTTATATAGTTTATTTAGTATTGCTTTGAAGAAAGATACAGCAATTGAAAAATAGCTATAAATAGGGCTGCTTAGATAATTAAGCTAAAATAGTGAGCTCCGGTGGCCTAGTGGTTAAGCACCCGGCACTTGGTGCCAACGGTCGCAGGTTCGAATCCCGTAAGAGGTCGAAACTTTTCCAGGGATTAATTTCTCGGCTCACTATATCGTGGGTGGCTGACCACGTTAAATGGCGCTGCCGTCTCCACTGAATTATTTAAAATAAAGGGGGACGTTAAAAAAACCCTGAGGACGTAAAACACTCTGGCAGTGACCACCCTCATGGTATTTCGGCTCCATCTTTCCGTACTGCTCCCCTGTGAGTGGTGGGGGAGGAGATTTCTCAACCACTCCAACATAGAGGCTGTGCTGATTAAGCGACAGCCTGGGGATTCTCCCCGAACAACAAAACAAACATTAAGCTAAACATTCTCACTACTGCCGTGATCTGACTTGGGTGTTTTACACCCAAACTCCACGGCTGTAGGTGATTCGTATTTTGATTTTGCTTGGCGGCTTAGGGACTGGTGAGACATTACACATGTCTCAGCAAGAAAAGTCGCCACTCTGGATTCAGTCCCCTGAAGAAACGTCCAGAGTTTGAATTCACGGTTCGAGATTCTCTGTGCCTGTGCCTTATTATACACAGCTAAAACACACACACACACACACATATGAGAAAAGATTGGATTAATATTCCTAATAGAGAATGACAACTAATTATAAGCATAACAATAGATTATTTTAACAAAAAAGTATGTTTACAACAGACGTAAAAATGACATATACTATAAACATGGGCTGTCTATTTAACTATACATGAACATCAGTAAAAATAATTGAAGATGAGGCACCTAAAAAGTTATAAATGAGACAAATTCTAGATCTTAAGCAGGTGAGTTTTTATAATTGGTTTGATATTTTTTTCAGAAATGTAGCCCCTTTAATTTACTCGATAATAGCCGCCTCAAGGTGGCTGCTACTACACATTAAATGCACAAATGATAAAGGCATTTCCTCTTCGGTACTTATATATGAAGCCAGCTGCTTTGCCTCGTTGTACCATCTCTGGAATTCTACACCAACGTCATCCCTCAAACATGGAATCTCTGATTTGATATTGTCAATCATTCTGTACGCCTCATAGACGTCAATATCTCTTCTTTGTAGTTTAGCTGACAAACCTTTCAAATAATCCAAACTTTAATACTGTGACGCCAACAATAACTCCAAAACTCTGCACACTACCTTTCAAACCATGAGTCGTATTCTTGGTGTCGCTATCCCAATTCCAACGACTTTCATTAACCTCTGGATAAAAATGTGGGTTAACCATAGCTGTCTTTCAACCCAGTATATCTTGCACAAACCTTTAAGGGGCAATATTATTTAAGTGCAAGCTGCAGGAAATATTTGGAGAGAACTGTCAAAATTTGTAAGTATAATTGTGATTTGTATGTTAACTAATAATGCTATCAGACACACATTACACAATACTCTATGTATGGTTATTTAAGAATGACATATTCGCAGTACTATTACTAGTTATTATGTCGACAAATTATATATTGCATTTAAAGATGGAAGATCCCTACTAGAGGTCCTGTCCCAGTAGATCCGCCACTGGTTTCCCGTGTGATTCTGTCGCTATGAATTTGTAAACATGCAGGTTTGTTGTTGCCATTACCGAGCAGGCAACCTAGCTGCCTGTGTTTGTTTGTTGTCACGTTATACATGTGTGTGTTTTTTTCTGCGTGAATCCACCTCATATGTGTGTTTGTGATCCTTGTTTCCCTGGGCAGATGCGCCTCGGTCATATGTCCCAGGTATGACCAGTACAGAGACTAAACAACTCAACTCAGCTATAATATAGTTATTTTCCATCCTTTATACATAGATGGATATGCACGATGAGGTATAAGCGGATGTGAAAGTTAAGCAGTTGGTCTCATAAGTCCACTTCACTATTTCGAATCTGCGAGTAACAAGCTCCCCATCCCATATGGCCTCGGGTACGTCTAGTAAAGAACATATCTCCTACAACAAACAAAACGTCGCCAAATTGTGGGTTATCCCTGGGGCACGCAGATGCATACATCTCTTCCTGTTCCAGCGGGGCGCCTCCGTGGTCTAGTTGGTAGTGCGTTGGGCCACAGATCACTACCACCTGAGTTCGAATCTCGGCGTGGGCATATCTGATGGCTGTTTCATCTTCGACTTCGCTTCATTAACTTTGGAAGTCATTCGACCTATTGAGCCTACCATGTGCACAAAAGTAGCCGTAAGACATCAATCAGCATCATCCTCTTCCAGCCTTTCCCATTTGTGCTAAGCAACGAGTTAACTCAAAGAAAAATGCAGCAGAACGACTACCAGTGACCATATCTTAGGGAAGTGTTAATGAGAAAATAAACGATCCCACCCACTATCAACTTCAGCGTGTCACTAGTCCTTCACTATAACAGCGGCGCCGCTAACTTGGTGGAGTTTTTCAAATACCACAGTTTTCCACAGTGCGCAAATGTGTGTGTGTGTTCCTATATTGTTTTTGTTGCTATATTGTTACTACATAATTAAGCTAGTCTAAGCTGTTCGATCACAGTTGCTGATATCACCAGCTTCGTCGGTTTGAATCATGCACAGTGAGCACATATTCATTACTTTTTAGCCTCTTTCAGGGTAGCTCTGATAGTTTGCCGGGAATAACTGATGACAATATTCCCCTTGTTGATGCTACTAGAGGAACTTCCATCATTCTCCTCCCTCAGTACAATGCCATGGAACTAAGAAAATTATATTATTTTTGACAAAATCAGCTTAGTTTGTTTTACAAGTTAACCTTTTTATCGATAATACTCGCATCCATTTTTTTCTTCTAGAGTTGTCACATATACATGTATTTTGTGCACTTTTAACATTTACCAACGACTTATGACAACCGTAATCTCCATGGTGGCACATTTCCCATTCCTGTCGCATTCGATGATCATTTAGGAACGAATTCATCCCAAATGGCAAGCACCTAGGTTCAAACCCCCTAGACTCTTGTAATGCGCGTGGGGTGTTGCGTGGGGAATTGGTAGCGTGTGCACATTCACCGACGCACGCGCCACAGTATGTCACCGTCAAACCAAATAAATTAACTATCAAGACCAAGTCGTGAATCTCTGCAGCTGTGTTTAATAAACTAATAACTAATGCCTATCCCTAATGCCTATACAAATATATACAATATATACGAGACGGAACCACATCACTCACACCATATACATATTACAAAATGTCAGACATAAACCCATACATTAAATTACGCATATGAGGCTCAGCAAATATACGGAGCTTGAGACAGGAAGCCAACTCAGTTTCGGTGAGTCAGCTTCTATATAAGGAATTTACAGTCTCTCACACACACACACAATCACGTGGGATGAGCTCAACCTCTCATGAATTCGCAATAAAATACAGAAACGCCAAGGAGATATATGGAAACATATGTCTATTAATAACCTATATATACACTGAACCAATCGCCAAGTCTCATACCATGAGTCTTTCTTCACAGGAATGTCTACTTTTTCCAGTATTTATACACATGCAGTATACACTTTAAACAAATATGGATTTTGGAGTATTATCGGATTTCCATTTTTCTACCCACCCCTTCTCGTGACTTCGTGCCTCGCATAATGGCTTCACCCTTGTTAGACTCCCACCCAAATAATCCTGGATCCGCCCCTGGAAACATGTGGTCATGAACGAATATCAAAGTAATAATATTCAGTTCATAAAAATTTATGATATGCCTACTCTGGAAGTAGGTCGGACACTTAATTATCGAGTAATTCTGAAACAGCATGACTGGGACGCGCTCGGGAGACAATATATCCCCGTTTCCGGAGCTTTTGATGCCTAATTTTATGTACCTATTACACTCGGGAAGTTAGTGAGACTAACACATTAAATATCTATATGTCACAGAGTTTGAGTTGTGGAATGCGCCTAAAACTACACTATTGTGTTATTGGTGTAGCAGGGGGAGTTGATCCAGAATGGAACAGCCGATATTTTCTTCACAAAAAAACAGAAACATCAGACCCTTTGGATAATATATATATATATATATATATATACCTGCGACGGATTTCAGTCGCACTCTTCATCTCAGATAATAAGAGTGTGGGTCAGTTTTCAGGCGATTTACATATCCGAGCGAGCTGCGCTGTATCATCTTTGAACTCCGATATTTGATCACAGAGTAATTTCGGCACTTTAGTACGATTTACACAGAATGGAACGCGCATTATTGCCTCATTGTCAGTAAGATACTTATTTCCCAGGCTTAGGAAATTGTGGCGTCAGGGAAACGCAGATTTCTTATTGTATCTCAGATACTATATAATATCACATGTGTATTATCTGTATGCATGTATATAATATATGTACGAATATATATATATATATATATGGGCGCCTCCGTGGCCTAACTGGTAGCGCGGTTGGCCACAGATCTATGGCTGTGTCAGAAGGGTGTTTCATATTTCACTTCCCTTCATTACCTTTGGAGGTCGCTCGGCCCATTTAGCTTACCTTGTGCACAAAAGTGGCCGTAAAACACAACATTTGTATCCATCTATATAATATCATATGTGTATTATTTGCATGCATGTTTATTTAGACTATTGTTTCTAATTTTTAGACATATATTTACTTATTAGTAAGAAATGTATTTATTTCTGCCTTGTACTGTACATAAATCATAAGCTTATAGCTAGCAAACCCGGTTAGTGTTATCATGTCAGTTCCTCATTTGTTTAGGTGTGTAATCCTTTACCCTAATATTACAGCCCCCATAAGTTACATACATATTCACTTGCTAGGAAACGTTGCGAGTTTGATGATGATGATTGTTTTTTTATGGCCACTTTTGTGCACATGGTAGGCTAAATGGGCCGAGCGACCTCCAAAGCTAATGAAGCGAAGTCAAATATGAAACAACCTTCACGGCTTCAGCTATGCCCACGCCGAGATTCAAACACGGGTGGTAGTGATCTGTGTTCCAACGCGCTACCGCTAGACCACAATTTTAACAAACGAAGCCAAATTTTCCGTTCTATATTAATTTATGTTATATCTAGACGGGAAAGCTTTCCGGATTTTCTTACGATATGAATATCAATATGTATACACCGCTGACGGTCCTTGACGAGTTTCCCGAAACGAAAGGAACAAATTTTATTAAAATTCATTTCCAGGCAGAATAAAATTGTATTACCAGTCGACCAATTCGTCAATATTATTAAACCGTATTTTCTTCAGAATCACAATTTTATCATATTCATAGTTACACCATACAGTTCCGAGTTCGTGCATAGATCTACTTCTGTTTGTAAATAGTGTTAAGCATCGACCTGAAAGAAAACTAGACCGAGGACTCAGCTGGTGGTGTTTGATTGGCCCGCCATGACCAAACAGCTCTATCTGGTAGGACCAAAAAACAACGTTGAAGCGGCTGCGCTTCGAGTTTTGAACCTATGACTACGGATATTTATTGTGATGTGTGCATTATAATTTGGTGTGTGCAGAGAATTTGTTTTACTCCTGTCCCATTATATGCCATGAACTATGTAAAAGTTTGTTTAGAGCTGGAAGCAATTTGAGTTATTCTGTCCATTTGATAACAAATGACTGATTGTAACTATAGATGAACCCGTGACACAAGAGATTTTATGCCGCTTATTGCATGAAAGTACTAATTTCTCTATATCTAACATGTTAACGCAAACATAAACATTGTTAATATTCCATGTATATTCTTTGTTCTCACCTGGGCAGGCCTATATTTCATGGTCTATATTATTGAGGTGTAGACTTTAAATGAACTTATGATTTTTTTAGTTAATATATGATAAACGGACATGATGAATATATGGTGAATTGTGTTATGGTTGCGTTATAATAGCTGTATATATCATTATGTGTATATATCCAAATAAATAAAAATGTATGGACTATGATAAACTGACATGATGAAAGTATGTTTGTATGCATTTACCTCATATATACCTAATTGTTTTCAGTAAAAAATTTCCACACATAAAGCTGTGAAATAACCTAAACCACGTTCAATTATTTCTGATCAGCTGTCAAGTGATCGCAAATTGTAGGCTATGAATTAATTAAGTTGACTGGGCTGTGAAATCACTTAATTATTTATTTACAGTTTCAGAGTTTCGTTTCCTTCGATATTATGTGTGCACAATTAAAGTGTTAATTAATAAAAGAGTATGTGATCATGTAACATATAGTACTAGTATTGGCAATTCATTTCAACCATGCGCACACATGTACACGATCACATGTGGACAACTAGAGAACTTTTGTTTATCTGAGAAATACCTCCGGTCGCTTGAGGCACCACTGGTTCAAAATTCAACATGGCGCGGCAAGAGTAACGCCTCTCTATATTTAAGCTCTCTGATTACACCTAGAGGTCAAATGAGAACGGCTAGGTATAGAATGTGCAGACTTACAAAGGTTTACTTAAACTATTTAAAAAAAATTGAATATTGCATTAAAATAACTACGAATATTCTAATACTATTTTTGACAAATATAAACACCTATTATAGCCATTTTATACTCTCTGCACAGTTTTATATTCTATCTTATACGTATTTAAATGAGAAGATTTAATTTTCCTTAATATACTGTGAAGAATGTTACTTCTTTTCCTGATCTAAAGTACTATATATGTGCCTATTAGTGATTTGCTACCCACACTCGTCCTACAACGTCATGCCCACACTTTCCCCGCGTCCAAACAAAAAAGATGCGGCCATCGGCGGATACCACCGTAGACGGTTAACTTGCCAGCCACGGCGTGAAACCCGCACCCTCACTACCAAATAGAAACCAACCCGCAATTCGCCGACAAAACATTTACTCGGGCTCACTAACGGTTTAGTGAATACATTATGACACTACGAGATGGGGAAGGGAAACTGCCTCAAAAGAGTTTCCTCCGCCGACATATTTATGGATGTGTTTTTGTTTACCACAACATTTCTTAAAGGAACAGTTTACACTCGGATTATATAATTTAAATGTGTAATATGTTTTTAAAGGTAACTAAAAATCCCAAAAGAATTCACCAACTCTACTTGGTATCATAGATATAAGGAAATAATTTTAATTACCGGATGGCAGCCTTTACCGCTGGAAGGAAAAAAGTCACGTGTTCTGACATCAGATGGCACGAGGATTATGTGGCCATCTCAATCCCGATAAAGTCAGATCCGAGATGCTCTGGCTTAGCCATCCTCGTGACCGTACCTGCCCCTCGTGCTCAACCTAACCACTATTACCTGAAGCCGTTGTCGGTTCATTTACATAAATCTGACAGATATCGGTAGACGATTCTTATTACAAGAGTATAAAATAATCGTCTTATGGAATTTCATTATACATTTTAGCCATTTCAGTAACATATGAAGCTGTTTGAAGCAACTATATACTGTAATAATCGTAAACACGCTTTTGTTCCAAAATTACATGTTTGCTGACTTCTGTTTACATTGTTATAACGAGATCAAATAAACAGCTTGTGGTAATATAAGTGACGTCAGATTTCAAGAACAGTCGGTCTGTCTCTGGTTTCAAAATGGCGGCGCCCACAGGCCATTACTAGTCAATTAACTATAGCACTTTGAACTGAAGTCCTATTCATATTTTGACATCATTTATTATTTGTATGAGCTGTGATGTTTGTAGATTGTCACCAAGTATATTATTAATAAATCACAGATACAATCTTGACCATCTCGTTTATTCTCTAAACTGTTTCCGGTCCGTCACAGTATTTCTTTGGTCTGATCAAGACAACTTATACGGAGACAGCTCCTGGCCCTATTTATGTCGACTCAAAGCGCGGGGTGTTCCTTTAGTGCATCACGTTAACTAGAGATGGCGCTGCCTGACACGGAATAGAGAAGACCTCACACGGAAACTGAAATGTAAATGTATTCTTGGCCAAACTTAACTCCAGTAAGATAGGGACATTTATTAATCTGTTGCTTTAGACCTGCAGTCAGAATTTCTCAGTCTTGGAGCGGCGTTACTCGTTTCAAATATAAACAAACAACACAACGCTCTGCTCTACAACATTTTCCCGTATACAATCTTGACCATCTCGTTTAATTCTCTAAACTGTTTCCGGTCCGTCACAGTTCTAAATACCAACATTAAGTCCTCGATATAATTAATTGCGGACTGTTATGGATTGACAACATTACATGAGCATATTTGTATTAGTCCTGAAAATAGTATATGACGGCGAACTGTTCACAGCCCAACGCTCGTTCTGAACTACCACATGCAACATCGTCATATTGTCAGCGGCGTGGATGGCACACATTTGAGACGATTTCTAGTTAATTTAGCACATCAACGCTGCCATCTACCGGCCCATATGCGCATTCGTGTGTCTTCGTAGCTTTCCGAAACGCCAGCTCGAAAACATTATTTTAATAACTCGTCACGGTGAGTGCGTCTTTCCTAACGCGATGTAGTACAGAATGCCAAGAAGAAACACTGCGCAACAAACTGAGCCAACTTCTTTTTCGCAATATTACCTCAACAAACTGCTCAAATTCAAACTGTTTCCTGAATAAATAGTACGAGTCCAAACCAAAATTGTTTGTGTTCACTTCGAGTGATTTGTCAATGGGCAAAGTTGGCCAACAAGTTACCGAAGTGTTGAGTTCGACAAATTGCGCACTATATTAAAACACACACCTTCGGTCTCTTAATCATTCTACAAGAAAGTGGTCCCGAGAAAGTGGTGTAAGTACAAATACTGCATAAACAGTTCGTGGTCAAATCAGTGTATTATTTTACATTATAATTAATAAGATGAGGGGGGGGGGTTAAGGTATACAGGACTGAGAGCGATCATCTCGGACCTCAGAAGACCTGTCCAGAAGCATATTGTATTCCAACATCAATGAGATTTTGCTGCTAATGGCCACTCTACCAGTTGGGAATTACAGTTCATGCGCACAATCTTCCAGTGCTATTTAGAAGGCTCTAAACATGGAGCCTGACATCTGCAGGTCTGATAACGGGCTCAATTCCAGGACCGCACTATCCATAACGTTGACCACGCTGAAGCCATGGGACCCCGCAGGGTCTAGGATCCCGTCAGTTTGTTTTTCCTGGCGCACAGTTACCTGCGTCCTAGAACTCCAATAGTTAAAGGCACTTGCACCCTGGCCCTTAGCGATGCATGTACCTATGTATTTATCCATACACTTTACTCTCATGAGTATACTCTCTCTCTCTCTCTCTCTCTCTCTTCTCTCTCTATATATATATATATATATATATATATATATATATATATATATATATATATATTATACTTGCTGAGAAGGGCATTCTAGCATGCTCTCCTAAATCTACGCACTTTGTGTGTGACTGTGGTGTATGTGTGTGTGTGGGGAGGGGGGTATGTTAATTTGTGTTTGCGTGCGTGGGTGCGCGCTCGCACATACACGCGCGCACGCACAAATAAGCACATACAGTCATACACAGAGAGAGAGAGAGAGAGAGAGAGAGAGAGAGATTCAGTCAGTTAACTAGTTAGTCAATTAATCAATCAGTTAATCATTCACACTTCATCATTCCTTTCTCATTCATGCTCGCTCACTAACTCACTCACGCACTCAAACACGCACTCAGTCTCTTACTTTCACGTTCGCCGTAAGCACCGAATCAGCCAATAAGACACCGTGGAACCCTCAACCCAACCCCCCTAACATCCAAACCAACTGAACCATAACAAGTATTTCTTTGGTCTGATCAAGACAACTTATACGGGGACAGCTCCTGGCCCTATTTATGTCGACTCAAAGCGCGGGGTGTTCCTTTAGTGCATCGCGTTAACTAGAGATGGCGCTGCCTGACACGGAATAGAGAAGACCTCACTCGGAAACTGAAATGTAAATGTATTCTTGGCCAAACTTAACTCCAGTAAGATAGGGACATTTATTAATCTGTTGCTTTAGACCTGCAGTCAGAATTTCTCAGTCTTGGAGCGGCGTTACTCGTTTCAAATATAAACAAACAACACAACGCTCTGCTCTACACCATTTTCCCGTATGATCGACCCCATCCGGTTTGTACTAAACTAGATTAGTATCTGTGTGAATTATCAGAAATAATCCCGAACTGCATGTTTTTATGGCAATAAATTACAACTCATTTGTGTAGAACTAATTCTACATTATCGTATAGAAAAATGGGCACTCCACATTTTCGGAGAATACTCGCTGAAAAGAAAAGAAGAGAATTGAACATGATTTCTACACGTTCTTACTCGCCAGTATTGATGATGATGTTGATGATGATGATGATGGTGATGATGATGATGATGATGTTATTATTATTATTATTATTATTGTCCAACACATTTGTTATAACGAAATTGGTTTATTGTGTAGAACGTAAGCAGCATAGTAGTTGGAAGATAAAAAGCAAAAAGGTTTGTTACTAAATGTCCCTTAACTGCTGTCGTAAGCAATGGTTGTCAACAAAACAAGACGCTCCACCCCCCGACCACCCAGGGGCCACCGCCGAAAAAAGGGCGTTCGAAAAAGACACCAATGACGACCATCTATGGGTCTGTAATAACAGACCTGACCGTAGTCGGCTCATGCGACACTCTATTTCTGTACATTCACAGTAACTTAGGCCCGAGATCCGTTTCAGTCGTTCGAGGGGGAAAATCAAGGAAAAACCGCCAACAGTCCGGAGGGCTTAGGTAAGCGCCATTATCCAGGCCCCGCTATTTGTAAATGTTTAAAGGTCAACAAAGTCAACAACAATAACATCGAATCGTGTGTGCGGATCAGCAAAACGAGCAACTTTATTTTCAGTTTTTGGCACTTATTGTTCTCACAAATCGGTGTTTTTTGTTTAAAAACCCGTATAACCATTATTTATTCGCATCCTTTTATTTTCGCGAATCGAAATGTCAAAAAAGAAATCGCTAATCCCAGAGGACACGAAGTAAAATATTCCCCTTTTTTTTCTTATTCGGGGAAGATTTCATCGAACACGCGAAATTAAAATGACGCGAAATGGTCTAAGTCGCGAAAATGTGAACATTAACGGATGCGAACATAAATTAAAGCCTTCGTTGGTGTGATTTTCTACACTATTTGGCATAAATACACAGATCTAGAGTGACGATGGTGATGATTTACGTTTTACGGCTACCTTTATGCGTGCACATTATAGGCTAAATGGGCCGAGATCTAGAATGGAATTTTATACTGTGTATACATTAGTTTTAATAGCACTTATTTGTGTATTTGCATGCATAGGCCACACGTACTGCAGTTTCGAAATACAAATACAAAGGGCTGAAGAGATTTTATTAATTGATTGAAGTCCACATAACAAATCAGCAGAAAGTCGGTTTTTGCTCTCGAAGTGGCAAATCTTTAATTACGATCTAACTGTGTAATCCGTGCGTCGGTCTCGGTTATAAGCGATTCGATTATCAATCGAGTTCTAGCATCCTGTCCCTGGCGTCCTGGCAGTTGTCGGCGAAGAAGTCGTAATCGATACCACCGGCGCCGACGTAATCGCCAACTTTAGCATACGATACCGAGTGACCACCGACACGAAACCATCTGGAGCTCATGCATTCAGCGCAAACCACAACTGTCTGGCTCGACTTTCCAAAGCTGTCGCCCTGCAATGCACAGTAGGAATCAATCAGATGGTATCGTTATGTGCGGAGATGTGCGAACATTCTAAGTCAATTGTTGCATCTAACGTAAAATATATGCTTTATCAATTGAATAATAGTGGAAGTCACTGAGCAAATTAAAAAAATAAGTTAAACTCTGTGAATACTGTTGACAACGAAATTTGTAGCATTTCATCAGCTATAATTGAATTGTGTCTTCCAAGAGATGGAGTGTTGGATGTTGACTGGCAAACGATCGACACCAAGTGAGCTTTTACATTTTTTTGTGCGTTGCTTAGTAATAATAACTTTCACGTTCACTGTTTTGCACTATTATTTTGTAATGTTTGCACATGAAAACCTTTACACAAGCACATTGTATTATAAAATAGTATGAATATATATATATATAAAGGTAAGTACATTTAAGCGGTAACAACTCAGAGTTATAGGTTTTATTCTGTTTCTTGATTTCTTTATATTGGTTGAAGATAATTTATGAGAAGCCCCCCCCCCCCCCCGCCAAACGGAAAGGGGCGTACAGAAAAGTTCCCTCTTTCTAATTTTCCTTCTCCCGGAAGTATTCGACCAACTTCGTTCGCTAGAACTAACAGGCCGGGTGCGCACATTTTTGTCGACGTATTGTTGGCTTAAATCGAATGTTCAACTATCTCAGAGACACTACGATGTTTTTACTTACTTTGTGTATGAGCCACTTTTCGCCATCTGCTGTTGTTACGACAACACCGGCGTGGTAAAATGGACCCCACGTTGATTTGAAACTTCCCAATGGACGTTGATAGTTGTCGACCCACACAACTCGCTTGTTGTACAAAGCAGTCAACTCCGACTGGGTGTTGATGTCGTGCGGGAAGCTGTAAGGATAGAAATATACATCAGACGAGGGTAAGATAGCCTTGATGATGATGATGAGTGTCTCAAAATGTTTCAAATAATAGATAATCTTACTTGTCGTCGTCGTGGCTACTGCTACTGCTACTGCTGCTACTGCTTCCAGAAGGCAAACAACCTTCGGTGTACCAGATGTTCAGTACCAACGTACACACGATGACGATAAGTGGAAGAATCTTCAAAGCCATCCTCAGATGTGTCGGTATAGCAGTAAGTTAACCGGCTGGACGTGCCTAGGTGCGTGCGTGGTATATATACACGTGCCGATGTCCTGTTCTTTATTCGAAATTGTTATCATTTAGCTTTTCCAAGAAAAGGGTGTTTTTTACTAAAGAAAAAAATTGTTTATGAACAAACCAGGTTTAGACTTCTCCTCAACGGGAAATCCCCCAAACGAGCGCGAGGAGAAAATCAGCGACAAAATAAACGTACGTAACGAAAGTAAATGTTTGAACAAACCATCAACTTAGACATTAGTTTTATCAGTTGGTTCGTCGATTGTCACTGAAACTCGATGCTTAAGTCTTCTTCATCTCTGATGTGTGTGTGCTAGTTTGTGTGTGTGTGTGTATGTATGTATGTGTGTGTGTGTGTGTGTGTATATATATATATGTATGTATGTATGTATGTGTGTGTATGTATATATATATATATATATATATATATATATATATATGTGTGTGTGTGTGTGTGCGTGCGTGCGTGTGCGTGTGTGTGTGCGTGTGGTGTGTGTGTGCGTGCGCATATGTGGGTAGTGTGTGTGTGTGTGGGTGCGTGTGTGCGTGCGTGTCTGTGTGCGTGTTATTTAATATATCAATGAATTACTGTTTGCGCCAGCTCCGCAACCACAAGACCACAGACTCCACCCCCGCAATGAAAAGTGAGTGAGTGAGTGAGTGAGTGAGTGAGTGAGTGAGTGAGTGAGTGAGTGAGTGAGTGAGTGAGTGAGTGAGTCAGTCAGTCAGTCAGTTAGTCAGTCAGTCAGTTAGTCAGTCAGTCAGTCAGTCAGTCAGTGAGTCAGTGAGTGACTCAGTGAGTGAGTCAGTGAGTGAGTGAGTCAGTCAGTCAGTCAGTCAGTCAGTCAGTCAGTCAGTCAGTCAGTCAGTCAGTCAGTCAGTCAGTCAGTCAGTTAGTCAGTCAGTCAGTCAGTCATTCAGTCAGTACTTTGTTTAGCCAAAACATACAAATGTAAGTCGAATTTGAGGCCACACCTTGAAAATTTCCACTGGCGATGTCTGAGCGCCCCCCCCGCGTAAAATTAGATCCAGGTACGTGTGAAATTCATACTCCTAACGCCCTCTCCACCCCCACCCCCACCCCCACAAAGTCATATGTGCGAGTACCCGCACTAAGACTCGTTCGTATGCACAATATGGAAAAATTTAATACGAAACACAAGATTCAGATGAACGCCCTTCTCCAACCAGGAAGGCATTTACGTTGACAGATCGCCTCACACTGATATCTTTTCTCATCACCAATCAGCTGTTTGAAGATATTCATGCCAAAGATGTAATCTATTAACTATCCTCTCCAAACCTTTGTCCGTGGATGGATATTAGTTATCCGAAAATATAATGAAGGCTGCGTCGCCGTGAAGCGAATTCATTTCACCCAAGAAACGATTTGCCGAATCTTCAAAAGCTCTATGGCTAGGCTAACAGTGATCTCAGTAACATATTACAATATGCTGAGATTACAGACGCATGTCTTGGTGTTTGCCTCGGACATGCATGGAACATATGAGCTTGTTAATTGTATATCGTTTGATATATGTGTATAGTTCGAAACAAACGTACATACATATACATACATCGATAACTCAACGGATACTGATAATGGACTGTTCTCTAGGTTAGCAAGGTATATGTGTGAGGGGGTGGGACCCTGTTTAATCCGTGATTTGAGAATTAACCATATATCTTTACACTTATGATAGCAATATAGGACACGGTGAATTGAAGTCTCTTTCAAACTGAGAACATGATGCGCAGCAAATGTATTGTGGAGAGGAGGCCGATCCCACAGATAATCGTTTTCTAATTGATAGTAACTATATGATAGTGTCTATATCATCTACGGCTTTAGCATCCCGTTGATGCTTTTGGGGGGGGCGCAATCATCTTCCAGTGTTAGTCAATTTAAAGTTTGAGGATAATTCTTCTATCCGATATTATCATGATGCAGGCGATTCACGTTGTATGTTATACGGTTATACTTCCGGTATTTGAGGCTGGTGTTGTTGTCTTGCTTCCTTGATAACAATGTTTACTTTCTATGATATATATATATATATATATATATATATATATATATATATATGATAGAGAGAGAGAGAGAGAGAGAGAGAGAGAGAGAGAGAGAGAGAGAGAGAGAGAGAGAGAGAGAGAGAGAGAGATATGCCATTCACAACCCTGGAGACCTAGTCTCATTTTATTTTTATTCCTTTTGATATTTATTTTTATACGTGATACAATAAACCATACAAAAATCATACACTGAAGATATTTAATGTATATGATCACTGTACTAAATTGATCTTCCTTAAACGTATTCTATGGACCAAGTTTTCCAGAATTCGTCTTGGAATAAAACAAATATTGTGTAATATGGGGTAGAAGACGTGCAAATCATGAATGGGTACTAATTTTATTATAAATTGTTGAACAGGGAAATAGACGATTTTCGTGACGCATGCGCAGTCCACATCTTGCGGGTCAATGAAGCCATGTTGTAGTAGCATGGAACAAGAAGTGTAATTTACTAATTGTTTGTAAATTTACGTTTTGGGGATTCACAGAACTAAATCGATCTACAAGTTATTGTAGCAGTTTCATTTTTATTAAATATAACGTAGAATTCTTTTTATTAATAGATAAGATTATTTGTATGGGGAAAGTTGACAGTTGATTTTTGCCTGAAAAAATACATGTTATTGAAAATAAATCATCAAGTTGGGAACTGTAATAGACATGTAATCAATATATGAAACATATTGTGATATGGTTCAGCGAGCCCGGTGAAACGCGACCCGCAAACGGACGTTAGCTAGATGGCGTAGTCGTCGCGGGAATTACCTATTATAATCAGGCTGGCAATTAGTTATAAATCATTCACCAGATGGCAGTAATGTCTTGAGTTATACACCAAATATGCGTACTTAATTCTATCAAACATTCAGTAGAGGGCAACTTAGGTACGATTCCGTACGAACCATTCCCAATATCAAAACACCAAGATACTGTAATATATATATATATATATATATATATATATATTCGTGACGTTTATAAATCTTAGAATTGTCATCACTACCTGAATAGAAAAGTGAATAAAAAGGTATATATATATATATATATATATATAGAGAGAGAGAGATAAAGAGAGCCCAAATTGAGTGTTAATAGAATGAATAAAAAGAAAAACAAGAAGAAATATTAGTTAAAAATAAACCAAACAGAGGCTTGTGTGTGTGCGTGTGGTGGTGGTGGTGTGTGTGTGGGTGTGGTGATGGTGGTGTATGTGTGCCCGTGGTGGTGGTGTGTGTGTGCGTGTGGTGGAGGTGGTGGTGTGTGTGTGTGTGTGTGTTCTAAGGTAAGCGCCAATGCCACCACGAACAAACTACTGCCTCATCTAAAACTGAATAATTACAAAAGTATTAATTCACAGAAATTATGGCACAATTTTTAAATCTTACCACATCATCTTCAAATGTTTTCTACTCCATTGTGATAATGAATGAATGAATGAATGAATGACTTTATTTTCTGAACTGGAAATTGTATGTGCCCTATAGTGTGCTCCTGTAATGATTCTGACACTTTTGCATTATGATCAATTTTGATAAATGAACATAACATGCTGCTCCCCTTAATATAATGCCATAAGTTAAGTATGGATATATGAGAGAGCAATAGAGTGTACTTAAGTGTCTTTTTGACATGATATGTTTGACTTTATTAATTGCAAAGATCGATATTGATATTTTCTTTTTCATCATATTAATATGTTCATCTTATTTTAATTTATCATCAATATACAATCCCAAGAATTTGGCACATTTGGTTATCTGAATGTTACTGTTAGATAGTTGAAGATCTATGTTGGTGTCTTGTTGCTTATGATGGGTGAATAACATGTAATTTGTTTTAGATATATTAAGTGAAAATTTGTTGGCTCTATCGGTTAGATTTAGTAGTTCATTATTCATCGTTGTATACAAATAAGTTAATTTTTTAGAAGATAAATAAACTGTTGTATCATCGGCAAATAATATTGACTTAGTTAGGTTTAAACATCTGGGAACGTCATTAGTATACATAATGAAAAGCAATGGTTCAAGTACAGAACCCTGTGGGACACCACAGTTAATGGTTTCAACATGACAATTACTTTCCATATAATGAATAATTTTTTTCTATTATATAGGTAGCTGGAGAACCAGTCTAAAGCCTGTCTTCTTATTCCATAAAAACCGAACATTTTCAATAAAATGCTGTTATCAATCGTATTAAATGTTTCTGATAAATCTAAATATACACCTAAAGTTGCTTCGTTTTCGTCTAAAGCTTTACATGGATCAGTAATCAATTTTGTAACAGCGTCTATTGTGCCATGTTTGTGTCTAAAACTAAACTGATTATCATAAAGTAAATCATGCAATTATAAAAAAAGAAGTATAATCGTTTGTGTGCTATTTTATTAAGTATGTTTGAGACAGAAGGCAGCAATGAGATTAACAAAAAAAATTTACACTTATGAGAGCAATATAGGATACGGTGAATTGAAGTCTCTTTCAAACTAGAAAAGTTTTCTTTGGCTTTGACCTTGTATATTGGTATTACTTTTGCAATTTTTAATGAATCTGGGAAGACACCAGTCTGTGAGGATTTATTGATAAGTATACATAGAGGTACTGCAATTTTTTCAATAAAATATTTTAGGAAATATGTACTTAAGTTATCATGGCCAGTGCTCTCTGTTTTGGCTTTAGAAGTTTCAGAACTTCGTAAATTTCATTCGGGTTTGTGGGTGTCATAAAAAAACTGTGTGGATCTCTTTATCTGTTGTTATGTAGATGGTAACTGGAATTTTTTTTGGGTTTAGGTATATCATTTGCATATTTTGGTCTTATATTGGTAAAGTAACTGCAAATGTTAGCAGCTATTTTTTTTGCAATTTGTTGTTTTTTCCCCATTTATTGTGAATGTTTGAGGTATACTTGTTTTGATATTAGTCTTACCTATTATGCTAGTTATTTTTTCCATGCATTTTTATATCACTTTTAAATTTATAAAATATTTGATTCTTAACGATATTTTTTAGTTTATTGTAAATATTTATGTATTTTGTATAGTTTGTGTATGTTTCATCAGTACGTAGCTTTCGTATGCATTTGTGAGAATATACAGTGGTCTTACTTTGGACAGTCGTATCAGCTGCATGATTAACGGGAAGTGTGTGTGTTTTAGGGTGCATATAAAGAGGCAACAGGCACAGCGCATCAACATATCTAAACATCCTGGAGACCTACCTCCATAAATCTAAATACAACTATACACACATCAATCTAAATATAAAATGTTCCATACTTCCACATATTGATAGATGTATGCGTATACCTAAGCATGTGTCTGGTCTACTCATCAGCCTGTGGGAACCAGCTAATTCGCTTTTCGTACGCGACAAATATGTCACGCCCACAGGAAAGCGGCTACATGCAGGCTACGTACAAAAAGCGGAAGCACGTAAAACACATACCATTTGGTGAATATCGTTACTATTTTAAACATTTTAGAAATGTGCCATATTGTGTTATCAAGAAACCAATTAATAATTTTATTTTGTATAAAGTAACCCCCCCCCTCCCCATACGGAGAGGGTCTGTTATTAATTACAGGTAATTTGCTATATTTTCTTTTAAATGACTCACCGTGTGGTATTTTGGTATGTACATATTTGTACTAAATTAAAGAATAAATGCTTATTTAAAAATATTATTTTTGAGTACTAAAATATAAATATAGCGACGAATACGGCGGTCACGAATATGATAGAAGCAGCAGCGACGTGTCAGAGAAACATGTTTTCTGAAATGAAAATCGCTATCAAACTAATGCAACACCTAGATTACGTACAGTGAGCGGTGGTGTGATGCTATGCTTAAGGATCGGCGTAGGGAAGATGATGATGGTGATGATTGATGTTTTACGGCCACTTTGTGCACAAGGTAGGCTAAATGGGCCGAGCGACTTCCAAAGGTAATGAGACGAAGTGAAAGACGAAACAACCTTCAGATATGCCCACGCCGGGATTCGAACACGGGTGGTAGTGATCTGTGCTCAAGCACGCTACCGCTAGACCACGGAGGCGCCCCCCGGCGTAGGGAAGATACGAGTAAGTTTGCTGCGTTGTCTGGATGTACCGATAATGATGAAATATGTTTTGTAAGCATTGAACCTAAGTCTATTGTTTGTCATCCAGCCCTAGATATCGCTGAGACGGTCACCTAGCTGTGTAAGAGAAAGATATGTGTCTGCTGTAGATAAATATAAGTATACTTTGGTGTCGTCTACATATATAAATAGTGGTCTAATCTGTGGCTGTGAATAAGAGAGCTTAGTGGTGTGGTATACAGTGTAAACAGTAGTGGTCCAAGAACAGAGCTTTGTGGAACACCGCAAAACAAAGAAGCTGCCTTTGAAAAAACAGGTTTTTCAGTGATTGAGACCTATTTGTTAAGAATGAGCGGATACAAGTGAGTGCTGTGCCCGATATGCCAATCAGAGAGGCGATCTAGAAGAACAGAATAATCAGTGATGTCAAAAGCTGCAGATAAACCTAATAGTGTTAGTGCTGAGAGCGTTCCTGTGTCCGTGTTTTGTGATAAGTCGTTGTGAACTTTCAGTAGAGCGTTTCTGTGTGAAACTGTTTGTAAGCAGACATTAGACAAGTAATTACAGTTCAAATGACTGGATACGACATTTTCTAATACTTTAGATATGAAAGGTAGATTAAAAATGGAGCCTAGTGATAAGTTTATTATCTTAATAATTGTAACGATTATTGTGTGAAGACAAGATTTCAGCAGAAGCGTAGGGCTAGGATCATGTTCATAGGACTTATTAGGGGATGATAAATCAGTTTAGCAACTTCATTAAGTGAGGCTCATATTTCGAAAGTTCAAAAGGTTCAAGCAAAACAACAGGTTCACCATGATATACACCGTAGAAAGAAAACTCTCTTTAGTGAGAAGTTATTTGTAGAAAACTTTGGTAGAGATTCTCGCTGGATTCCAGGGACCGTTCTAAGTCAAACCAGTACTGTATACGTCATAAAACACTTGATGGTCAAATCATTCGTAGACACCTTTCACTATTTGAAACACCGTTACACAAATTAAACTTTTAACGCTGGTGTTATTTTCAATTATATGGCTATCACACAACAAAAACAGCTGTAGAAAGTCGAGTCATTGTCCATAACTCTGTGCAACACAGTCAATCCATTGCTCTCAACCCTGTGAAACAGGCCAATCCAGAACCTGTCAACCCACCTCTTCCTGTTCGCAGATTTACTAAACATTCAAAACTACAAGACAGACTGAATCTCTAAGTGGAGCGATAGTTCAGTGTTATTGAAGATATGCTAGTGTTATTTTAATGTTAAAATACTCTGTACTCTTCCAGTTGAATATTCGTTTTAGTTTACTAAGATCACAATAGAAACTAAACTTTTCATGTGGAATTAAGCTAACATAAACCCAGAAGCAGACATGGGGTCAATTCCATTTTGTCAATTCCAATTCCACATCAAATTTATCAATTCCCATTCCAAATGTATCATTTCCGATTCCGTTTTTTACCGACTCATTTTTTACCTACTACTTTTATCATGAGTAGATTATATTCCAAGTAGGGTTGTCATGGAAGAAATATTTCTGAATTAAAAATTAAATGGTAAATTAATTTGTGGATTCAATTTTTTTTAGGAAACTCCAATTCCAATTGAATATTTAGCAATTCCAATTCCATTTTTTTAAATCAATTCTAATTCCGGAATTGACCATCAATTCCAATTCCGGAATTGAATTGACCACATAGAAGAAAAGGAATGTAATGTATATATTATTAATACCAATAGCAATATAGAAGGGATTATCGTTTATATAAAATTATACCGGAAGTGTTGATATATTAAGGCGGTAAGTGATTTCTGGGATACAATATGTCCAAGCAAGACGACAAGTAAATGTTGATTGAACGCGATGGCTATGTGTTTGAGTAACGCTTAGCGCCTATAATGGCAGCATGCGTTGTATGCTCCCTTGGAAGTTCAGATTGGTGCTGGGTGGAAACAGGTCAGGGATAATAATATTGTACAGCGCCTTAGAGCAGCTTCTAGCTGAATAGGGCGCTATGTAAATGTCACATGTTATATATTATTATTATATTCTCGGTTTTAATAAAACCCGCGGTCATCTACGAAAAGAGTTTGCTGTATTAGAACATCACACAACTTGAAAAGCAATAAGAAAACAACTCGAAAAGTAAACAGCTAGAACAGTTCTAGCTGTTCCTTTTCTTAGTTCAGAACAATTCGAAGAGACAATATAAGAAAACTGGCGACATCACCAAGATGTAAATATATTTTAATATTACGATATAAACACTGGCGAAAAGTAGGAAACCGTTTGGTAGAAGTAGGGACGACTAAGTACTGTTTTTTATGTTAACTGAAAACTGTTATTAAACTGGAGCAAATTAATTTTGCAATGCCAAAATAGCAACAACAACAACAGCCCGCGAAAACTAGGAGTGGCCAATCTACTTTATTATCGATATAATATATAATATATTTATGGTTCAGTTGTGTTATTTAGCCTCGACGCTGATCACATCTGGGACATATATGGAGTTTGCTACGGAAAACAAATTCGACCAACACAGGCATGAGCCACATCCCAACCCACAACCTAGAGATTTGGAGTGCAGTGCACTATATATATATATATATATATATATATATATATAAAACCACTGCACATTCGGAGCGTCCTAATATAGCTATGCATGTGATGAACTATTTATTTCGAATATTATTCAGTCAACTCTAAGATTGTATAGAAGGATTTGTTATCGTAATAGGACTTAGGAGTTAATTATCAAACAAAACATCACTCCATATCTCTACAAAACTTCATAAACCTATTTCTATCCTGTCTTGATAACACCATTAGAGACCAGGGTTGTTAAAAAGAAATCACGATTTAAAAATAATAAAAAATAGGATTTTTTTTAAATAAATGTTTTCCATTAAAAAACAATAGTCAAACATTTCCTAACACAGAAAACTACTGAAATTTTATTTTATTGATCTCTTAAACTTGAAAATCATGCATATTATGTTCACATATATATTATAGATCTAATTAAGCTAGTCCAAAAAGGAATCAGTTCGTTGGTTTAACAGTTTGTATATAAAGACAAATTTTCCTGCGTTGTCTGTTCTGAGTCTGTTCCTTAGTTTGGGGTGTTCTAGACGAAATGTAGAAAAAATGCGTTCCACACCAGCACTAACTATAGGTGACACAGGGCCAAACACCTGGCGACAAAGTGTTAACTCTAAATGCATAGAAAAGATGTGACCTCACATGTCAGATCATCCCTAATTCATCCAATTTATCACTTGAAAGCAGAGTGGCTTCGCTTGACACCTTCTATTATCTAACTGATCTCCCAAAATCATCCCAACCATATAAGAGTTAGGGGAATTGAAACTGATCAGTATATGACTTGTTGAAACTACAAGGTTGTTTTGAAATCTAATTGCAATTCAATTATAAATATATGTACAAATAATTATCCAGCATAAGTAACAATCGACTTTTTTAAACAATTCATTTTGTGTACTACAAGTTAATTGATAAATCACATGTTTACAAATTAATAATTAATAAAAATAAATGCAATAATCATAAAAATCAAATGAAATATAATAAAAAAATTAAAAATCGAAATGCATGATTTAAATTATTTTTCGTGATTTAAATCATGATTTAAATTAATTAAATTATTTAAATCAAACAACTTTAGCTATTATAATATATAGAGACAAAGTAGTATACGTACAGGGTATGACACTAAAATATGTAGGACTAGCCACTGTGGCTAGCGGATTTTGTGAAGTACTAGCCAGGCATTTTTTCACTGGTCCTGCTTTTGGGCGTACGTAAGCGAAGCGAATGCCGAGCGCCTACTATAGGGTCCGGGGACATGTCCTCCGGATTTTGTTTCTTGAAATTTTGCTCCCAGAGAAGCCACATGGGAGCATTTCAGAGTTTATTATACCATATTCTTTTAACTATCAACATGTTGTGTAAGTAATGAGGGATCAGTAAAACGAATATTCCATAGCGCGGCATTCGTCTCAAAATGGCGTCCAGGTAAACAAGTTGGCAAATTTTATCGAGAAAAAGTGGCAAAATAGCCGAATTAAATTAAATTAAGGGATGAGATTTTCCTGACGACAGTATTATATTCTATGCTCATCAATGGTACAAAATATTAGCACTCGCCAGTGTGGCCAGTGCGGATCCGTTGATACTCGCCGGGAGAAAGATGCGCTCGGCACGGCGAGTGATCAATTTCTAATCTTGTATAAGTACTTGCTTGTAGTTCGGAGAGTGTCTCCAGGCTGTCGCTTGTTTGGCCCAGCCTCATAACTGTAAGTACGTATATATATATATATATATATATTCTCTCTCTCTCTCTATATATATATATATATATATATATATATATACCTTGATACCGGATACACTAGTAAAATTGGGAAATGCATGGTTACCTCAACTTGTACAGAATATTATATTTGTACACAAGATAACATCAATATTATGGTTAAAATATAATTTTAAAGAAGTGCCAGCTAGTGGTTATAATTGTCAAATTAATACATAAAAATAACAAATATAAGCTGATTAATTCTGTATATTAAATATAGAACGTGTATTACATAGGCTTGCATTATTTACTTGTGTATCCCCCCCCCACACACACATACACACAAACACGTCCATGTCATCTATACGAGAGTTATACTTTCAGAACTCTAATTATGAGAAAGTTAAATATCCATAATTAAGTATTTCCTTTCCTTTTAAAATAGGTTTTAGCCCCCGTCGGGTTTTTTTTTCATAGATTATCAGAAAAACAACATTTCGACCAGATATCATCATCCTACTTCTGGACAACGTCACATAACGGTTATAACATAACCAGTTATAAATATTATAAAAAATAAATAACTTGTCAACATTTTTCTTTACTGCCGGACTCGTAAATTCCTACTGTCATGTTTCCTATTTACATATCATGGTCGCAATTAATTAACAACGTCATTATTTTTAAAATACATATTAATACCAATTATTGATATGGTTTTATGAACTGGACGGTTCATTTTCTAATTCTTTATTTCACTGATACGCAGATATTTAATACAAGATGCTCTTGCCAATGCGCCCGCAACTTCCGGTTTAAAATCGTGACGTCGGACTTTAGATCACACGAGGTTTCGTGAGTGGACCGTCTGGAATTTGTGAAACTAAATTGTGATCAGTTCAAAATATTTTATTTTGTCAAATGGATCACAATAATACGCCAGATACTTGGGATACGAACTGTGACGCCAATTCAGCAGGCACGGAGCACGTGGGGGATGTTACCAATTCGTTCTCGGCGTTGAATGTGAATGCCACGCCATTCATTCCTGGGCAAAACGTATTTGCCAAAGAGTTCGTGCCTTCGTTCAAGAAAGATCCATCTGGTACAAAATGCGCATTACTTTTCTTTATTGGGCTTTTCTTCATGAACACATAGTCTGTAGTAACTGTCAGATGTCATTTAATTGATGCAGTGAAACTAAGTTCCCATTTTTTCTTAGTCACCTCGCGCGTTGTTAACACGTTTTAATGTTACCACTGGCAGTTTGAGTGTTTCATTATTTACTGCACGTGTGAAATACCAGCTTATCAAGTAAACTTCAGCTAACAAGTGAATTATTGTTAGGAAATTTGCTTTAAAAGATGTGTGAAATTGGTACCTGGTATTGCAAGTATTTACACATAATCTAACTTTTTACTCGCCCCCTAACTACACACCCACTTATGATTTAGAGGTTGTGCACAGGCTGTGAGTGTAAATAATGTGCAGCCCGGGCTTGGTAAATATTTATTGTTTATGGACCAATTTTAGGGTTTTGTAGCTGCTAAGTATACATCCTTGATTTTGTCATTATTATCTTTATCCACATATGATTCTGCTGATTGTTATTTAAACTATTTTGGTTTTGTGCAATTAGAAGCCACAGTGGAGAGTAATGCAGCAGCTGGTGAACCAGCAGATGTAGAACAGTCAGATTTGTCCACACCAGGTAAGTGGTAGAGAATGTTTAGTTCTAACATAGTCGTTTAATAATCATTGATTGCTTGCAGTATTTATTACTGGTCATCAGTAATAAATACTGCATAAATTTTAATGCAATGAGGTTTACTTCCATTCGTACCAGTGAATTAGCCATATTGGATAGATCTAATACCAGATGTCCTCTGCTTAACACCAACATTTTCCCTTTGGCGTTATTTTCTTGTTCCGTGTCATAAATATCACGGCATTGATTTGCGGGTTTATCAACTAGCAAGATAAATAATATTTTATCAGTAGATGGAGTGATGTTGCCAACATTTTGTGGTATAGCTAGGAAGCAGGATTGTAGTCCGATTTTAATTTGAGTACTGTACCGATATAAAAATGGTGTTGGTGATTTAACAACAGGCCCCTTGCCAATTATGGAGTCTTAATTGCCAGGTTGAACTTAATGTTACTTACAGTCAGTAGAAATATCATGATCTCTGGCATGGTCCAAAGAATAACCGTGTAACAGGTATGGACTAGGTCAGATGCACTTTTCATCTTTCGCTTCACTTCGTTACATTTAGGTTCACTCAGCCAGTTTAGTTTATCTTGTGCACGCTATTTGCAACAAAACAGCAAGTTTTAACCAGTCCGAGTTATAATATGTATTTCTCTTGGTTTGTTTGTGGTGCAGGAAAAGACCACTTAGAATTATTGTGAGACCAGTTTAATTCACAGAAAGTTAAGTTTTGAATATTATTTTATGTAATTGTTAAAAAAGTCAAAATGTATGTATTTTAAATGGAAAGAAACTGTGGTAACGGCCAGAAACCAAAAACATTTAACTAAAACTCAAGACATGGAATCTGATATACATAATTAAGTTCTGTGCATGGAGTGACAATATCTTCAGACCTTCCATAGATCCTTTCAGTTTGTTTAAGTGCTGCTAGTATGACATGTACTTAGAAGTCATTAAAACATTGCTGCATCAAGTGAAAATTAGACCAATAATTATGACAAAAAATAATCAAAGGCTCCACTGAGAAGTCTATGTCAAAGCTTTGTATTTGACATAATCTAGAATCATCAGATATAGAGGTTCCTGTTCTATTACTAGATTAGGTTTGAAATATTGTGAAACTGAATGGTGTCTTGTTAAACATACGCGATAGCTGTAAATTAACAAACAGAATCAAACTTATTAAGTGGGTGGAGTCACACAATAAATGAGGGTTGTGAGAAGTTGCTGGTCTCAGCTGCCAAGTTTATAATGATGATTGTGATCGTGTGTGTAGTGAGGGTGAAAATTCGTTTTCCTGGAAGTTTAGCCAGACACTAGATGAGGAATGATTTATTTTAGTGAATAGCAAGTTACATCTGAAAAAGAATGTGGGTTTGTGCCATCCATTTGGGGAAGGTGTTTTTACACTCACAGAAACTTTGCCTCTGCATCCTGTAAATATGAGTATTTGGTCGTTGGAACCAACTTTAATTATCCATCATGAGCTAGAAATAGTAGATTGTCTGATGTGTGGGAGGAACTTTTGTAGTGTAATACAGGACAGTTTGCAATGTAAACCATAAGATTTGGATGTCAGTCCCTGGTTTCTCCTTTGCCCATGTTGAACAAAAATTCAATTCTAGTTCAGGGCTGGAAGTAAATTCTGTCAAAAATTAGATAACTAGATGGAAATAATTGGTATAGTTTGTATGATAATGCTGTTTGATGCAGAAGCTGCATGTAGATATTCCAATGTCCTTCTAGCCACACTAGTCGATCTCTAAAGAACACGTGTTGTTTATGATTTGTGTGTTCTCTTCTCAATGGTTAATACAGGAAGTGTTTGCCTCCGATGTTCACCTGTCGTTGTATTATTATTGTTTGTAGTTCACACACAGAAAGTGTTCGTTTGTTTTTCCTTTCAGCTTCTTCTGAAGTAGTTAAAAAAATGGAAGAAGATGATGCTCCTGGTGAGTACTGTTCCTGATACTGGTCATTGTTGTGTTGTCTGTGAGAAGTAAGTAGTTAGGTTTATTAAGTGGAGTTTTGTTGTTTTGATGTTAGATGAATGGGATGAAAAGGTTGAAGACAGTAGCAGCACGCCTGACGATGGAGGGGGTGGGGCAGAAGCGACACCCATGGAACAAGAAGAGGTTACTGAGGAGAAGGAAGAAACTGAAGCTGTGATTGAAGAAACACTTAAAGAGAAGTGCATCAAAGACAAGAGAAAAGATCATCTGAATATACTCTTCATTGGACATGTTGGTTCGTGATTTACTGCATCCCGTTATGGGTTTATCTCCCGCCATAATTGCAAATGCTGGTGTGGTGAATGGTGAAAAAGTGGTTAATTATAGGTATTTATCTTAATTGAAGCTATAAAATGTTCAAATCTTCTTCAGAATAATACTTTAATTTTATAATTGTTATACTTGCAGATGCTGGCAAATCAACTATTGGTGGTCATATAATGTAAGTAACCATAAGCAATTTGGGCTGTTTTCAGAACCTGTGGTTCTTTTTATTGGGTACGCAGTGCCAAGCAGACAATAAATTTTGAGAATGATCCTTAGTAAGCTATGTACCACTGGCTCTCTTCAGCTGTCTGTGATGGCTATTCGTTATCCAAGTACTGATTATCCAGTGCAGAACTTGCAAATTACTGAGACAGCATTTATAATACATATTCAGTAAACATTACATATATGCAGACCATAAAATAGTAGTCATTCCTGAAGGGGAGACCTGGGATTGAAAGCTTACTAATTTAATATGAATTAATAAAAGCTCGAATTAATTTTCAATAATTTTGCTTTTAATTTTGGGTCTAAAGAACAGTATACTGTGTTGATGATAAAATATCTACCCAGTTTGTCATCGGATTCTGTTGCATAATATTTCATGATTTGATCAGTACCTGTTGAAGTAATTTTAAATTTTTTAATTATCTGGATATCTAACTGTTATAGTATTAACCAGAAATGTTACTCTAATAGAATTGTTTCTGTGTCTGCTAATGTTGTGTGATACTATATATGTCATGTTTGTCTTTATGCTAACAGGTATCTAACGGGACAAGTCGATAAACGAACACTAGAAAAATATGAGAGAGAAGCCAAGGAGAAAAACAGAGAAACTTGGTCAGTTTTTGGTTTTCATCAGTGTCCATTTTTTACGTCCTGCAGTGTTGGGTTCCAGATTTGTTATTATAGTATATTAGTTTGTGTCGTTATGGTTAAGCCATATATTCGGTTGTGATGTAATGACTTGTCTGGGTAAGTTGACATTTATAGGCACATACTTTATGTCAACCTGTCCAATCAAGTGATTGTCTCTAACTTAACAGTGGATTGGGTTTTACCTATAAATTCTTAGTTTGTAGTTAACACTGTGTTGCCTTAAGTCTCGATCTGAAGTTGTGTTACCATCAGATAACTTCATATTGGCTGTGTTAGTTGGTACACACAATAAACACATAGTAACTGGCAAAAAACATTATAGCTATAAATAGATTTGGATAACATTCATCTGACAGAATTTTCAATTGCCTGAGAAAGTTTTTCCAATATAATTTTTCTCATTGAAATGTTTAACAGTTTTGTTATATATTGGAGTGTAACAGATCTGACTAGCTTCTTTATATCAGTCCCATTGAGCTATCTGTGATGTTAATACTGTTATCCAGAGCTGAATCAAAAGAAGTGTGGATGTAATTATCTGAGATGGCTCTGAGTTGTTTTTTCAAGCTTTGACTCGATCATGTTTCGAAAGAACTCCATACACTAGCTGGATACAAGATGTGTTAATATTTGTAGATCCCGGAATATGGCTTCCAAATTTCTAGCGAATCCGATCACTCCTGGGTTTTCCAGGCTAATTTTTTATTTCTGACAGATTCTTAGAGTAGATTCATATGGATTTACATTCCTTAGAATGACACTTAGATTTTGTCTGCCTTTGCACCAAAATGTTAATCGGCTGTCAGTGTATGCTGTGTTTGTCGTGTTCATTTTGATTTATATCACATAATTAGAAGAGAACATATGTACTAAAATTGATGGTAGCTATTATGAGTCTTTTCTTGGTTATAAATGTTGGCGGTGAAGATGATAATCACATACCTCCATGTTTATTTTACATAAAAAAGTGTAGTCCCTAATATTGTGCATGTCACTTGACTGAATTTTGTTAAAATCCTGTTTCTGAACCAGTGGTTAATGAGCATTTGCAACTTGAATTTAGGATGACTAGCATTGCTAACTTTTAAACAGGCACAGATTCTTTGGTCACGGTTTCTAATAGAAGTCACATACATTCAATTCATTAAACCCATAGTCTTGTTACAGATACAATTTGAAATTGTTCGGATTGGGCAGTCTAGCCCTTCACTGTCTATGCTTTGTCTCATTTTAAACTTCTCAAATGAATTACCGATTGGAATATTACCTTGTATGTGAAATTTAGCAAACTGCAAATGATTCGGACCAGAGATTAAAAATATACATTTTGTACTTTCATATTTGATTTCTTGTTTCATCGAAATGAATGTGGTATAATATTGTATTTATGTTGTAATAACAAGTATTTCTAGAATTGTGATGTTTTACCAAAGCTTTCAGTGATTATATAAGTTATCCCTGTCTGATTGATCTGATGACAGCATTGATGTAAAATGAGAAAACTTGTGGTCAACATCATTATTATCTGTGTGTGATAATCATATCACAGGAGAATAGACTACTATATCAGATTATCTTGTTTAATAATTGGCACCATAAATGTGTCCTGCCATGTTATTGATAGCATATAAAATATTCCCTTGTATACTTGACAGTTTTGTTGTGATAAAAAGATTAGGTTTTTCAGGGTTCACACAAGTCCTGGAATTTGTAAATTTGGAATCCAGGCCTGGAAAGTCCTGGAATTTGTGTAGAGGTCCTTGAAAGTCCTGGAATTTGGACATATAGATCTATATTTCTAATCATAAGCCTACAGGAATTCAGTCGTTACACTTCTTCTGAAATATAGATGTATCTTTGCACATTAAAAGTTCATGACTTCATTGAAAAGTTCCTTGAATTTTACCTTGGATGGTCCTGGAATCTGAGATGTCAAAATGTTTTTGTTTGCTGTATCTTAATTTATTTTTTGGTCTGCTTCATTTTGAATGAATGCATAGAATGATAGAGGTAGGGTAAAGAGGGTTGTACATATTATTGAATCATTACCAATGTCTGCCCTTTACTTTTGTAAGCCACAGAAATAGCCATGTCTTTTGGTTGTTTCATATCATCACCTCATTTCACTGGGGATAGGCTCTTATGAATATATCTCGCATATGACCAAAAAAGAAGCAAAACAGATCTGTGTCCTGAAATTAATGATAAATTTGTAAATAAATAAATAAAATTGTGAAAAAGTCATAATTTAGTTTTAAAAACACATTCTTTGATATGGCACTTCTTTCATGGATAGACCTCGTAATCAGATACTTGTGTCTAAAGACAATGTGACTAGACAGGCATAAATGTGTACTTGACTCAGTTTTTATAGAACAGAGCTGAAAATTATAATTTGCACACACTTAAAAGTGGACTTTAAAGCTTGCTCCTGTTAAGGGCAACTTAGACCTTCAGTCCATATAGCTATGGGTTTAGATAAATAAAAAAGGAATTTTAATTAGTAAACATCATAATCCTAACCTGTGTCATATTCACCACCATTTAATACTTCGGTCAGATTTTTTGTGAACACAGACAAACATTGTTTTTCTTATATTGTTATAGATAACCATTTTGGTGATGATCATGTTTGTTATATTTGGTGTATAACTCTTGAAGTAATGCTTTTTTAGACAAGTTTATAAAGAAAATGTGTACAGTCCCAAATACTTAAGACGTTGTGTTATTTGTCTGACTTGTTAAAATGCTGGTATTGAGAATTGGCAACTTTGATTTATAGTGGACACCTTTGCTAACACTAAACAGGCACAGAATCTTAGGTCACAGCTTCTAGTAGTAGTAATGGACATTCAGTTCATTAACCATCTTGTTTGTTGTTATACATATATTATTGGGTTGTCCAGCTGTTGTTAAGTATTTCCAGAATTGTGATATTTTACCAAAGCTTTCAATGATTATATAAGTTATCCCTGTCTGATTGATCTGATGACAGCATTGATGTAAAATGAGAAAGCTTGTGGTCAACATAATTATTATCTGTGTGATAATCATATCACATCAGAATAGACTACTATATGAATATATCTTGCTTATGACCAAAAATGAGCAAAATAGATCCATGTCCTGAAACTAGCGATAAATTTGTATAAATTTTTTTGGTGTGAAAATGTCCTAATTTAGTTTTAAAAACACGTTCTTTGATGTGGCACGGAATCTTTGGTCACAGCTTCTAGTAGAAGTAATGGACATTCAGTTCATTAACCATCTTGTTTGTTGTTATACATATATTATTGTGTTGTTGTTGTCCACATTTTATCTCATCTTTTGACTCTTCACTGGAATTACTGATTAAATTTTTTTTTACTTATGTGTGAATCTTATCAAACTGGAAATGACTAGGACCAGAAATTTATAAAATCTACTTTTCTATTTTTGTATATTTTATTTCTTGTTTCATTGAAATGAATGTGGTATAATATTATATTTTTGCTGTAATAACAAATATTTCCGGAATTGTGATATTTTACCAAAGCTTTCAGTGATTATATAAGTTATCCCTGTCTGATTGATCTGATGACAGCATTGATGTAAAATGAGAAAACTTGTGGTCAACATCATTATTATCTGTGTGTGATAATCATATCACAGGAGAATAGACTACTATATCAGATTATCTTGTTTAATAATTGGCACCATAAATGTGTCTTGCCATGTTATTGATACATATAAAATATTCCCTTGTATACTTGACAGTTTTATTGTGATAAAAAGATTAGGTTTTTGTTTGCTGTATCTCAGTTTATTTTTTGGTCTGCTTTATTTTGAATGAATGTATAGAGGTTGGATAAACTGTCTTGTATACATCCCTGAATTGTTCTGTACATCACTCGTGTAGGTGACTGCTGTCTTGGTACATTTCCAATGCTCCGTATTTTGAGTTTTTTTTATAAAAATAAATTATTACCTGTCTCTAGTGACATGGTTGTCCACATATTTATAGCACCTGGGTTCAAACCCCAGCCTGGCTATGTCAGAAGGGTGTTTCATCTTTCACTAAGCTCCATTACCTTTGGAGGATGCTTGGCCCATTTTTAGGGTAACCACAAAGACAGGGAAAGTGACTTGAAATTGTTCTCTGTGCAGGGAAAACACAGGGAATTTTGTTATGCCTTCATTCCAAACTTACAGTGGAACACGGCTTTGTTGCTAAAACATTATTCAACATGCAAATTTTGCACTCTGTACAGAGGGAAATTTCTTAAATAGACAGGAAAATACAGCGTATTTGGTTTTTGAAATCCTGTGGGTGCCCTGATTTAGCCTACCTTGTGCACAATACTGCCTGTAAAAAAAACCAGTAGAATGGATTACAGTTATATTTTGGTCAAGCATTGTGCTGCAAACATTGAAATCCTAGTTTGAATCCCAGTGTTTCTGGGATGTTTCCCTAATGAGTCACCACTGAGGTATGGCCAGGGATATAGTTAAATAACTGATTTGTTTCTTAACAAAGTTAACTGATTTAAAACATAACTGCCACAATATCATAAAAATCCGATGTTGTATCAATGAATGTGTAAGAATCAGTAATACAAATAGCACCTAACAAAAGAAATTTATCTGGAGTTCTGGAAAAGTTGATCTAAGCAAGGTGGGGTATTTTTTTGTATGTGTGTAGGCATAAACACAGTACCAGAGCAGGAGTTTTCATGGCAGACTTGACCTAATGATATGGAGAATATAGAATAGGAGTGGCTTATAGTTTAAGAAGAGATTTTGAGTGGTAATTTTGTAGCTTGGAGACTAGCGGTGCTCCCTTGTTTTTGATTCCATCAATTGTGACAAACCTGGCACCAAAGGAGAAATTTAATGTAGGTGATAAAATAAATTACCCATCCTACAATTTTTTCATTGTTTCGCATATGAATGTTCCTACTCTCAAATCAAAAGATCACCTGAAGAAAAGGAAGTTCATGAGTTTTCACTTATGAGAGCACGGTTTAAATAAACCTAGATTGAGTCAATAATCCTGCCTATATTTGGAATCACTAGGATAGAGGTTTGATCTTGCTTATGGAAACTGTTGGGGTACTGCTGGTTTACAGTTGATACTAAGTAACAAATTACAATGAAGAAGCAAACCTATTTCAGAATCAGATGTTCATTTAATATGTTTATTGAGAGAACTGTGCAGTGAAAATAATCCATGACTGAAAACACCACTATATTAATGGTGGTAACATTTAGTGAGTCACTGACAGACGTTAATGTATATAGTGATGTATTATATTATCAGTCTGACTCAGATTAGCATAGAATATATAGAATGATAAAGCATATGGTGTTCTGTAACATGGTTTTGGTTACAGACTCTTATAAGAATTATAGCCATTAAGTTCACCAGTTTCCTGCTATTTATCAGAACTTCAACCTCTTTATGGAGCACTGATAAATATGATATTTTGATTTTTTTAGCTGTTGTATAACAATTTTTGTAAATTTGGTACCTGGTTAATTCATATATTAGTTTAAGAAAAATGGTTGCCATTAGACCAATCACAAGCATATAACTTGCTCTTTCAGCTTGTAAACCAAGATAATTGCCTCTTCACACTTCTCAAAGCAGCATATTGCAGGTACTTTTGACCCAACAGACACAAACACGACTACGCGTTTCAGGCTGAGCTGGATCAAAGTGATAGTACACGTGTACACCGATAGACCTTTAATATTATCTCAAACACCCACCAAAGGGCACGCAAGACCCTGATGAGTTGACAAAGCATTTATGCTGCTTCTTATTATTTAGGCTATTTATTTCTCATTCAATATCCATGAAATTTTCTGATTTTGTTTAGGTATTTGTCATGGGCACTAGATACAAACTTAGAGGAAAGAGACAAGGGTAAAACTGTGGAGGTCGGCAGGGCTTACTTCGAAACTGAAAACAAACATTTTACGATATTAGATGCACCAGGACATCGAGGATTTGTGCCCAACATGATAGGTGGTGCTTCTCAGGCTGATGTTGCTGTGCTGGTAAGTCAGAATATTTGTTGGAGCTCAGTTCAGTACACATGACAATAGTTCGAGACACACTGAGAATTGCATTATTTGTTGGTTTCAGGTTATTTCAGCCAGGAAGGGTGAGTTTGAGACGGGATTTGAGCGAGGAGGACAAACCAGAGAACATGCGATGTTGGTAAAGACAGCAGGTGTTCGACATTTGGTGGTTGTAGTTAATAAGATGGATGACCCAACAGTCCAGTGGTCACTAGAAAGGTGTGCCAGAAGAGATAATAAATTTACAGTTGTCGTAAATGTAAAATAAAAACACTAATGTAAATGTTGGCTTTACTTCACTTGACCTTTCATTTTGAGGAGCATCTAACATTTTATCACTTTTGTTTTAGATATGATGAAATCAAAGATAAATTAACACCATACCTAAAGAAATGTGGTTTTAACCCGAAGACTGACATCTTCTACTTACCCGTGTCGGGGTTAACTGGAATCAACCTTAAAGATCATAATCCTATTATTTGTCCTTGGTACAAGTAAGTTTCAAGTGTATATCAGTTGCCAGGTTGTGTACTCGTCATGCTCAAAGATTGGTATTTTCCTCGGTAGTTATCTTTTTTTATCGAGATGGTAATGCACAATTATTCAAACAACTAACACAAATAATTTCTTTCAGTGGCCCTTCACTGATAAACTATTTGGACGAACTCAGTCCTGTAAGTCGTATGGCAGATGGTCCAGTCAGATTACCTGTTGTGGACAGGTATAAGGTTAGTTTTTCCTTTCTTTGGGGCTATGCAATGCATTAAAATTCAGTTCCAGGTTAGTATAAATACTGTACTCAATAATGTAGTTGGTACCTGTGTCATTTCATGAGGTCTACTTAGGTGTACTGTTTTGTTTTCCTCGCAGGACATGGGAACCATAGTCTTAGGCAAATTAGAATCTGGAAGAATTACAAAGAACCAAACATTAATTCTTATGCCCAACAAGGTTTGTAGCTACTAACTCTTTGTGTGTGTGTGTGTGTTGCACTTAATATTTCAAATTTCAACCCGTCATCAGGACATAAACAATTATTGTTCTCTAAACAACCATGATTGTTTAAAGTTCTATGCATAGTTTATTCAGACTGTCTCATACATCTAACTCGACACATTGATCCATCAATCAATGTTCAATGTAACAATAATTCTTCTAGGGTGGTGATGGTCTAAAGCGAAAAAAGTTGTTTAGTTGAAATAGAGGGTATGAATTTCAGACCAAAACAAGTTGTGTCAGTATTGTTTGAGGATACATATAAACGGATCGGCAGATATTGATATTTTAAAGCCTTAATAAAGGAATAAATATAAAAAATATGATTGGTTAGTGACAATGTGCTAACATGAAGCTATTAAGAGTTATCTCCCATGTTCCGTGTGACTATTACGAACATTTACCTGTGATAAAATTAGTTTTATTGGGACATTTGTTGTCTAGAAATAAAACATGGTTCAGAATAAATGCAAAAAGTTGATCGGATTTGTTGGCAGTATCCACTGGGTTCTGTGCATGGCTGCCAGGATATGACTTCACAAGTTGACTTGGGTAATCTTGAAAGCCGTGTGAAACTAGTACACCCAATTATATATTGTGTACACTGTCCATGAATGACCCTCATCTGGTTCTGATCTTGACTGAAGCAAAGCCTGACCCATGGTGCATGTTTGCTATGAACATGGCATGTGATTGGACCAAGAAAGATCGAAATAGCACTGGAGAATGCAACAGGGATGCATTCAAATTCAGGTTTAGTGTAACTAGTTAAATATAAGCATAATTAATATACTAGATTTTTAACTGTCCATCATATTTTAGCAGCTGGGGGTATCCTCTAATAAGGAATACAATTATATATTTGTGTATAAGGGAGGTTTTAGTCCTTGCAAAAATATATATATATTTCACTACTTGTCTTATCAACAAGTGAGCAGAAAATTGGCTACATTTGGTGAGCAATAATAGCTACATTTTCCTTGTCATCTGATAAAGCTATTTTCACACACAAAATATGCACCTTTATTGATGACACATGATTTGGCAAAGTTTGGAAACAGCTTGTATTTAGTTGTCTACACTGATTTTATTTATGCATATAAGTGATACAAATTACAACCTACTAGTTCAAGACAACATGTCCTGCGTGTTTCAACTTCAACAGGTTTTTGGTTCGGCCATCTAAATGGCATTCATTCTGTTAATGGACACTATGTGCAACATAGTTATACTTATAATCTCCGGTGTCAAAAACCTGCCAATATTTCTAGTTGCAGTGTCAATAATGATTTGTTTGTTTGTTGGTCTACATTTCAGGTTCCAGTAGTAGTTGACTCGGTGTGGGCTTATGATGAAGAAGCAATGGGGGTGTTCCCAGGAGAGAATGTAAAATTAAAACTAAAAAATGTTGAGGAAGATGTAAGTATTTCTTCATTTAACTCCATGTGCAGCTGAAAATTCACTGCCATTTCCAGCAGTTTTTAATTGGTCACAGGTCCTTATTGATATACATGTTGGACTGGTGAAAATCTTAACAAGGGAGCGGAGTTTTCCCTTTCAAACACATGCATTTACACATTGACATCACAGTTGATTGTAAACAAATGTATAGATTTATTGCAAACATAGAGATCTACATGTTACAAATATGTCATATAAGGTTATTTAGATCTAGATCTTCATATAAATGTGAAATGATGTTTTATGAGTGCTTTTGTGCACATGGTAGACAAAATGGGCCAAGTGACCTCCAAACATTCTGAAACAAAACACCCTTCAAACATAGTTGTGTTAAAGTTGTGTGGCCAACCGAGCTACCACTTTGACCATGTGGATCTTTATCTTTATATATAAGCAGTTGGGAGGGATATTAAAAATTTAGGATCACGAATTTGAGGGTAGAAAATGTGCAGAATAAACATTGGGTCATCTAAAAACTCCAGAACTTTGGGGTCCTTTTCCTTTTGGTATCAGATTGTGGCCTCATAAATTTGGGATTCCAAAAATCTCCCAACTTTTTAAGTTCACTTGTTCTCTTCAATGTCTATATGTCAGTAGTTGTTGGCTTTTGTAAAATGTGCATGATGTGATTTTAGAAAATTTGAAGGAATAGGAACATCCTTTTTAAGGATTTTAATATAACATGTAGATTTTGTTACCAAATAAAAATCAATTACTTATCCCCAATCAGTAATGGCTTCTATTAGTGAGATAACTAATATTTAGGGATGGCATCAAAGATAAGCTGACCTTTTTATTTTTAGTATTCATAAGGATACCGTAATCAGTTAAATTTTTATATGCAATGTGTTTCAGGATGTTTCTCCAGGATTTGTACTCTGCTCGCCTGATAACTTGTGTCATACTGGAAAGGTGTTTGATGCTCAGATTGTGATATTAGAGCACAAATCAATTATTTGTGCCGGCTACAGTGCTGTGATGCATATACATACTTCAGCACAAGAAGTCTCCATCAAGGTTGTTGCTTGTTTGGTGTTCTGAATTAATTCTGCTGCTAGAACTGTTGGCTCATATCAGACTTTATTATCTAGGTGTTTGTTTTTAATCTGTTGCTCTTCTTACCGGTACAGTTCTTGATATGTCTGATAGACAAAAAAAGTGGTGCGAAGAGCCAGACGCGACCCCGATTCATCAAACAAGACCAGATTGCAATTGTTCGCCTCCAAGTTCCAAGTGGTTTTATTTGTTTAGAAACATTCAAGGACTTCCCACAGATGGGACGCTTCACATTAAGAGATGAAGGTAGTGTTTTGTTTAGCTTTGTTGATAGATAGACATACTTGTCATAAGATTTTTTAATGGAATGGTCGTCAATGAACAGACTTGGCAAGACCTAGCTTACTTAGTGTTTTACCATCAGTGATGTTTAGTTATCCCTGTCTGACATCAATAACAAATGATGATGTCAACAAGTTACTGAAGGTGGTATACAAATTACGCGTATTTTATGTTAACTTACAGGCCATGACGAATTGTTTTCTCATTTGTGACCTATTGTTATTCCAGGTAGAACCATTGCTATTGGTAAGATTCTGAAGATTGTAAGTTAAGAAGTGACCGACTCACCTATGGCTGTGACATGCAGCAGCTCTTCCCTCGATCCATTTGTAAAAGTATAATCTATGCTCACAGCTCTGTGTTGGTGTGTATGACACTATTGTATGTTCACTTTCCCGATGTGTTTGTTACTGTCTGCAGTCAATGAACGACTTATTTTTCCAAGCTAAGTGGTCTGTGTCAGTATGTCATTTTGTACTCCGTCTGTCTGTCTGTCTTGTGTGTGTGTGTGTGTACACTACCTAGACAGGTATTTCTGAGTGCTTTGTCACAAAGCTTATTAAAAAGTAAACAGATCTGTGGATGTTATCCGGTGTTCAGATATTATCCATTCAGACATTCGTTTTTCCTAACTGCTGATACATGCTGACTCGTATCGGCATGAATGAAATGAAATCGTCTTAAAATTATTCATTTGATTATAATACCATACACACTGGCTGTACCATGAGCCGTGTACTGTTCGTGTTTAGTAGAACTTTAGTTAGTTGATGGACCTAACACAATGTGTGAATTAATCTGTTTAGCATAAAGTCAGGGTCATGCCGTTCCAGTGCCTTGCAACATTAAGACAATGGCATATAGGTACAGATGGCATTGACATTTACAGAGTCAACTGCAGAAATGAACTTCGTGTCTGGAGCTGCCTACTTATTTTGAGGTGTGTGTGTGTGTGTGTGTGTGTGCTATAGCATTTGTTCCATATCTGTGCAAGAAATAGAAAATATGAGAAACCAATCCCCATCTACTTCAAAAATGACTAAATATGTGGTTTATTCTGTAAGATGCTATGCATTCATCGCCATAAACTGGGTGCGTGATTAAGCTCTGGTTTGTGAATCGCTGTGATCATGTTGTCCCAAAACAGCATGGTTTTTATTTATACAAATCGAAAGATGTAGACAAAATACCTGTATATTTCATTTTTTTATGATCATTGTACTGTGCTCATATTTAAGCCCTGTACTGCTTCAGTTTGCTTCGTGTACGTTAAGTTGAGTTTTTTGTGTGAAAAGATGTACTGTACTGTTCTAATATATAACGGCAAGGATTGAACACCAATAACATATTTATGGTCTTGTGTGTCCTTCAGGTTGCTGATACTGTAACCACTCGAGTGGCAGCTTGGTGCTATTACCGTTTGGACATGGCATGGCTGCTTAATAATCCGTGAAATTATAGTGAAAATTTTGTCTTATATTAATTGCATAACATGAAATATCTAATGATGGCATGTATTATATGTTGGTTTTGTGGTAGTTCTTGATTCTCGTCGTTATTCTGTTACACGCCCATCCGTTTTTATTACATCTCGCTGTTGTCCTATTATTAAAACTTTTGACTAGAAATGATTCCTGCTCGATTCTAGGTGTGTATTTGTTTTAACTGGACACACGCAGAAGGTGTCGCTTTTGCCATCTTGTGTCAACTTGGTTTCAGCCATTTTGGTATCCAATCAGATGATAGCCGTTGATGTGTTTACCTCCGGCATTTTCATCACGGAACACTGGGACATTCCACACACACACAAACACACACACACTCTTAAACAGCTCTATCCACACATGCGCCTGCCTCAATAGTTGTGTGTGTGTGTGAGTAAATTGGCACCATCCAGTACAAGCTAGAGATTGGCTCTTTTTATAACCAATGATGATGATTCTATGCTGAAATGGACATTGTTTTGATTGTTTGTCTGTGAAATGAAGACAAAGGTATGGATTTCCTTGCTGTTTTGGTGAACATGACGTTATTATCACGTGTGATCGGTGTCCACCAAAAACACACTTGTGCGATTTTGTTTGGAGTGATTATGTGCCGAGCGAATATTTAGCCACTGGGGAAAGGTTTTGTTTGAAACGAAATTGTGCGAGGTGTTTTTGTTCGAGCATTGTCATTATTGGCCTTTTAAAAAAAATCGCTCCCTATTAAACATTATAATTATTTGTCACTGGCGGAGAAGCCCAGACCCTGTTTTTGCCGTAAAACCTGACGTGCTTCTGAGTTTTAAATATTTAGGCGGCAATACTGCCATAACGCAATCGTTCTGTTCACTGAAATCATATCGCAGCAGTGAGATCGTCTTGTCATTTGTGTACAAATGTGTAGATAACTTTTACCTCTCGAGACTATTAACAAAACTTGGTGAATGGGGATACATACACACACCAGCTTGAGCGCTTTGACATATGGTTACTCTGTAATTAGACGAATACTTTCTGCCTAGTTCCTGTTGTAACTTGGTCATTGATTGACGTTGCATGTCGACAACTATTAAAAGCAGCCACCTAAACCGTGTATGCATACAAGCTGCAATGTACAGTTATGTTGAATAAACTATGTTATTGGTATGTTGTGTTTATTGTCTTCGGGTAGATCAGAAATCGGCGAGTTTTATACCAATCTTGAATAAATATCGCATAAAATAGATTTAGCAGAGTTTGATCAATTTTCTGGTGGCAGGTGTCGTTGATATATTGCCGTCACATTGTATACACTGACCCGTACATTAATTGGACTTGTGTGAATTGTCCAGAAAGGTGACCAAGTGCACGTAATTAATACACTTGGTACTTGGTGACTTTTTGTGTTATGACGGCCTAATACTGAATTTTCGTGAATGTTCTATATAGCCTGCGGCCCGGAAGTGATTTCAGCGGACTTGCTGAGGAAAATCGTCTACAATTTAATGTCTTCCGTTCCTCCAAATAATCAGAAACCAAACAACCCCAGCGTTACATCCGCTGTTGGGGATATATAGGGTCAGACCGTGTCAAAAGCTCGACATAAAAACATCATCAAAAGCTCGACATAAATCTTTGGGCTAGTTAAAGAAAATCGGTTTTGATACGGATGTACTTCATCCATTTAATATGCCAACCAAGGATTAATAAACGATTCAGTGGTAGACTCCGGTGCAAGAAATCTTGCCTTTTCAGGGATGACGGTTCCGGTTTTTCCAGAGCTGAACTTGTGTTTTTGGAAATGGGGAGTGGGTAAACTGGTGTTTTGGAAAACAATTCTCTTGCAAAAGCCATGTTTTATCCCCACTCTAGTAGTCTCCGATTGTGCTAAAATTGTACCAAACCCAAATTTTCCCCCACTGATGCATATAGCTCATTTCCTTCTGGGGCTTCTTTCTTGCTTTTCAGGATATTTTTCAAAGGCCGTTCTCATGCCTGGCCTTTTGTTATGTCTTCCTCATATTGGTGTAAACGGTGTTAATACGAGATCCATTTTTCCGAGTAGTTCAATCTAGTACTGGTGACTTTATTTCTAGTGGTACGAGTCTAATCAAATACTAGAATTGTACTAGATTTCTGGGAGGATGTCTTTTTGTTAAATATTTTGACACCAGTGTTAAAATACAAAATTTTGTGGTAAAAACCATCGCCCGACAAACTCTAATGATTCACAGCTGTTCTAAGTTGGTATATTAGGACTGCAGTGCTTTGATGAAGTTAGCTTGGAAATTGCTCATTCTCAGCACTGATACATGTATCCGTTCAATTGAAGTTGATCAATCTCGCGGGGAGCCTCCGTGTTCTAATTGTAGCGTGTTGGATCTCGGCGTAGGCATATGTGACGGGTGTTTCATTTTTGACTTCGCTTCATTACCTTTGGAGGTCGCTCGGCTGATTTAACCTACCATGTGCACAAAGGTGGCCGTAAAACATCGATCATCATCACCAAGAATTTATCTAAATAGAATTTCTACTAAAAGCACGTCCATACCCGATAGGAGTATGTTACGGAGCATCCGATCAATCTACTACTTAAAAGCATCCATCTAGCAAATCGTGAACTCAAACTTCGAATCTGTAATGCTTCTATGTGATTTTAACGGTCGATTGGTGCTCAAACTGGGATGGGGACCACCACACCAGTGGGCTCCACCTGCAGTAATCCCACATACATTACAACATCATCAGCCAAAATCATCGTCATAACGAATTCCGCTTGTTTCCTTATGATCATGCCATACCGTACCGCAAACTTAACGAGTATACATTCCATCGAACCCTCCATATTCACGCAATCTGTGGGACTTCAATTGGGATATTATACAGGCCCCAGCCTTGCCCTTGTTGATCTAAATATACACGACCTGGTCCACAGTAACAAAGACATAGATATCATAACTGGTCATTGAACTGAATCGATTTTGGCATCTGCCAAATATTTTATTCCATTTAAGATAGTCAAAGTCTACCCTCGTGACAGACCATGGATGATAAGTGAAATAAAACAGAAGATGAAGAAGAGAGATTATGCAAATGCCTTAAACGGAGTAACCTGCCACTGCATCAAGACATCCATAATAGCGCCAATGATATGATATCAGGCAAGCCATATTGAAAAAACTAATAACAAATTTACAGGAACAACTCGTCAACAAACCACTAACAGTTCTAGTCAATATCTAAAGAGATATATGGTAGCAAATTATATAACACATTATAACCTTTACCGGAAAGTGCAAAGCACGTTGGAAAAAGCAAATCTGTTACGTGATTATTTTGCATCGTTGTTTCAAGATTCAAATGGTGATAATCCTGCAGGACTTCACACACTTGATCTGCCAACACCTACCATTCTCAGTCAGTACCATATCTCCTCTCGTGATGTACCGATGATCTATACTGCTCCACATTTCAAAATCAACAGGTGCAGACAAGGTAAGCAACCGGTTACTCAAAGAAACGGCATACCAAATACCGCCCACACTCACTGCGATATGCAATAAGTCTCTCCACATATCTAAGTTCCTAATAGGCATAAAGTGGAAGGAAACTACCATCACTCCTATGTTTAAAAAAAGATGACAAGTCATCAAAAACCAACTACAGACCAGTTTCCATCCTATCAAATGTAGTGAAGGTAATGAAAAGGTGGTATACAAAAAAAAAAACTACATGAATACTGTACCCTATGGAGAAATTCTGGTTTTAAAGCAAAGGATTTGACCATCAACCACATGATATTTATTATGGATAGAATGTAAATGATGTGCCGACGGTCTACCTAGACCAATAACGGGCTTTTGAGAGGGAGGATATGACAATGGATTGATCCACAAACTCAAGACATATGAGACTCACTGGTTCACTGCTATATAGGATAACGGATTATGTGTTCAATAGAATGATTAATGTTGGAATAGAGGGCCATGTCAGCATGCCTCAGGGATCTATACTTGGTCCACTCTTATTTCTGTTGTTTGTAAATGACACCAAAAACGACACTGAAAGTGATATTCACCTCTGAATGTGATGCATCTCTTGTTGAAAATCTCCAAAACAATTTGATCCTTGGAAATGTTGCATCAAGGTATTAACATTTCCAGTGATTTGTCATGTGATGAACACATAAAAACCGTGATAAACAAAGCGAATAATACCCTAGGAATGGAGAAGCAGGTGAATTATATATGTTAGTCATGTTATTATCAAATAAGAAATACAGGACTTATTCGTAAGTACATAAATGATGAGACATGCAAGACTTTAGTCCAAGCCCTTGTTATTTCTCGACCGGACTATGGCAATGCAATGTTATATAATATCCCGCTCTCTCTGACAAACCGCCTACAGGGAGTGCACAACTGGTGATACGCACTCGCAAAAGAGCGCATATAACACCAGTTTTTGGCCTAGCTGTAGTGGCTTCCTGTACGTTTCAGATCACAGTACAAAATCCTGTTTCTTACATTCAAAGTACTGAAAGGAACAACACCAGTGTTCCTAAGCGATCTGATCGAAACATATATACCAGTGAGAATGCTCCGATCTGAGTCCTATTCACTTTTGAGGGTACCAAGAAGCCACACAGCAATGTACGGAGAGAGATCCTTCCGAGCATCAGCTCACAGGCCGTGAAACGAGTTGTCAAACGACATTAAACACGCAACAAGTAAGACATATTTGTTAGGTTCTTAAAACCCATTTATTTAAATTGGCATATTTATAATATTAAACCAGTTTATTTTGTATGAAATGTATTTGATCTATATGAGCTCAGAATATCTTTTAATTGTGTTTTAAATGTTAATCGCCTTAGAACAATTTCGGTTAAAGAAGACGCTATATAAGATGATGATTGATGTTTTATGGCCACTTTTGTGCACAAGGTAGGCTAAATGGGCCGAGCAACTTCCAAAGGTAATGAGACGAAGTGAAAGACGAAACAACCTTCAGATATGCCCACGCCGGGATTCGAACACGGGTGGTAGTGAGCTGAGCTCCAACACGCTACCGCTAGACCACGGAGAAGGCGATATATAAAATATTATTATTAGTATTATTATTATTATTATTATTATAAGAAAATTCGATTAATCTGGCGTTTAACCCAAAAGTTACCCTATTGTTGTCTTACCAACATCTACATATCATTCATCAAATCATTATTGAAATATTAATAATTGTACCACACATCTATCAGATTGGTTAGAAAAGTTCAACGCCGAGTCGCCATAACATGCATTAGAGCGTTCCCTCGAACAAGTCAATTCAATTTTATTTTAATTTCTAATGTCCTCAGAGTGATTCTGAGATGCTGCAGACATGCTATGATCAATACGAAAACATCAAAAAGCGAACTGGATATACTTTGATCCTTGCAAATTCGTGCAAAATACAACGAAATTTTATTAGCTGACTCGGTACAGTACGCAAAGAGCGTTCGGTTCAGTACAGCCGGGTATGTGCTAAAATACTGAAAAATAAGGATGGATTACACGGATTGATAAGCATATGTTTATCGGTCTACCAGGAGCACTGGGATTGCTCTTGTATCTCCTATATATAAATATTTTAGTTTATAAACCGGACATAAGAGATAAACTATGTGGCAAAGGACACAATTAATCCATCCAACTTCAACCATGTCAAATGTCTACGTGACCACGCTGAACATAGACATTTTTTTAATATTGGACTTATAAACTGCCAGTCAAATATGAACAAAGGGATTAAATTAAAGATTACATCGAGGATATGGATTTGGAGATTTTTGCTTTGACATAGACTTGACTCACTGGTTGTGAATCTGATCAAGTGATTGATTATCGATCTCTTCGTCTTGTTGTAATCTATCGTCTCCTTGAAAAAAGAAGAAAACTTATTTCAGTACTAATAATTTCTTTGAGGAGTTCGCCGCGTTCATTGACTCATTAGCTTATCAAAGTGGTCATCTACTAGTGATTGGTGGCTTTAACATACATTGGGACAAACCAGGTGAATTGGATACAATAAAGCTCACCGAGCTCCTTGATTAATCCCACTTAACCCGGCATGTCAACGAAATCACCCACATACTTAGCCATATTATTGATGTTATCGTGACATGCGCTGATGACATTATATCATAGATACTCTGCCTAATCTATGTGAACTTTATGATTTTACAATATCACCATTAATTGATGCACATGCTTCGATTACTGTAGATCGGCAAATGTTTTTTTTTTTTTTTGGGGGGGGGGAATTCGCCAAATTAAAACGATCCACAGACTAAGACACCATCATAAATATCGTCGAAAGCTTACAGTTGGGAGGACATACTATTGTTCTCTATAGTGTGAGCTTGTGTGGGGAAATTAATTTACAGAATTTAACAACGTTAAAATGTAAATATCCAACCAGTTGAACACATCGTCAATATTATATATCATGGAATGGGATTGGCTACCTCTTTAAATAGAATCTTCTTTCGAAAAGCGCATTATAAAAAAAAAACACCTAATTATAATAATCATTTATTGGCAGGATTGTTATAATATAAAATCACCAGACAATATCCTATTGGTATGCAGTTTATTTCAATTGAGCACAAACCATCGTAAGAGCCACACCTAGCGAATAACGGTGATCCTACATTTACAATACAATAATCAACATTCACACGGGAGCTAATTAGACACGCCACACTAATCATATGAAATTATTGAACTCTGACAGTTGTATCGATTTCTTCAATTGATTTCTGCGTGACTTGTGATAATCCCCAGTCTATCCAGCCGATGTTTGTAATGAACTGGGATATTTCAAGTGGATTACTAACCATTCGATCACTATTCATGCTCCATATGACTTCTTTTGAAAGTGATGCATGATTGGATAAGAATCAGTAAGCCTGCCTGTGGCCGTATGTTTGCTTATGGTGTGAATTACAAGAAATTATAGGTGTCGGTATGTTTTGAAGGTGTAATTTGAGACGATATTCGTGAATTTACAAAAATAATTCAGACTTTATATATTACAGATAAAATGATGAAATTCGAAAATTTTTGAACCAAGAATTCACCAACTTAAAAAACGTCGCCATCTTGTCAATTCGCCAACTTAATACGTCACAATTAGTTGCCTATTCACAATATAACAAAACCGGTGGTACACAAAGGACATGCAATTAGCAAAGTGACACGTACCAGAGCTGCTGTCAGCACTTATATGGATGAGAACTAAACTCATTGTTTATTACGAGATGTTTATTCGTGCACGTTTGAATGTTTGTGAGTTATTGGCCAAATCAAACTCTGCTTATTATACAAATATGATCAATGTCTGTGAAGGAAATCCCAACATAAATATCGTGAGCCTCTACAGTCAGTTTATCGTCCTCTTCATAGTACTGAAACAGTTCTCTTCTACAAGTTAAAACATGCATTCACCGCAGTATAGATGACTGAAAGGTAGTGGCATTGAAATTACTTGATCTGTCCGCTGCTTTTGACACCGTGGACCGTAACATCCCGCTACGCTTCGCTCCCATCTATCTGAAAGGAAACGCTGTATGTATTAATACGCCAGTCCAACTCCGGTGCAATCGGTCTCATTTCAGGGGTTCCACGGAGGTATGTTCTTGGACGTCTATTGTTAGTGCTCTGCACATTCCCTCTTGCCAGTATAGCACGGTATCATTGCATATAAAAAATAACACAATATGCATACGATACGTACGCAGCTGCATACTACAACGGAGATAACAAATGAAACAAGCAGGGTGGAATCAGTGGCAAAATGTAATAAATGCATCTCTGAAATTATATCGTGACTTGGCAGCAACCTCTTGCAACTCAATGATAAAAAAAACGGATATACTCGTTCTAGCATCATCCCGCTATCTCCCCGGTGTTACAGACAATGTTATACATGTTGGTGGTGCATTAATATGATCAAACCAGTTTGTCAGAAACCTCCGGGGTCGTATGTCTGATCAAACACCGAGTATGATACTGGACATAATCCATATATGTAAATCATTATTCATCCAACTATAAAAAATAGACGTTTGAAACCCCCATTTATCTGCCTATGCCCTCAAGACTATGTGTTAACCAACTGCAACGCATACAGAACTGTACTGTACAGCTGGTGATAAATACCCACAAGTACGATCACATACATCATGTATTTAAACGTCTCCATTGGTTTACCAGTGAAACAACGTATTGTACTCAAGAATACTATTAATTACATAAAAGTGGTGTGTGCATTAGCCATGCCCTACATATGTTACAGTCAGATTGTGAAACTAGGGATTTCGCGAAATCCCAAGGAAATTCGTGAAATCACTATATGAAATACAGCGATTTCACGACTTTCCTAGGGATTTCGTTAAATCGCTGGTTTCACAATCTTACTGTAACACATATATGTGAACTAGTACAATTAAAACACTCTAGCTGGTCCTCGACCGAGGTCAGATAATCTTTCCTTACTGGAGATCCCAAAGACCAGACTCAAATCGTCTAGAGATGCTACGTTTAGTGTAACTGGATCAACTGCATGGAATTACCTCCCAGAACACAGAAGAGCTGTTTCAACCTAAGCTAGGACCCTTCAAATTGAAAACCTATACATTTGATATTGCTGTTGATGCCTGCATCTATTAATAATATGTTAACTATTGAATTCTATACATATTAATTTGTGTACAGCGCCTTAAAATAGTAAAACTAGTTTTGGCCCTTTATTAACTATATGCATTGTCGACACGCACTAATTTCCAGTCATAACTTGCGCAACAGAGATCAACTTGTTGTTTCCTTTGCGCATCTTTCTCATACTCCAAATCATTCATATCGTCTACTTGCTACACACCTGTATGGAATAATTAATCTACCTTCATACCTGATATATCTATTGCCTATCAGCATCCTCCAGGCGTCGTTTGAAAAGGAAACCACAAATAAAACAAAACCCAATTTATCAATCCGAAATGGGCTTCATAAACCTGAGCATTAATTATGACATGCGACTCATTGGTCTGAGAAGTCAGTTAAATGAGCATGGTACCTTGCATTCACAGCATTATATACTGCATCAGTTCTATAAACATTGTAGGGCGCCGCCGTGGTATATAATTGGTAGCGCGTTGGTCCACAGATCACTACCACCTGAGTTCGAATCTCGGTGTGGGCATATCTGAAGGGTGTTTCATCTTTGACTTCGCTTCATTACCTTCGGAGGTCGCTCGGCCCATTTAGCTTACCATGCATGCGCACAAAAGTGGCGTAAAACATCAATCATCATCATTATAAACATTGCATAGACATCTATGCGCATTTCTTTATAGAATATGTCCCGGATTTTTTGTGCAAAAAGAACTGTACTTCCGTGAGTTAAGACTCACGCATCACTATTCTAACTCGAACCGGAATCAGAATATTCGATCACGTACGATGCAAAGAAGCCATTTAATTATCATGAACACTAAAATATTCTAACATGGTGTCAGATATATATAATCAAGTTAATAGTGAATATTTTCATACATATTAGTAATACGAGTATGACAGTTTTTCTTCTTCACAATTTACTGACATGTGGGTGTTATCCCATATCAGTGTATTTTTTTTAAATGTATGAGAAAATCCAGAAAACATAATTAAAGCATCGGATAATCCTGCAGAATATATATATATATATATATATATATATAACGCATACATACACACACACACACACACACACATAATAAATAACAAGTATTCTAGTTATAGTCACTTAATTAATTAATTGTCCTGATAATACTTTCCCGGGTCTACTTCTTCTACACTAGTTCTTTCTTCCGTTAATTTATCCATATTCAAGTCATATTGTAGATAATTACGTTTACTCAAGAAAAGTAATTCACACACAAACACACACACACAGAGAGAGAGAGAGAGAGAGAAAAAGGGAGAGAGAGCGACAGAGAGAGTATGGTGAAAAGAAATGCAGAATAATAATTCTTCATGAACACCGTGGAGCGAATATTTTCGTTTCCTGATGTTGCCAATTCGCATTGTAGAAAGAACCAACCAGCAAGATGACGGCTTTAGCAGCCCAGTTGCTGAATGAGTTAATGGGGGCAGATAGAAACTGTGCCCCAAATGAAAAAAGACGAGAAACTAGATTCGACGACGAAGAGGTTCTGTAGTATTAAAATAGTTGATTCTAAAAGTTTTGTACGGAAATGTAATATTTATGAAGAAATGTGCTGAGCGATAATAGGTTATAGTTTGAACATGGTTTTGACCGCCACAGCCACAGGAAAAAAACTGCGTTATTATCTTACTTTAAGCTTTCAGAATACTTCGCTACGAGGCATAGCCACCCCACATTAAACAAATGATATTATAATGTGAAAACAAATACAAAAAACGATGAAGTTTGACATTAAAGTGTAAGCAACTAAGTTGGCACTGACAATTTTCACTAGATTAAGTTGAGACTGATCTAACAACCCACACTGACTGGTTTATTTTTAATAATTAAAAAAAATAGTGGTTAAATTTATTTAGAATTTGTTCAGGTTTCATATATGAAATTGAATTGTTTTGTGTATAATTATAATACCTTTAATGGTTTACGATATATTTGTGATTTGAGTTATATGCCAATACGGGAGAAGTGGGGAGGTTCGACCACCTTGCACTTCAATGGTTTGAGCTTAGTATATGCAATACAACAATCAGCAAGAAATACTTTTCTACCGGTCCTAAATGTTTAGTGTTCTTAATAAGCCATTGATATATTGATTTGTGACCCAGTTCAATGTCATAAAGGTTATTTACATAAGCAAAGTGGCGGGAGGGGAAGATCGACCACAATACAAGGTGTATTGACCCCACGTATATATACATAGTGTAGACTTTTGAAATGTTGACACCTAACAACAAAAGTTTGAATTTTGACGCAACCTCTTTCAGTCATTAGTTGTTTTGATGTTATATTGTTGCAAATTGTTTCAAAGTAAACTCAAAAAAAAGCTCGCCAATTTTGTCTTCCTTGACCCGTGCACTAAATGACCTTGTTGAGTGGGGCGTTGTTAAGTGGCTAGTATCACTGATAATCTTCAATAAAACAGGGAAACAAAGCTTGCAAACATATAAACAACAAATGAAAATATATAATAAGAATGTTATAGAACAACTAAAACTGATAGCTTTTTTCCTACTGACTTTACCAATAAATGTTGGGAAACCACTAAAATTTGGAAGCATAATTCCCAGGCACAGAATCGTCCCATTTAGCCTACCATGTGCACATCATCAGCCCAGACACAAAAAGATTATTAAAAAAAATTGTTCAAAATAACAGAACAGTTTGTCCAACTGTTAAATACATCTAAAAACAATCATCCAATCCTCTGGCTGCAATACTGCAAATAATGATATTTACTGCAAGCCTACATAGAAGCAGTATGCCACTGGCAGTATAGTAATTAGCATTATTTTTCATACATGCTCATATATGCACAAATTTGCTTTTCTATGTGAATCAATCTGTAACATTATTTCTCTCTGGTTTGAGCGAATGCACAGAATGGGGGGGGGGGAGTTAGATAGTGTGGTGAAGGACAACCATCAGCAATTTGTAAGTGATGCATCATTTCCCATGATAACATAACAAATGACATGTCCCTGTCACAGGGTTCACACAGGTCCAGGAAAGTTCTGGAATTTGAAAATTTGGATTCCAGGCCTGGAAAGTCCTGGAAGTTTTGTAGAGGTCCTTGACAGTCCTGGAATTTGGACATATAGATTTATATTTCTTATCATAAGTATACAGGAATTCAGTCGTTACACTTCATCTGAAATATGGGTGTATCTTTGTGTGTTAAAAGTTCGTGAATTCATTGAAAAGGTCATTGAATTTGACATTGGAAAGTCCTGGAATTTGATATGTCAAAATGTTTATGAACACTGTGTCACCAACATGAATAGTGGAGATAAGTCAATTCCAAATCAAAATTATCAATTCCAATTCTTTTTTACCATGAGTAGGTAATACGAGTACCTATTTGGAATACCTACTCTGAGTAGTTTATATTCCAAGTAGGATTGTCATTGAAGTAATATTTTTGAGTTAAAAAATTAAATGGTGGATTAATTTGTTTTTGTCCATTCTAAACATTGAATGGGGGAAATTCCTAAATAGCAATATCCATATAGATTACAGTCAAGCTATGGGGTGTTGTCACTGTGTTGTAGGAATCAATTTTATACACAAAATAATTCTCAGTTGGAATAAATATAACATACACAGTAGCTGTGAATTAACAAAAAGAATCAAATTTATTTAGTGTGTGGAGTCGCACAATAAATGAGGGTTGTGATTGGGCTGTTTGTTTGGATGGTTGAGCCAAGGTGGTGTGTAATTAAGCTTGTGATCAAGAAATCTAGTTGTAGGTAATTTGTGGCTGTTGGCTATGTTTTTAAAGTGAAGTACAAACTGAAAACCTGTTCAAATTATTTCAAAACATTTGATCTGTCAGTGGCAGATTGTGTTATACTGGTCTTCATTATAATGTATTCCCTTCAGGATGTGGTCATTTGTAATCGTGCAGTCATTGCACATGTGATCAATCCTCTGATTAAGCCAGTTTATATTTGAAGCATGAGATAATTGCACATAAATGTTATATTCCTATTAATAAAAATATACAAGATTTATATAGCACCCTATATAACCTGTAAGAAGGTTATTCTAAGGCGCTTGACAATAAATAATTCTATGGATGTAACAGATTTACATCTTTAAAAGTACATAATTCTTTCCAGTCAAATACATAATATATTCAGCTAGGAAAAGCTGAAACAAAAAATTAATTAAAAATTAATAGTTTGAAATGTTTTATGATATTGTTTGTACTAAGCACAAATCTGAAAATTTAAAAATAAACCAGTGATAGATAAATATAAGGTTTTTATCAGAATTTAGACATAAATTTAAAACGTTGACCATATAAGATAGTCTTGTGGTCAAAGTTTTTTTTTTATTCTATAGTTTAGTGACTTTGAAATATTTAAGCATTTGTAATGAATTTTTAAAATCTTTGTTTCAACATTTGCCATTTTTGTTTTTAAACAGGTTTGCAAAAACTTCTTGTGCGGTTTCTGTCCTTATGATCTGTTCACAAATACCAGAGCTGATTTGGGTAAGTTTTTTAATAACATTTTTGTTCTGTTTGTGTGTTATTTAATGTTAAATGTAATTTAAAAGAAGAAGAAACCCTGCTGAAGTGACATTGTTGACTCCAACATGAGATGATTTCTCATTTTCAGGTCCTTGTGATAAACTCCACGATGAAGAGTTGAAGAGAAAGTAAGTAGCTTTTATACACTTCTTGACAACAGTTCTACGTATATAAACAGCATAAATGTGCCTGCAGTTAGATGATCAGCCAGATAAACAAATATTAAGTCATCATCACATACCTTCCAGTTACGGTATTGGCAAGACTGTGTTATAATGGAACCCTTCACGTGACCACTGCCATGGCCTCCTCCTCCTGTACTTCTGTCATTATCATCCACATCACCTTCACCACCACCGTAATTATTATTAGTGTGACTGGTGGTCTTAAGACCGTGATAACATCATCACCATCATGATCGCTGCTATCATTGTAATCATCACCACAATCATCATCATTATTAGTCTGACTGGTGGTCTGAAGGCCTCGGTTGTATCACCATCACAACCACCTGACCATCACCGTTATCATCGTCTTCCTAGCTTCAGTGTATCGAGAAATTAGAAACATTGTTTATGCAGCTAAACACCACATAACAGAATATCTAAATAAATGGTGTTTTCTAGTAAAATAAATCCACTATTAATTTGGGTTTGCTGATTGGCTACCGAATTAAGATTATGACTACTAAATAACAAAAGTAAGGAGCCACCAGAAATTATATTTGACATCCAAAATTTATGATCGTAAGCCAAATAGCTACCACCATCCTTATTTTCTTGAGGTGCCAGTTATCGGCCTCCAGTTGAAATATGTAGAATAAGATAGAAATTAGTTTTTAGACTTGACAGTTATTCTTGTTGTTTAATATAGATACAGGCAGAGTTCTAGGTTTGAGAAGCTTGGCTATGAGGAAGATTTTGTCCGCTATCTGCAGACATTACTCTCGGATGTTGACAAGAGGATTAGGAAAGGACAAGCAAGACTTGCCCTGAATAGCTCTCTGGGTAACGTAAGTAACTGCCAGAACATGTTTACTTGTAACAGTCACTTTGTTTATGTTGTTTTCATTGACTATTGGCTTCTGATATGGCCCAGAGAAGTATTGATCTCTTGACCGGCATTTATGATGGAGTAACATTTTAGCATCATTGTTTATTTTACCACATTCTTAAGATAACTGCAAGAATTGGCAGATTTATCAAATGGTAAAAGACCAGTCTTTGTGTTTTGAAGGATTTAGCATGAAAATGTGTTATTCCAGTACAACATTTATGAGGTGTGTGTGTGTATTTTGACTGGTGTTTAAATATGTTGCTTTTGCAATACAGTGTTAATGTATCTTGTGATCTTCAAGTGTTGTATGCCTTTTTTAATGCAGGTCGTTGGCGGGCCTCATGTGGCAAGGGAGGAAAAGATCCAAATGCTGACTGAGAAGATCAATGAGCTTGTAGAACAGGTACAAAATAATTTTTGGCATCTGAACCTACATATTTCTGATATTATGTTCTATAACTGTTGATGTTCGGTGTAATATGTGCACATCAGTATGTAGCTGATGCTAAACTTTGTTGTTATTCCAGGCTGAGCTTCTTGGATGTGAGGGAAAAGTGGAAGAGGCGCAGGGTGTGATGAAACTGTGTGAACAGTTGCAAGAAGAAAGATCCCAGTTACAAGCTGTAATTATTGTTCTGCAGCATTTATTCTCTCATCTCTGTAGCTTTAACACTGGTCATTCTTACGGCTTAATGATGTTTAGATAGTTCAGTTCTCATATGCCAAAGCTGATCATCACATTTTCTTAGGAAGCAACCTCCCCACCTAGAATTATATGTTCTATGTGTGACCAACACCAAGGCTAAATCAGACACAGCCACACCAATTATATGTATTCTTTCAAAGGGACATATATGTATAGGATGTTGTGACTTTACCTATGTTAAAGTTGATAGTTATATGTAACATAAAGAGCTGTATTTGTAAAACAAAATCCCACTATTGAAGGGAAAGATCTACTCTCTGAGGAACATAGTTAGCGATGATTTCTTGTTTATTGTGATCTTAGTAATGCTTAAAATAATTTTATTTTCATGAACTTGAGTCTCTTTGATTTGTATGTGAGGGACAACTTTTTTCTAGCCTGATTTGCATATTTTCAGTATTTAGTGTGGTTAAAAGATATGCTTTCCCTGGATAGCTAGTATATGAAGTGTGTTTTTTGTTCTTTAGGTGTGTTTGCATTGTTATTTTCTGCTCTATCTTATGGTAGATGATTGAAGAGTTTGTCTTGTCTCATTGAATATTAAAAGACGGTACTGTGAGAAATTATCTCATAAATGTTGATGCTGACTATGTCAGTAAGCCATCACCTTCGTTTACGTGTTCAAGAATATAAATATAAATGTAGAGTTCTAAAGTTTAACACAATTTTAAGGTTGGCTGGCTTATGTTAGGTAATAGTAGCTGATACATGTTATTTTCCTACCTTTTAGATGCACTTCAATAGTGATATTAGTGAGATGGTTTCAGGTTTTGCTTAATATTTTAGTTAAATTATTGATTAGTGATTGATTAATTTTTGTAATTGTGAGGGCAAACTAGGCTGCTTACCAGAGTTTTTCTTAAAATTAGAAGCCGTCCTTTTCAGTTTTGCTTTAAAAGTGTTTTTTGAAATTGTTGAATGTAAATATGATTAAATCCGAAAGCCTTTTTGTGTTTTATAAATGCATGTTAAATGGATTTAGTTGCACTTGTTATGGTGTATTGATTGTTTGATACTGATACAACAGGCTGGCCAAAGGCAGGAGCAGGGACCTGGAAAGGATATGGAGGTGTGTCAGGTGTGTGGTGCACTGCTGGTAGTTGGTGATGCTCAGCAACGTATAGATGAACACATCATGGGAAAACAGCACATGGGCTACGCACAGATCAGATCATATATTGATGAATATAAGGTCAGTAGGCAGTCAGTAACCGAATAAGTGATGATATTACTAAATAATTCAATGTTGTACAAATCAGACATCTGCATTGTTTATCAGGTTTTATTTTTTAATATTGTCATGCATGTGCACAAATCCACTTCACTTTTGTCCATTAAAAATGGTTGTAACTTAAATTATAGGAAACATCTAGATTAGTTTCTCTTATTATTATTATTATTTGACTATATTTAAGAGTATTATTAATTATGTCACAGATATTGTATAAGTTACACCATTTTCCACATCTGTGGCTGCAGAGCACAGTGGTTAGAGTATTGGGCTACAAACAATCATGTTGTGTGTTCGATTTCCATTAATACCTGTGTTTGTGGTATGTTTCCCATGGAAACCTCCTGTCAATCAAATGTTATATGTGTGACTAGTGCTGATACCAAACATGGGGTTATTTCATTTCCAGAATTGGAATTGATTATTTAAAAAATGGAAATCAAATTGAAATTTCCTACAAAAATATTAAATCCATAAATTAATTTACCATTTAAGTTTTTTAATTCAGAAATATTTCTTCCATGACAATCCTACTTGGAATATAAACTACTCGGAGTAGGTATTCCAAGTTTGTACTCAGAGTACCTACTCATGGTAAAAGTAGTAGGTAAAAAAGAGTCGGTAAAAACGGAATTGGAATCGATAAATTTGATGAGGAATTGGATTTGGCCAAATGAAATTGAGTGGAATTGACCCCATGTCTGGCTAAGACGAAACAAATCACACAATCACATCTGTGTCAACTGATACTCATCATTTGTTGTACACCTGTCTGATATTCTGTCTGAGACAGTGCGTGTTGCATCCGTAGCAAAATTGAATCATGTTTTTAATGAACTTTAATAGTTATAATGGTGAAAACCATTGCATTTGTTTCGGTTGACAGTTTCTTCCAAAAGAGAAACAATTACTTGTCAACATAAGGTCTTTATAAAGCAGAAAAAGTATGTGAAATCCATGAAATCGTTAATGGATAAGTGTCAGTTGTTAAAGTTTTGTTACTACCACATAAATAAAATCATGTCTCAGAAATATACCATTAACCTCTTTGTGTGTGTGTGAATGTTTTGTTAATGTTACAAATATAGTTAAAAGATATCTAATTCAGACATGGGTGTGATGAGAAAACTTTGACTTGTTTCTCTTGCAGAAAAAGCGTCGAGAGGACGAGGAGAGAAGGGAGACAAAATTAAAGAAAGAACGTGAAGAACGTGAGAAGGAGCGTGAAAGAGAACGCATAGAACGTCAGAGACTGCGCGACGAGCATGAGAGACGTGAGAAAGAGAGAGAAGAAAGAAAAAGGCGTCGTAGCAGGTCACATGAACGTCGTCACCGTAGCCATAGCCAGGAACGCAGGCGAAGCAGAAGTCATGAGAGGCAAGTTCTAGACAGAACTGAGTTTTGAAGATTGCTAACAATTAAGTATTTGTTTGGAAATGATATTTCTGTTCTATGCTTTTATAAGAATCGCTATCTCAAGTTAATCTTTAGTTGGGGTACGTATTTAATGGGTAAGTGATGTTTAATAATTATTTACCCAAAGAAAACCCTTTTGCCTTAAGTGTGGGTGTGAGTGCTCTAAAAATTTGTTAATACTGCCCTAATATTAAGACGTTTAGAATGGTTGCATGATAAATCGTTTTCTTGTCTGATGTCGTAGATATCTTTGTCTTCAACTGATTAACCTGTTGTTTCTTGGTTGTCTTGATATTTTCATATCTTTGGAGAACCTAACTATCAGATGATATTAACAAATGATAAACTTAATACAAATGGCCTAGTTGCTCTGAAGTACCACTCAATGGATCCATTCCAAGGTTCCTTATTATTAACAGTTTTTAAGCGAAATAAATTATTCATAAAATGGTTATCAGATTTTTTTCGAATAAAATTTCTTTGATATAATGATCTTGAGACAAAGTTTGATATTTATGTATTCATGAATCAGGATGAATTATTCTTGCTTTTTGGTGCTATATTGGTTTTTCCCTCGCATGGCAAACGTGGCCTGATTTAGATCTTATTATTGCATATTTTAGGAGAAGACATTCACATGATCGACATTCAAGTCACGGACACGACAGAAGACGCTCTCGCTCAAGGAGTCATAGTAGAAAGTCTCACCACAGGGACAGGTCTTTGACCAGGGATAGGTCACATGACCGTGACAAGTCATACGTCAAGGAGAGATCAAAGGAGAGGTCATATGATAGAGATTGGTCATGTGATCCTGACCAGATAAGAGATGCTGACATGGGTAAGGGATTGTGATGTGGGCAAGTTGAGGGGGAGATGTTCATATGATAGTGTGTGTGCGTGCATGCGTTGACACAAGTTTTGTATAAGTCATTTAAATTTGACTAGTCAATCTGAGCTGGATTAATGATTGATTTCAGTGGATTTTCTCAAGTACTCATTTGAATTACAATTCGATGCATTCAATATTTCAGGAGTTGAAGAATCATCAGATAGGTACGATGATCAAGAAAGCCATCATGGATCAGTGAATTAGCAGACTGCTGACATGTTGTGGGTATCTGTACTCCATTAAGGTAAGTGTCTTAGATCTAAACATCTCTCTATATCTTCACTTCTGTGTCATCTTTTCCAGCTGTCAAGGTGAGTGGAGTGTATCTGAAATGGAAGTGATTGGCACAGTTATGTCGGAATGAATCTGAAAAAAAACCATATCGGTTTTCATTGAATAAAAGTCTTTTTGTTACAAGTTAAATTTACAGGTAATCCCTGCTGTCATATTGTACCGGTAAACTGAACTCCGATTTGAAAGATTTGCTTTCTTGAAATGTTAATAATATGGGTCATTATGTTTGGTAATTTATTATAAATCCTTAGTCTAGGAGTATATTATATGCATTTAGCTTATCTGATCTCACAACAGATGGGCCATTCTTTATTTTTTACTATTTTGCTTGATGTTAGCTTTTTAGTCATATACTTCATGAAGGAAGACTATGATAAATGAATGAATACATTTTTTTTTAAATTTTATTGCTATTTCAATAATACAAAATTGGAAAATAATAAGATTGAATGGTTACATTGCTATCACATGTGCATTATTTTGTTCAAAACCGTTTTCAGTGCTTTTTGCTTTATTGTTATCCAAAAGGGCGTCGTTGTTCATGTAAAATCATGATGTGTGTGTAAAATGAATGAATTCATTCATTTCAAGCATTCAGCATTGAGGTTATTAATAATCTGTTAATTTTTATTATATACCAATCGCTGTTTATTTCTAAGTGCTAACTTGTTCAGTGAGCTGTGTTTAATATGCTTGGATTATAAATAGAATGAGTGATTTTATGTACAAAATGCATCTGACAAGCATCTGACTACCAAGCTGCACACAGCATCAGGAAGTGGCGGGAAACAACCTCAGTCAGGTGTTTGTGACGACGTAGCCTGGTTTCACAAAGCACTCGCTGTATCTAAGGAGTGGTCCCGAGGTATTTCTGTGGTTATAGCTTGACAGATAGTTGTGAAATTTATTATTCAATACCAAGGAACTAGTTCAGTATGTCTGTTTATGTATTTTTTTCCCCGTCCGCACTCTATTACCAGCCAAATACAAGCATGTAATTAGTCATTAAGAGAAGGTTGTACTTTGAGGAAGTTTGCCGAGATCCGTGTTATTCGGGGGGTCATCTTTTTTAATGTAGTTCTAATGTACTGAGCTCCGATTAATGTTGCTGACTGGTACTCATTGAGAAGGTGAGTTGTCAGTTACTATCCTCTTGTTCGGCCTACAAGTTCTGGTATTATTTAGGTTATGGCTACTTCAAAAGGCAAGTGCATCTCAGTTGCATGTATATTTTTGTAAGCTGTGTGTGGGATGGTCTGGGGCGACTTAGATATGTATATATATATATATATATAGAGAGAGAGAGTAAAATGTCGGAACACTAATTTGGCATCTATTAATTGACCAATTAATTGTCCAGTCAAGTATTGTCTTCATCTTTTGGTCTAAGTACTTCCCATAATGTGGAGCTCAGTGATAGTTCATTAGCTGGTGAGGTTATCTGCCATAATACTTCTTACCCGTGCTACGTGAGTGATGCCATCATCAGGGTTAAGCCTGCCATGTTAACCTGTTCAGAAGGTTAGTGTACCTGGAGTTGACAAATGGTAATTGAACGTTGGTTTTCAGTGCCTTTTGCATCACATTTCAGCCGCAGTACTTCCAAGAGTGGTGACGACCAGGTTAGTGCTCCGGGTGCTAACTGTTTCTTTGCGTTTTCAGTGAATTATTGGCACATATTGACTTCTGTTTAGTGTGCCAGATGTGATGGTTGTTTTATATTAAGGTTAGTGCTATCAGATACTGTGTGAAGATGCCACCACAGGGCCCTACTACACAGTTTTATATATACACACATATATATATATATAAAACAAACCTTTGTTCTTGGCGAGTGTATCACTGCTGACACTCTGAGCTAAGGTTAGTGCTGTTGATGTGTAGTAAGGAAGCCCAAACCCCCAAAATGCTGGATGTCACGTATAACTATTGGCCTCTTACGTCTTCTTCTTTTCCAGAAACAAAAGCTAGCTTGAATTGGTAAAGTGTAACATGCTATTGTTTCTCATTACAGAAGTGCTGTCCTTTACAGTGGCCCATCAAGATGTCAGTCAACTGATGTTGTTTTTCCACTTCATGTACAACATCCTTCTAACAAGGTGATTATCAGAACTGGATTTATGTACCTGTGCCACCTCATCCAACACACTCATGTGCACACACACACACACACACACATACACACACACACACACATACATGCATGCTAGTATATATAGTTCAAGTGGTAGCTGTTCATGTTTATTTTATAGTTTCAAAGATTCAGGTGATGTTCTTGTCATAATAAAGAGTGTAAGTAAGACAGTATCCATGTTACATGATGACTCTTTGTATTCATTAACTAACTGATGTAGATCTGTCTGTATCTATTTATATGTTTGTTACACTTTTAAAGAATCTGCAGTTTTCGCTGAAATTTAACATTTGTAGGTAATAAAAAGTGGTTTAAGTAACGTGTCATCTTTATGACGACATGCTCCTATTGGGGGAAACATACGTGATGTCTGTTTAAGGAGTTTCCCAGTTAATGTATATGAAACTAATTTTAAGTGGTTGAAATTTATACTAAATTGTGTATCAAATATAAGGAATTGTTACTGAAACTCAAGTTATAAATGCTGTAAATATTACTATGTACGATGTCAGACCATAATACATTATTTGTGTTGAACAATGATCAAATAGTACATTATTAATGTATGTACATTTTTAAGCTCTTGTTTTTTCTTCACATACCTGAATTATGTCAAATAAATTAAGCATCCAGTGTTTGATATTTTGGCATTTTAAGCATACATCATGAATTGTGTGACTACATATAATATACAAACATTGTTTGAGCTTTTCTGGTTGAGTTTTGTAAGACAGACAGGTTTTCATCTGCTTCATATCTGATGATAGGTAATTGTCTGTCATAATGTCAGATGGGTCTACAGATTGTTACTTCTTTATATTTATAATGATCTTTTTACATAGCCATACCAAAGGTCGACCTTTCTGTCCTTTATGAGATGTTGACATCTATTGCTTCTGTGTACATAACCTTACTAGCATGGGTTGTGTTATTATATCTATCCTCTCCTGTGATGATGGATGAGGAGGTTAGAGAGGATGAATCAGAAATCAAAAGACTATTAATATTTGATCGGGACAATGCTGTAAATTATGTTGTGTTCAGGTTTGATTCCAATAATTCATATGGCACACTTGGATTGGTCTTAATCTAGTCTATTTTCGTAATGATTATGGTTTCACCTGTCAGACATATGAATTAAAACAAATTAATCAGTAATGTTTCCATCTACAGAATGGCTTGTTTCCAAACTGACATTATACACTGATAAAGTCGCTTAATTATAACCTTTTGTCAATTACTGGTAGACGCAACATTAGTTCTTTTCAAACAACATCTCAATCTTTTTGCCGTGTCTCTCCCTTCCCCAAACCTAAGCCTCTACTACATTGAAGCTAAGCCATATAGGGCTGAGTAGGTATAATTTGTAATCTTGGAACGCATTCAAACATGACAATACTCTGCATAACCCCTATTAGGACTTTAGTGCTTGCGTAGATCTGTCCAAAAGACCACACTGACATTATTGTGCCACATTTAAGTGTATTTGGCATCCTCGTGTGTTTGTGTGCCCGATATCTTATAAATAATTTTCCCAGATTATCATCAGATAATGTGTTTTTCATTAAAATGTTTGTAGCACAGTTACGGAGCTGAAACCAGTAGTTAACTTGGGACTAGTCCTTTCGGTAGATCATTTCGTCGATGGCATCACTCCTGCACTGCCTGCACCACATGGACGATTTGCGGATATGCTGGTGACTTGTTTGTTATCTACAAGCATTTATGGTTTTCATCTGGATCAGTGGCGCACCTTTTTTTTTAAAGAAAGAAAACGAGAAAAGTTCACAAAATTCCTATTCAGCAAAGTTTCAGAGATTATTATCTCGTCTAGGAAAGATTAGAAATACCAATTACGAAATATTAGCAAGAAAGGTGGCGTGAAGAAAATGACGGAATAAAGCTGAAACCACCATTTAATAAATCTATATCAAACAGAAGAGAAGAAACAGTATATGGTATAAAAGGTATAAATGAGTTTGTATTCATAACTTACCCTGATTAATATATATATAATTATATATATATCAATATATATGTGTTTGTGGAATTTCTTTATAAATGTAGGCTTTCTGTGTGAATCCATCCAGTTGTGCCATTTAATGTAACAACCTCTATGTGATGTCAGCCAGTTTCTGTTGTTAAACCGATGAAGATTGACAATTGAAGAACATCAAATACAATACATAAATGATAGTTAAGTAAATATTCTACAATACATTCCCATAGTCCAGTCAAGAAATTATAAAGGCTTGGACGTTTCATCATTTATGTACTTATGAATAAGTTCTATATCTCTTGATAAAAACAAGACTTGCATATATAATTCACCTGCTTCTCCATTCCTATAATATTATCCAATATAAGCCCTATATTTCTCACAGACATAATCAATAAGAGATCAATAAGTCCGGGGTTTGATCACTGTTCCCGGCAGACCTAAATCTCGAAGGTGTTTTCATATTTAATTTTTTTTCGGGTGCTCCTTGGTCTCATTAGCCTATACAATGTGTAGAAAGTGGACCTTAAAAGAACATATAATTTAATTTTCGTTTCTCACAGACGGAAAAATTTATATAACTGGATCCTACTTGAATGCCGATTCTCAGTTTGCTTGAATGAGAAAACATTGAATTCAGTCTTATTCTTTTTCAATTACATGTTAGTCTTCAGTCAAATACTTATGAGTTCAATACAAAATATCATCCCATTTATCATGTGGGTTTAAAGTCATACAGACCTGAATATCATCGGCACGACAATTATATTTAAAAGTACGACGTTTAATAATTTCACCAGCTGGTTGAGTATACATGCAGTAAGTAATTTTTTGGTCCCGAAACAGATCCCGTGATACACCAAAAATGGAGACTCGCATCATTGTTAATTCTCTACTGTATTGAGTACAAATGTTACCAGTTTTAGGTATCGTAGTTACGCGATAGGTCAGGGATGTGGCAGACGGAAGAAAAAACCCCTGAAAAACTAAAGTACCGAAAGGTTGAGTGGCCGTGATGGTATTGACCTTGAGGATGAATTGGAGGTGGTGAACCTCCTGCTGTGAGTATTCAATCCCTTTGAAAATTTTTGTAATTAAATGCTCATTTGAGAAAAAATCTACATTAAGTTTTTATCATATTTTGGAATGGGAGAGTGATTACCACAAACAAAAATGGATTTCTTTCAAACAGAATTACTATAACGAGGTCTCTTCTTAGATTCCAAGAATGGAGAATTTTTTTTAAAGCGACTTCCAACATAAATGTGAAACATGTATGCTACAGGTGCATTTATTTCTCTAAATAATCAAACGACGTCATTCATGAGGTCGAACAAGCATGCAACTGCTAACAAATGTATTGATTCCATTTGGTTATATACATAAGTCTACTGATTTTAAGAAAGTGGCAATATCATAATGATGCTCGTCAAGTCTAACAGAAGGTTGTATGTTCTACCAGTCTTAATAGGTTCAACTTATAAATAAAAAATGATTGTTTGAGACATAGCTGTTTATTAGTGAGCTGCTTAAAAGGTTTTAAATCGCTTGACAAGTATTATCAACATTTTGACAGAAGCTAGGGTTCCACTGCAATCTGTAAGCATATTTTAAAGTTGTTAGATTCTAGATATTTTGCTGGATGTATTTTTGTAAGTGCAGTCCAATTCAACTAGAAAAATGCTTTGATTTGGTATGAATTATACTTCACCACATTCACTCCTCCCCGAAAATATGCCATACATAATGTCCATATTATATTTTCTCATATTATCTCTCGCTAAATACACTGCAAAATCAAAATTTGCCTTCTTTTCGTTTGTTTATTGAATACATGTTGAGGTAGGGTGGCCATTTCTTATTTTCTAAAAAGGGGGACATGGTGAAGTGGATGTGACTTCTAACATTAGCCTCTATTAATTTAAGAATATGACATCGTATTTAAAAAACATGTTTATATGACTGGGATGTGCCATCACAAAATGAGAGAACATCTGAGGATGAGCGAATGCAATAGAATATTCAGCTGCTGACTTAACAAGTAACCCAATAAGTGGATAGGGCAATATAATCTTCATGAAAGTAATAAAATCATTATATTTTATTAACTATTTGCGTAATTATAAGATTGGATGGCTTTAATGGGACAGATATGAATCATGTTTTCAATTGGAGTGTGATACTTTTCCCGTTCATTCAATGACCATCATGACACAACACACCGATGTAAGCATTGTTTCTTTCAGATGATCTGGTTGCCATGGGGATAATAGTGGGAGAAATGTTAGTTGACATCAGTGGGAAGTACCACGTGTGTCAAGTTCTCAGCAAACAAACCACAAATAAAAAATGCCCTTATATTTATAAAACAGATTTATGCAAATCACAAGAACATTATTTTCAGTGTAGGAAAAAAAATGAAAAATCCCATCTTTGATTGATTTTAGTGCATTTTCCCAAATCAGTTTATTCTTTTAGGTGAAGTATTTTTCATAATGGTTCACAGATTTCCATAAAACTAGGCTGCTCTTGCTGAGATTTAAAAAAAATGTAGTTGTACTATACAAGATTATAATAAAACTATTATAGTGCATGCGTTCAGTCGGGCTGTAATGAATCTTTGTTTATGCATGTTCGTAGAAGAATAGCTCAATCAACTCAACAAGGGTTCATCAAACACTTAGAAACTGTATATAATATCTTATTTACTGGAACAAAGAGCCCGGATGTCTAAGCTATGCAAGTTAAGGGTAATGCATTTTTTAACCTCTGCTTGCCACTAGTGATTTGATATAAAATTTGTACCATTTTCAGGTTCCAGCTGATAGGTGAATTTGAAAATGCCATTTAAAAAAGAATGTTTTGATGTACAATATATCTCTACACAAACGATGAAACTGGGGGGGGGGGCATCCCCGTGGTCTAGTTGGTAGTGCATTGGATTATAGATCACTACCACCCGAGTTTGAATCTCCACGTGAAGGGTGTTTCATCTTTGACTTCGCTTCATTACCTTTGGAGATGCCCCCCCCCTTTTTAGCCTACCATGTGCACACAAGTGGCTGTGTAAAACATCAATCATCATCACAAACAATGAAACTGTGTCATCAGATAAATTGATTTCAAGAAGGAACACGAAGCAAACATTACGCAATAAACTACTAGAACTACCGGTATATGAAAGAAAACCTCTTGACAGAAATTATTCCTTCCGTCAGAGATGTTATGACAGGCTGTGCACAAGCACACGAGACAAATAGATGAAATAACTGTGCGAGCAGCACACAAATTACTTCAACCGGGCTCCGCATCTCCATCCGTTCATATTTCTTGACAAAGACTTGAAGCGTTTAGACGTTTTATTAAATTTTAACATTATTTCTATATATTCTGTATAACGTGGAGTTAATTGTTGATGGCAACAAATGACAGTAGTAGTAGAACATATGATGACATATCATTACGGATGTATCTTGCAGCGATTTCTTTTTGATCTCCACTGCCTCGGGTAACAAATTATCAGCAATCACGTCTTTGCTGCAACACATGAACACGGTTACGTATCTATTACCTATGTCAAGAGTAAATCAACAACCAGCTAAGAGATGAGAGCTTTTTATTCAACTTGCTGATAATCCCCTCATAAAGGTTTAAAACAAATGGAATGATTCTGGCAAATAATGTATTCAACACTTTTAATATGAGCAATAAGCAGTTTAATATTTATTGAATACACACGCTGACAAGATAAAATGGTTGTTCTAGTTAACAAAGAAGTACAGGGAATGTTCAGTGTGATTGGTAATAATCAGCATGCGAACCTTTGTGTATCCGTAAATAGGTCAACCGGAGTACAATAAATCATCTAAATTGGGTTTTTCTACTTAACTGCTCGTTCGATGCCTAGTACAGGCACCACTGTCCAAAATAATCAACAAGAGTGCATACATTATCACCATCAAATGCTTTATACAAACATATTCTACCATATTGTCTTAGTTACAGCTTCTGCTAATGAGTGTTGGAAGGAATTTAGTTTCATACAAGGCACCTAAATGAAAGCACACAGATTGGCCAACCATGACCTTAATATAATCGTATGACGATACACATCCTCGTTAGGCACAGTTCACAATGGACCACCATTATTACACAGGCTGCGAATACATCTATATTGTTATGTGTAATATCTGAACAGCACATGGTGGTTACATAAACTGGAGACATAACTGTTTCTATAATGCATTATTAACAGTGATCACCTGAATATATTTTGATATTTTTATCCCATACTGCTTCAAATAGAAACACCTGAAAGCTAAAATCACACACACAGACACATTTGAACAAGGTTGTATTTAAAAGCCGTTCACTTTTAGACAAATGAATATTGTTTTGAACATGGTCACATTTATTAATGATACTCTGGCACAAAGACATCAGTTTTGTTCCACTCTGAAGAACAACTCTAACTTCATCAGCATCTTGTTACACAACATCAATTCTGAACCATCACAAAATCTAACAATTAAAATCATTTACAATCAGATTGTGTTCCGTCTAAGTGAAGCCAAAAGAACTATCAAAACTCAACAGATAATGTCAGCATTTTGTTTACTCATACCCCTGGATCAAATCGACATTGAAAGACCATCAAACCAATCAGCCATATTCATGTATACAAATCTGCTCATGTAGCCAAGTCCTACTTTAGGGCATGACAAATAACTTAATAAGGGTTGCTTCCAGCCCAATATTTATAGAGACACTGCAAGACCCAGCTAATTATATGTGTGGGGGTTCTGGGGCCCTGCTTTGATTGGCCTTCCCCAAGAATCTTCGTATTACTTTATAGACATTTCTTATAATACAAATGTCAAAGCTACAAAATGAGTTAAGAGTCACTGAAGATATCCAGAAATAGATTAAAAGTCTGCCTCGGGTATACTAATCCTGAAAATAATCTGAAGCTCAAGACATTGGCCTCTGCGTCAATTAAAAGGAGTCTTTCCAAATGATGGCATGAAATAGTTAATGTATTCTATTACAGATGTGGACTATAGTTGGTTTATGTCTAGTTTTATTGACAGCTATTGAGCTAATCAAGAAAAAGATACACATTTACCGTGTAATAAGCCCAGACATTCATGCCAATGCCACACACAATATTCAATTACAGAAGTTGTGAAACCCATTATCTCATAAAATATCTCGGGTCTTGACCTCATATAAGAAAATAAATTTCCAGTCATATTAAATAACACATTTCTTAACACTTGAGTGAGCCAGTGGAATATGTATTTGTAACATCACCATTCTCCAATTTAAAATCAAAATGAAGAAAAAGTGTTCATAACTGAACTAGGGGAGAATGCTCATACAACTGTTGTATCACCGGCTTGATGTTGGCTTTTTCTACAGCATCAACCCGATGATTCACTGGATTATAAAGCCTAGATGAATTCTATTCCTTCGTATTTATATTCTCCAATTCTTGTTTCTTCCAGAAGCATTTCACCATCAATGGTAAATGCTAGAATGTATGAGGCAATCTTTCCCTGGTCTTCTTCTGATTTCAGAGCAACAATCACTTCATCGTTTGTTTCTGGTATGAACTTAAATGTTGAAAATCCATGAGTAGGATGAAAAGGTCCAATTCGGCTCATTTCTATTTCCGTAAAATCGGGATTAGTTGCAAACATCAGATTGGTTGCTCGCCTCTCATCACCTTCTTCGTCGTAGGTTTCAGTGCTGGCGCGTCTTGGCAAGAAGTACCATTTACTGTGATGATTACTCCAGACACCCGACTCGTGGATCATGTAGCCTGTTTAGAAAGAGTACACAATAATTATAACATGTCACATGATACTGGATTCAAACATAGTAAGACCTGGCTTTAAATATTTTTAGCAGCTTAAACTTAAATACATTAACAGCTCCATTACATCTGTTTTGAACAAATTGTAGATGTCAGATTCATCTGTGAATTAAAGAAACCGAGACACCTGCATGTTGATAAATATTGTAGTAATACCTGATATGATAATGCTGATCAATCAGCATTACTCATCTGATGCTTTGAAACTTTTGATCTGTTGGATTTGGTTAGTGCTAAGAAAGCATGATTTGTAACTGATTGATATTACTATCTATTCAAAAGCAAACAATCTTCAAATGTTAACTACAGATAGTTTTTTCTTCTTCATAATAGATGCATGGAAAAACTGCAATGGCATTTTTTGAAATTTAAAAAGAGAACTTATTAGGTACCTGACAATAGATGTGTATTTTTGTTTATGTCAATGATTTTAAAGATGCTCACCTGGAGCTTCAAAACCTCCTCTTTTTCTTAGTGCATTATAATTATTAACCCAGTTATGGTGCACAACATCACCCGTATGACCAATACTTTTGGTCCACTGAGGATTAAGGTTCTGGACGACGCCTTTTGTTGAAGTCCATTCCTTACCAAGACCTCCAATCCACAGTGCCTCATCTTTAACAGTGGCCCATTCACACTTGAATCCTGTTTCAGAACAAAAACGCAGTGACTTACATAAAGGACAAACAAGTTAATGAAATCTATGAATAAAAGTTTATGCGTACACTCGATGCATCTCTCGGATATTTATTCCAGGAAATTATATCGGCAACTAGAAACGTTCAGATTTAGTCATACCTTTCTGTATCGTGCCATCGCCATCTCCAAGTATTACCCAAGGTAGGACTTCATTGTCGGGTTTAATCTGATAAACCACACCAGTCCTATCATCACATGTGTATAACTTTCCATTGAAAACAATCAACTCTGATAACTCCATTCCACGATCTTTGTGAGCTAGATTAGACGATAACGTCGCTATATCTTGATCCCATGTCACAGACACCTTTCTATTTTTGGGATTGTATAACAGATAACCCTTTTTAAAATAGCTTATCCACACATTTTTTTTGTCTTTGCTCTTTGATTCTGTGTCTAAATCGGTAATAACACCGATTCTAAATTTAATTCCATCACCAGTGTATACGGGCTTTGTGAGTGGATATGTAGAATTATATTTCGGGTGCAGGGCATATCTTTTAAAACAGTGTTGGTCATAATCCGCTGCAGGTATAAGCAAGACGATCACAGATAACACGATCAGCGAGACAATCCCCATTTTGGCCAAGCGTGAGGTGTTTAGATGAACCGAACTGCCTACCCGATACGGCGTTGGTGTCCGAACCTTTCTCATCCATTCGTTCATGTAAAATGGACCATCCGTATCAGGCATACGAACTTTATGCATAGATTTCATCTACAACTTGGACCATTCGATTCTTTCATCACCTCAATCGATTTATTCAATTTGAATACAAATATGCCACTACCAGCAGTCCACCACCATAAACGACAGAAAAACAACCTTCACCTTTACAAACGGGCACAGTCTCGCATAAATTGTTTTTAATCTAATCATAAGTTCAAAGAATTTACCACAATTGTAATAATAATCATTGTTTAACAAAATAATAATAATAGGGTATTTTTAATTGAACCGCGTCGCGAGTGAACCCGATTACAGTCCAGAATAGTCGAGGAATTCCTTAGAAACGTCACCCAGTGATGTCATAGCCATAGCCTAGGCTGTGTTTAAAGAGCTTATAGAGGGTCTACACGTGGCCATTGTTTGCAATGTTAAAGCTGGAAATGTGCGTGCGTGTATGTGCGTGCTACCCAATGTAAGGCTGTCTAATTTCAGTTGAATCAACTTAAATTAGGTGAAGTTATACTATGCTGAAGTATGGGCGATTTGGTGATGGTTTACTAAACTCAGTGGCCGTCTGTTGGATACCAGGATACCCTAACTGATACCATATATATATATATATATATATATGATGGGTTGAGTTAGTTAATTGTTTAGCCTCAGCGCTGGTCCCACCTAAGGTATATGACCGAGAGGTGACTGCCTGAGGAAACATATACCAGAAACACAGGTTTGTGTCAGATTCGAAACCATAACCTGCATGGAGGTTTGCAAAGCAGGGCATTATATAACCACTGCGCCATTGATCACTGTATTAGAACACCCTGAGACTATGATCGGACACTGATTATATGGGTGTAGGTGGAGTTTTTATGTATTTGTTTTGATTCATTAAGTTAAATTACTATATAATTATAGATTATTGTATTTTCATTTATAGGGGTAATAGGATGTTGTTAAAAGACGGATATCTATTAAATTTACATTTATCACGTTGAAACATATTTCATGTAAAATCCAGTAATTTTGTTCTCTATTTGAGTAGTTATAGCATATTCGTGTGTATATGTGTGTGTAGTGGTGATGATTGTTTGTGTTAGATCAGCATAGCTATAAATATCTGTTTGGTCCCGTCCTGAAAACGAAGACATCTGAAATATTCACCAGGGAATATGTATTCTGGGTTTTTCCCAATAATATGTTATTACCACCTGATATAGTTAGGAATTTTTTTAATTGATCGATTGAGATATGTCTATGGTATTAGTCATGGTCAAGTCCAGAAGCTGACAACCTCTGGCCCGGCAATCATCTCTCTGTCTGATTATATATATATATATATATATATCTGTGTGTGTATATATATGTGTGTGTCCCAAGAGTTACCAGCGCTAATGCTAACTGAATAAATCAACTGAATCTCTCTGCCTGGTTTTATTATTTTAAGCCCACATCTGGACCGTGTGTGTCCATCCTACCTGAAATTTTCAGGTAATCTGTAGTAAATATCAGTTAGCAATAGACTAATTACCTGTTTTTATCATACAACTCCAGAGCCTTCACTTTTTGTTCTAAAGTTAAGATTTTGCGAGGTCTACGAAACATTTTGGAATCCACACAGACGATCATCGTTTCTTAAAACTTCAGTGTTTAATATTGCATGGATAGAGGGCACGTTGGAATAGCCAGAGTATAATGTGATTAATTAAGAAATTTGCTGACAATTTATATCCAAACTATTGGTATTGGTTGCAATTACTATGCTAAAATAACGCCGGTATCAGTTTTAAGTTTGCATATCTCTAACAAGAGCTGCTAAAGCAGCAATTACCTTTACTCAAGGCGCGTTGAAATCACATAACAATTACATAACAATGCAAATAGCACGGCCCACTAGCCAAGACACCGTCAGCACAAAACATCATTCACACCACTGGAGACATGACTAGGGAAGAGCTACATCATTGGTCAATATGTTGGTGATGTTCAGCCAATGACGATCAGCACCCAATCATGCTAATAAATCCCCAATAAAATTATCACAACTGGCGGTTGCTTGACATGGAATATTGTTGGCCCTGACACTATGGCGTTTGGCTGCGTCGGGCAGGTGGCGGATATATATATATATATATATATATATATATGTATATATATATGTATGGGTATTTTTTATATGTTGTAACTAGTATAAAATATCATTAGCTTTATGAATAATAATGAGCTATCAATCAATTTGATGTTGATGTCCATACAAACATAGGAAACTCTACATAGAAATAATAATAATACAATCACAATAATTAATGTTGAAAATCTATTAGTATTGGACTAAATATAATTTACATAATTAATGTAGCTAAATCATAGAATAATTTGTTTAAATCCTGTACGTCACACATTTTTAGAACGTAAAAAACATTATTTGAAAGTTCTATGTCAACAAATATACAGAAAACCAAAGAATCGTACATGCACACACGCGCACTCGCACACACATTTAAACAACTCTATGCACACGTGCGCCCGCCTCGGTAGTTTTGTGTGTGAGTAGGTTGGCAAAGAATAATGCCAATAAAATGCCTTGATTAATTGAACGCATTATCCTTAAATATCTCTTTCATAAATTAAGGTACTACAATTTGAAACATGATCAATTTGCCTATCACAAAGGGAAATTTGGCAAAGATGTTTTTCTTACACGTATTTACAGATTTATTAGTTATTGGCGCAACAGAAATTCATATGTGTGAAAATTTTTACTCCATTTTAGATAAACAGATACACCAGATTTAATGTTTATATATAGGCTGTTATTATAGATATTGGAGAATAACTGTTGTACTTTTTCCAATTGCCTGATTCTCTCAGGCAAAGTTAAAGGAAGTATATAAGCGTAAGAAAAGTAATGGAAGGAAAGTAACATTTTGAGATATTTCATTCATGTATATATAACATTTTTCTTTATAATAAGCCCCACTCCCCCGTTGGCAGCGTTCGATGATCAATCTTTGACTATATGTAGGTATCCCAATAGACGGGTATAAAGGCGCGTCCAGGTGCTAGTATGTGACCTCTGGTTCGCTCGTCAATTGTTCTGTTGAAGAATGCTCCTGGGTCGATCGAGTCTGTTTATTCATTTCGTGATCTTATAGACTTGTATAATGTCCTTTCGCCGTGTCAGATGATGTTACCATACTCCAGGTGGGGCCTTACGAGTGTTTTATACAGCCTTAGTATAGCATCTTCATCTAGACATGATAACGTCTTATTGATGAGTCTCTGCATCCTATCGGCCTCGTTCACAGTAAATGTTATGCGCTAGCGGAATTTCATCTCCTAGTATACATAGACAGTAGTCACCAAGGTCCCTTTCCACTACATTGGATTGCAATTCAGTATATCCCATCTTATAAATGCCTCGCCTGTTATTCAGCACGAAGTGGAAGACCTTGCACTTGTTGGCGTTGAACTGCAGTTGCAACTTCTCAGAGCATCTGAATATCTACTTGCAATTCGGTGCAGTCGATCTGTGATATGGATTTCTTGTAAACTTTTGTATCGTCCGTAAATCTATGGTAGGTCATTGATAAAAATGACAAGCAGTATGGGTCCAAGGACGCTCCTTTGTTGAATACTGCTGAGTCCCTCCAGTCATGCTAAGATACAGCTGTTCACCACTACACGTTGCTTATGATCAGTCAGGAAAGCTTGTATCAAGTCTCGGAATTTGCCGTTGATTTCATATGCTGCTATCTTAGCGAAGAGTCTCTGGTGTGGTGCAGAATCAAACGCCTTCTGGAAATCGAGGTACTCTGCATTGATTGATTGACCTCCCCGGGACAAAACCGTGTTGAATATCGCAGAATAACTGACTATCCATCATATGATGTACCAGATTGTCGCGTATTATTGATTTCGTGACATTTCCTACTACAGAAGTCAGACTTCCTGATCTATAATTACCAGCACCTGATCGTTTGCTTTTCTTGTTGATTGGTGTGATGTTAGCAATTTCTTAGGCAGTGGAAAGTTACCTTTCACCGAGTGATTTAAAGAAGATGACACCCAGAGGTGACGAAACGACACCAACCTTAGGACTCTTGAGTGAATTTTGTCTGGTTTAGGAGCTTCATTCATTGTGGGGTTAAGGTTGGTCAACTGTTTCTTAACCATTTCTGTTCCGTTGACATCAGAGTGGGGGGTTCATCGTATTTGGGTTCCAGTGATGGCATGTTTTCCAAATTCTCACGGGTGAATATACTGGCAAAACATGTGTTGAGGATACCGGCCAAGCCATAATCTGGTCGCATCGAGTCATTGTGCTGTCGTTAGCCTAATGTCGCGTACATTCGGTTTATTCTTCAGTCTAGAGTTACATTATCGCCCAAAACTCTGAGGCTAGACCTTTCTCACATTTCTTTAGATAGTTGACGTGTGAGTTTGAAAATATCGTATTTGATTTGACAGAAACTGATGGTTTGGCTTTGGCTTTGTTGTTCGGGGAGAATACCCAGGCTGTCGCTTATTCGGCACAGCCTCTATGTTGGAGTAGTTGAGAAAACTCCTCCCCCACGACTCACAGGGGAGCAGTACGAAAAGATGGAGCCGAAATACCCTGAGGGTGGTCACTCCCAGAGTGTTTTACGTCCTCAGGGTTTTTTTTAACGTCTTTCTTTATTTTAAATAATTCAGTGGAAACGGTAGCGCCATTTAGCGTGGTCAACCACCCACGTTGATGTGAGCCGAGAATTTAATCTCTGGAAAAGTTTCGACCTCTTACGGGGTTCGAACCTGTGACCGTTGGCACCAAGTGTCGGGTACTTAACCGCTAGGCCACCGGAGCTCACCCAGAAACTGATGTGGTCAGCGTCACTATTTCTTTACTTGTATCGCTTCTATACTTTTCGCTTCCTCTTCTGTATTGCTATGACTTCCAGATTCTTCCAATATTTCCTTCCTTTGTCCTTTGACGCTTGAATCTTGACATAAACTGATGGATGTCATCTTCGAATAGCATAATCACTCCTGGAATAGTTTCATCCTTCTTTGTTGACTTCCATGATTTAATAGAAAACTTAGTTACTATTCATCCTGATTTTTTCATCCTTGGTGATTTCCACCTTCATTTGGATACAAAATCTAATGCTACATCCGCATTTAATGTCATCTCAGCAGCTTAAAACAACACGTTTCATTCTCCACACACACTCATGGTCACTGGCTTGATCTCCTCATAACCTGGTCTACAATTGACTCTCTCTCTCTCTCTCTATATATATATATATATATATATATATATTCACACACTAAATGTCACCGATGATTTATCAGATCATTTCACTGTCATAGCATAAATAAAATTTAAACATAATCCAGTTGACTCTGAGTGTAATATTCTTTATCGGGATACTTATGACATTGACATTCTTGCGTTTAATGATGACGTAGTAAAATCTGAACTTATCACCAACCCTAAAGTTGACTTATCACAATTATTTCAACAATACCACACGACACTTAAATCTTTACTTGACAATCTCACCCCTGTCAGATCAAAATCCGTAAAAGTTAAACCACTTGTATCTTGGATGTCATCCCTATTTAGAACGCATATCGGGGAAATCAACTTAACAAGTTTAGATATACTAAAAAATTCCATTTCTGCAACAGACTCATGAATAAAGCTAAATCTTACTTTTATAGAAACATGATCTCCAACAACTTTAATAATCCTCGTCAACTTTTAAATTGTATAAATAGGACTCTCCATAGAAAAGCTTCTGTTTCTGTGCCTTCTCATGATTCAACTAATTCACTCTGCAATTCTTTTTCCAGAAATTTCAAGGATAAGATCACCCAAATTCATGGTTCTTTACCATGGGCGCCTCTGTGGTATAACAGTAGCGTGTTGGGCCACATATCACTACCATCCGTGTTCGAATCTCGGCGTCGGAATATTTGAAGGATGTTTCATCTTTGACTTCGCTTCATTACCTTTGGAGGTCGCTTGGCCCATTTAGCCTACTAATCGCACAAAAATAGCCACAAAACACGAATCATCATCATGTTTCTTTCCCAGGTTCTGCTTCCAGATTTTCCAGTTGTACATCACCCTTGCACAGTGTTTAAAGCACTCTCACTTACTGAAGTTGCTAAACTGATTTTATCATTTCCATTTAAACCCTCTTCTTAAGAAACCATCTTTACCAGCCAATGAGATAAACAGCTATATACCCATTTCAAATTTATCTTTCATATCTAAAGTATTAGAAAAAGTCGTATCAAGTCATTTGAACGTTCACTTAAAGTGTAATCATTTGTCTAATGTTTTTCAATCTGCTTACAAACAATTTCACATAGAAACCGCTCTGATTGGTATGGCATATCAGGCACAGCACTCACTTGGTTCTTAATAAATAGCTTTCAATCAATAAAAATAAATAAAACTGTTTTTCAAAGGCAGTGCCTTTGTTTTGCGGTGTTCCCAAAGGCTCTGTTCTTGGACCATTACTGTTTACTTTGTATACCACAACACAAAGGTCACTTATTAAGTTATTTACAGCCACAAATTAGACCATCATTTATATATATATATATATATATATATATGACACCCAAGTATACATATCTTTATCTACAGCAGACACAGATCTTTCTCTTACACAGCTAGGTGACTTAGGCGAACAAAACAGATTTTCTTATTATTTGTACATCCAGACAACGCAGCAAACTTAACCCGTTTCTTCTCTCCGTCCATCCTTCATGATGGTTGATGATGATTGATGTTTTACGACCACCTTTGTGCACAAGGTAGGTTAATGGGCCGAGCGACCTCCAAAGGTAATGAGACGAAGTCAAAGACGAAACAACCGTCAGATATGGCCACGCCGAGATTCGAACACGGGTGGTAGTGATCTGTGGTCCAACACGCTACCGCTAGACCACGAAGGCGCTCCCATACTTCATCAGAAAACATATATGTATTTCTCTGACATGTCGCTGCTGCTTCTACCAAATTCGTGACCTTCACCGTATTCTTCGCCATATTTATCTTTCAGTCGGCAAAACCATTACTACAGCATTCCTTTCTAGTAGGCTTGATTACTGCAACTCTATTCTGTATAACATCGCATCTAGGGATATTCTAAAACTTCAGTGTAGTCAGTACTGCTTATCTAGGGTTTTCACACGGTCTCCTCGGTTTTCCCATTGCCTGTCCCATTCTCTATCAAACTCTTTATTTCGGAGCACCTTCGTATCCTATTTTCCATGCTTTCTCTAGCAGCCAAGCCCAGAGTGCTCCGTTCGTCTGGTTTTCACTTGTTGTCTGTCCTCAGGGTTCGAACTCATACTGGGACTGGTAATTTTTCAGTTGCTGTTCCTACTCTTTGGAATATACCGCTTAAATTACCCCTGGCGACAACATGCGCCTGAATAAATTGGCGATAAATGTCTTACTAGAAAGCTGTATATAGGCTATTTGCCAGCTATATTTTATTCATAGTTCATTAAGGGTATGTGATCTCCAGATCATAATTTTGCATTTAAGAGGAATGGCTTAGACTTCATCCAATACACACACACGCACGCACACACACACACACACGCGCGCGCACACACACACATTTATTCTATATATAATAATTCATCATCGCTGTTACAATCAAATGAGTCAGTGTCATCAGAACAACTTAAGTAGTCATCCTGCGAATCTGGATCACAATTAGCTATCTTTTCGTTCCGTTCGGCAATTCGTATCTGACCTCTCAACTCCGGTTCGTTTATAGGCTGACCTGAAGCGTCCACGTCATCAGTCAGTAAACTGACGTCATCGTCACGAAATGCCACCATTTTAACATGCCTGCTTTGTGCTGAACTCAAAATATCCTGTTCACCAAAGCCACTCGGGGAACGGATCCGCAGCTCGGATTGGCCTCTTCCACCGGCTTCCAGGTCTTCCGGATTAGTCTGAGTTTCCATGCTGGCGTAGGATTTCGAGTCTATTCTTTTATCTCCTTTTTTCTTGGTTGTTGGTAGCAAGAAGCCATCATCAGATTGCTCTTTATTACAAACCCACTCCGACATATAGACGGGGACAGTGGAAAGAAACCTCCAGATGTACTTGATGATGATGGCGCATATCTCACAACAAGGACAGCAACAACTTACTGAAAAAGACATCGATGACATCGAACAATAATTTGGTATGATTTATATTACTGTGGGAATATCAGCTTCGGGCGGGCTTATTTATCAGAATGAAATGCAACTGATAGAACGAGAAATACGACTGACAGAACGAGAAATACGACTGATAGAACGAGAAATACGACCGATAGAACGAGAAATACGACTGTTAGAACGAGAAATACGACAGATAGAACGAGAAGTACGACTGATAGAACGAGAAATACGACTGTTAGAAGGAGAAATACGACTGATAGAACGAGAAATACGACTGTTAGAACGAGAAATACGACTGATAGAACGAGAAATACGACTGACAGAACGAGAAATACGACCGATAGAACGAGAAATACGACTGACAAAACGAGAAATACGACTGACAGAACGAGAAATACGACTGATAGAACGAGAAACACGACTGATAGAACGAGAAATACGACTGATAGAACGAGAAATACGACTGATAAAACGAGTAATACGACCGATAGAACGAGAAATACGACTGACAGAACGAGAAATACGACTGATAGAACGAGAAATACGACTGACAGAACGAAAAATACGACTGATAGAACGAGAAATACGACTGATAGAACGAGAAATACGACTGATAGAACGAGAAACACGACTGATAGAACGAGAAATACGACTGATAGAACGAGAAATACGACCGATAGAACGAGAAATACGACTGATAGAACGAGAAATACGACTGACAGAACGAGAAATACGACTGTTAGAACGAGAAATACGACTGATAGAACGAGAAATACGACTGACAGAACGAGAAATACGACTGATAGAACGAGAAATACGACTGATAGAACGAGAAATACGACTGACAGAACGAGAAATACGACGATAGAACGAGAAATACGACTGACAAAACGAGAAATACGACTGACAGAACGAGAAATACGACTGATAGAACGAGAAACACGACTGATAGAACGAGAAATACGACTGATAGAACGAGAAATAACGACTCGATAAGAACGAGTAATGAAACAGTACGCGATAGAACGAGAAATACGACTGACAGAACGAGAAATACGACTGATAGAACGAGAAATACGACTGACAGAACGAAAAATACGACTGATAGAACGAGAAATACGACTGATAGAACGAGAAATACGACTGATAGAACGAGAAACACGACTGATAGAACGAGAAATACGACTGATAGAACGAGAAATACGACCGATAGAACGAGAAATACGACTGATAGAACGAGAAATACGACTGACAGAACGAGAAATACGACTGTTAGAACGAGAAATACGACTGATAGAACGAGAAATACGACTGACAGAACGAGAAATACGACTTGAACGATATGAAACGAGAAATACGACTGATAGAACGAGAAATACGACTGATAGAACGAGAAATACGACTGATAGAACGAGAAATACGACTGATAGAACGAGAAATACGACTGTTAGAACGAGAATACGACTGTTAGAACGAGAAATACGACTAACAGAACGAGAAATACGACTGTTAGAACGAGAAATACGACTGTTAGAACGAGAAATACGACTAACAGAACGAGAAATACGACTGATAGAACGAGAAATACGACTGATAAAACGAGAAATACGACTGACAGAACGAGAAATACGACTGACAGAACGAGAAATACGACTGTTAGAACGAGAAATACGACTGATAGAACGAGAAATACGACGGACAGAACGAGAAATACGACTGATAGAACGAGAAATACGACTGATAGAACGAGAAATACGACTGATAGAACGAGAAATACGACTGATAGAACGAGAATACGACTGTTAGAACGAGAAATACGACTAACAGAACGAGAAATACGACTGTTAGAACGAGAAATACGACTGATAGAACGAGAAATACGACTGATAGAACGAGAAATACGACTGTTAGAACGAGAAATACGACTATAAACAGAAATACGATGAAAAAAATACGACTGTTAGAACGAGAAATACGACTGTTAGAACGAGAAATACGACTAACAGAACGAGAAATACGACTGTTAGAACGAGAAATACGACTGTTAGAACGAGAAATACGACTGATAGAACGATAAATATGACTGATAGAATGAGAAATACGACTGATAGAACGAGAAATACGACTGATAGAACGAGAAATACGACTGATAAAACGAGAACTCACGAAAACCAACCGGGATCTATTTTGGCAGGAAAATTTATTTATTTATTTGGATTAACGTTACAACTTTAACGAAATTAGCACGAACACAATAGAACCCTCATAAGCTGTAATTGATTAATGTGGCGGCGATTGGTTTATAGTCAATATTTTAATCTGATAAGATTGTTCTGGATAAACGATTGTGTTTTAGCGAGGTGTTTATCGCAGAATTATTTATAAAGTTGTTCTATAAGGTGTATCGTATTAATGTTTGGAAATTTAAAGGCATACACTCCTTTAACATCACACCTCAAACTCTACTTTAGCCTTAAATCAAAGCTAATCTACGCATAATATACAAGAATATGCTAATGTGCGTATATAAAATTTATATATATATATATATATATATATAGTGTGTGTGTGTGTGTGTGTGTGTGTGTGTGTATGTGTGTGTGCTGCGCGCGTGTGTGGGTGCGTGAGTTTATATTAGCACAGTTGTGTGTTATATATGTCTGCAAGTCTTAATTTCAAAAATGCACCGACAAGTGTTGAAATATTTGGCGGATCAAAATCCACCTTTTACATGTAAAAATACTTTTAACTAAGTCTCTGTTCTGCTAATATTTATTATTTTTTATCAACTGAGTTCTCCTTATAAAAGTTCTTATTACCTATACAATGCCACTTATATCGTGTTCATGTGCAAGAAATAAAGCCATGCCCGGACTGACATTTCTGACCCGCAACCGCACAGCCCCGCCAAGATATATTTTATTTATGCTTCCCCACGCCGCGGGCGGTGGATCGCGGAAGGCACGGGCAGGAGTCTAGCAAAAAAAAACACAACGTTGTCGGTAAAATAAATATTACCGATAGGAGATGAGGAAACGTGAGGCTTCATCAGAAGTTTTTTAATTAAATATATATTTCCTGTCTCGATAACTTGGTTATGGTAATAGTTGTTCTAAGAACATGCGCTAGGGGGCGCCACATATATCTGGTCGAGCTGTGATAGGGCAGTTGGTTAGAGCGTAGGACTCGTAGCCGAAGGGTCGCGGGTTCGAGGCTCCGGGGCTGCAATGCCATCGTGTGGCCACTGGTTCACTCGTCCATAAAAATTAGAACCTGACAGGACGTGATGGATATCTGTTTGAGTGACGCTTTGCACCTAAAATGGCAGCATGCGTTGTATGCTCCCCTGAGAGTTGAGATGTGTGCTGGATTGGAACAGGTCTGCGTCAGGGATAATAATACTGCACTATATAAATGAGAAGTCAAAGATGAAACACCCTTCAGATGTGCCGACGCCGAGGTTCGAACTCAGGTGGTAGTGATCTGTGATCCAACGCCCTACCAGTTAGACCACAAAGGCGCCCCGGCAGAGAGGAAACAACAAGAGAAGGGAGCACATTGCAACTAGTCAGCTATGTAAAATAATGTGCTATTATTCGACCAATATTCGACCAATATTCGACCATTATTCGGCAAAGAGAAGACACCAGAAAAAGAAATAAAACGCAACCTCAAAGACAATTAACGTCTATAGAATCATCATAACTCATCAATTGACAATGTTGGACTGACAGTAGTTGACGGGATTTTCATTTGTTTTTAAATATTAGTTCACTCTTCCTGATCACCTGAGTACGTAGGTCTCTGGTAGGGCACTGGTTAGAGCACAGCGGGTTCGAATCTGGCTCACACCTGTGTTTGTGGGATGTTTCTCTAAAGAGTCGCCTCTCGGTCATATGTCCTAATTATAACCAGAGTCGAGGCTAAACAGACCGACCGACAGACCGATGGACTGACCAGCTGACCGACCGCCCGACTGCCGGACCAACCCGCCCAATGGACTGACCGAACGGATCGACCGATCCACTGACCCATCGACCGACCAGTAGTCCAGTCAAATTATGATTTAACCCACCACTAATTCCAATAGAAACGAAGTTGTGTTTTTCTGAAACCTTAGGATCTACTGAAAACCCTACCACGTTTATAGTAAAATGAAATGAATGAAAGATTGTTTATTTTTAAATTGAATATTTTGACCATTTCATTTTAAAAATGATTTCATGCAATCTAGAAATTGGCATAACTCTGTCAATGTATATACTAAATGAGCATAAAATGTATCTTTATCCATGTTTTAATGGTCTATCTTTCATCAGAGCCACGTTTCAAACATCTGGGATGACTCCTTATATGGTAATATGGGGGGGCACCCCTACCGATTTAAGCAAAGCGTCTTTAGTGAAAATCAGAAATAAACAGAACTTTGCCATTTGTCAACCTATAATAACAAGCGTAGCGTCTTTGCCCCATGTTTTCAATCTCTATATTTCATTTAAGAACCTTTCAAGAAAGTCTGGGTGGTTATATGTGCCAAACATTGGTGTACCCCTACCCCGAAGCCACACAGCCTTTTACCGAAAATTAGCAGCTATCGATGTTTGGAAAAGACACATCAAAGCAATACCTTTAAGCGTACGTCACATGTCTCTGCCACAATGCTTTCTATTTCATGTGGCAAATAACCAAAACCAGCATTATTGTATTATACCCCCCCCCCCGCTCATAGTCCCGAGAAGCATCAGGATCTGTAGAGTAGAATCGCCATCCGTCTGATCTCCGCTTCCACATCCACCCCCTGCACTCATTATATGACGGATGGATGGATGGATGGATGGATGGATGGATGGATAGACCGACCGACGGACCGACCGACGGACCGACAGACCTACTAGGAGAACACACTTTTGTACTAATACACGTACTATCCCATCATGTCTAGTTTATCTAAAGATGTCAATACTTTACGACACCTGCGTTACCTGGTAAAAGAAGAATCCACACCAGCCACGCTACGAGAGAGGCGACGATAAAGATCGGAATGAGGAAAATCGTCACAAACCCTTTAACAATGATCAGATAAAAATGTGGACATCGTCTTTGTTTCTCCTCTTCTGAAATAAAATATAGAATAAATCACATTCGTCGTCTTCGATGTTCCGATTTGAAACAATTCGATAAAGAAATATCAATCCATTTTTGATCCAATGAAAGCCGATTAGCTTCGTTTTTGCCCGAGACTTACCAGATTGATATTAACTAAGTTATTCCCAATTTCTTGTTATTTATATTGTATATACGTGTCGTCGATTCGTAGCGTAGAGACACCGAAGGCGAACGAAAGTACTCACCACAGACCAAACCTGGTATATGTGTTACGGTTAATCCGTATAATCAGGTAATATGTATATCACCTGAAATATTCGTCTGTTGCTAACTGAGATTAAATACAGATTACCTGAAAATGTCAGTAATATACATATCACCTGATCATACAAATTAGCCGTAACATATACACCTTCGCACCTACTGGTACACGTACACCGACGCATAGCATACCTGGTACTTCCGTTTCCTTTATGACGTGAATAATCTGTTTTTCCACAATCATCCTATTATCGCTACCAATTGCTAATTCGGGATGTTTTCTTGTCGCGATGTCATCGTTGCTCTCTATCATGTTGACGTTATCTATCTAATGATGTAAATACTACATCGTATTTCGAATGGATTCCCGGTTTCGGTTCAAATATGCCGCCCGGTGAGTGGTCGTCATCAATATCGACTAATGAAGATTACATACAACTTCCGACGTACGACAATGATCGGGATCGTCGGACTTCCGTCGAGAGAATCCTTCTTCCGTTTATTCGGATTCAGATTACCAAATGATGGTTGTAGGGACAACCTGGCATTGTATATTTCTACTTCAAACCGAAATAACAGACAACGAATTAATTAGTGTTCTTCTTGACGTATAATCTCCGACATAACCTGGGTTATAGCTCGGTACAGTAAAACCTCCTTAATCAAATCAACTAATTGATGCGTAGATTTGCTGAAACCGCTAAATTAAGTGATCTTATCGCGTCAATTGATGGTTAGCTTTAAAGAATAACAACAGATAAAAGTGAACCCGTACTGGGAGATAGTGGGAGAAAGGGAGGGGGGGATCCTCAAAAATCCGGTTATATCAGCGGCCATGTCCCTAATTTGGCATAGGAGCAACATTTGTGCTTGGAGTCGTGATAGACGTCGCTCCCCCCCCCCCCCCTCCCCAGTCACTGAGGATTATAGCAGCTGTCAAATACAATACTGATCTTTCCGGTTTAATAAAGATGAGTCATTTTAGTGCCGATAACATCCGGGACATAAGGCCCGGGGGTAGTGGAGAGAAAAATGAGATGATTAGATAAAAAATAAATTTCTGTTAAAGGATGAAACATTATACAGACAGAAGACATTGCCCGATTCGAACCGACGACCTGGAGGTCTTTTGATTATTTCTGTACCGAATGGACCACCCGAGTACGCCCCCACCGGTTCTGTGAAGCGAACCGATTGGTCATCAGTCTTACGGTTTCGGCTTCCAGCTTTGACCGATATACCTCAGGTATAACTAATTGTTTATCATAAATCAAAAAAGAACAATCCTACAACACCTGTTACGCGACGACTTTACAGTTTACAGTAAACGACATCGAGTTCATTATGAAACGCTTTGTTTTGTCCTCCGGTCTCTGGTAAAATAGAACTTGTGATGGATCGATCACGTGTACTAATCCAGAGTCTTACCCCAAATAGCAGACGACAGTATAGAGAGAAAAAAACGCTCATCTAACTACCCAGTGAGCTTTGTGTAAGTGACTATATAAATATTTAATTACATCTTACATTTAACAAAGGTAACTCGTTTTGTATTCTAACATGCTGTGGTCTTGACGCTCACATCTAAGAACACAGGCTAGAGCCCCAGCCCCTACCACCTCCCAAGGATCGACAATTGTTTTTCAATATTGACTACTCGGGCTCATCGCCTAGTAATTGGTTGACGTCATCTAATGGCGTCGCTCTCCCTTAAAATGGGCCATTAAAGTCTCTCCAAAGTCGTGAAACATACCGACAGCAACGATCGTCGATACATTTTGGCTTCACCATTGAGCTGAAAGTTTTTTCAGGTCAATCAATGGATCCACCATTCCATACAACTCATTCTGTCAGCGGAAGATGGGGAGCCAGTTTCCGGCACCCGCTCTGTAAATAGATACGAGGGCTGATTCTTTGGTTTTGTTATCGTAATGAGGAAAATAAATAAACCAAATATATAGTCTTATTACGACGATCTGTGTCGAGGTTCTATTCCTAATCGTTCGTCATCTGTATTTCTCCTAACGGAGATAAAACAGATGACGTTTAAACGTTCTGATTATTAACATGCCCGGTACAAGCTGTGACACGTGTCCTATGGTTGATTGATGATTGATTGATTGATTGATTGATTGGTTGGTGTGTTTTACGGCCACTTTCGTGCACATGGTAGGCCCGAGCAACCCTCAACGGCAATGAAGCGAATTCAAAGATGAAACACCCTTCATATATGCCCACGCAGAGATTCGAACTCGGGTGGTAGTGTTCTGTGATCCAACGCGCTACCGACTAGACCACGGGGGCGCCCCCACGTCTCCTATGGCAAGTTGTTTATTGAGCTGACTGCGGACAAGGAATAACACAACAACATCATCTCTATCACAAGCAGCCGAACCACGTCATCATGGTCGATAATGGAGATTGTAAACAAGATAAAGATCGTTTACAGCCAGCACAACAAGGTATAGCTACTTCTATATATTCGTTCGTTTCACACACGTGTGTATATATATATATATATATATATATATATATATATATATTAAATAGTTTATTTAATGTATTTCTTATCAAAGGAATATGTATATGTCATTCTCCCTTCCAACATTATACTATTTTTATTTCCAGTAATACTTTAATTTGATCGATCTGACCCGATATTGATGTTATATAAATTATTAGCTGATGTCGCGAATGTGTGATATTGGATTATATGACGCGTATGCTGACTGAGTGGGCCGGGATTCCTCTTATTATGCTGTAATAGTCAAGTATTTTCTGTACCTAAGACTCAATAAATACAAAGTACAAAATAAAAATAATTTGTATTGTCAATAATCAACAAATATTGATCAATATCACTTTAGGGAGATGTAACAACAGTAGCTGTTGTAGAGTGACGTGTAGAAGTCTGTTGGTGATATTTGTACCCGTTTTCTTCATCCTCTCTCTGGCTGTATTTCTAATATGGCTGTTATTATTGCCAGGTAAGTGACTATTAAAGGCTTAAGTAATCATTGAGTTGCTTATATGCAAGCTCAAATACTATTCTACGTAAATTTGCATATTGTACGCAAAAAGTGAGGCTCCACTTTCTTGAATCGTATTGTTTACATTTTTATAGTTCTGAACTATGGTCTGACTACTCCATGTCGAATATATCCAAATTTGGAGTAGCGTAATTTATTAGACTACGGTATGCGCGATAGAGTCAGTTCGATGTTTGCAATCAGCGCAATTGATACATATGAAGCATGGATGCGTAAGGCATATTTCACATTTCGTCAAAGGTTGTTGTCGTCAACAAATAATATTGTTACTTGTATTAATACCAACACATGGTTGCGATATAACTACATGTGACAGAAGTGGGATAATTCCTAAATATTTGTCATAACTATTGAATGTTTCATATTATATTGACAAATGTTTGTTCTATTGTAATCTAGTCTTTTTTATGTTAAGAATGTATGAATGTACGCACTATGGGTGTTTTACCTGAAATAAAATCTAACATACCGACCCACACACACACACACACACACATATATATATATATATATATATATATATTCACTATATTTCTTTTGCTTAGTACATGAGAATATCTACTTAGCTCTATGTTAAATGTGGTAATGATGTGTTAATAATAACGGAGTTGCAAATTTAAAAAAACTTTATTCAGTAGTGTTCATATTAGATAATTAAAAATATTACATACTAATTAATAAACTGTTCTCTGGCGCAGTGCAGGTAAAATGCTATAAATTTTATGAAAATGATAAGAGAGTTAACATAAAATATTTTGCTAAAAATACTCTCGATAAAACGTACTGCTAGTTAAAATCTATATCTAAAACCAATCAATGTATCTAAGGCACGGTTATCTGTAGGCAGCGTATTTCGCAGCCATTAAGCTGTTAACTAACTAATCTCAACTGATTGCCACTAGGGTCACTTATTAACAATGATTACCAAAACGAGGGTAATTCTGCACTAAAGGACCGTGGAACAACTAAATAGCAACCATATCAGCTCAAAGATGAAATTAATTCTGAATATGCCTGGCTTGATTTAAAGGATTAGTTTAATTAAACTTACTTTTGGATGTCTACTATTTTCTGTCATTTCAGTGACAGTTCTCTGCCCGTGCTGTGTTATTTTTACGAAGGTCTTGAACAAACTGTGGAAGTTGTTGTACGAAGTACCCTCACACATTGTACACTATATATGTGATCGACAGCCAGAAGGGATTGATACTGGGGGGAGTCACCACCATGATAAGGTGAGAGAGAAATAATAATGGGGTGGGGGTGTGGTTATAAATAGATAAATTGTTTGACTGATTGGCGGTTAGTTCGGATTCTTGGTTGATATAAAATCCTATCCACACACACACACACACACACACACGAGGCTGTGGATACTCCCCGAACTACAAGCACACGTACACACACACGCGCACAGAGAGAGAGAGAGAGAGAGAGAGAGAGCATGTGTGTGTGTGTGTGTTCATTAACATATTACAACAGAAACTATTTTATCTGACAGGAAGAACTACTCAATAAAGATTACAAGCCAGAAAATGGGGCCGAACTTCAAGAAATCAAGAAAAACAAAACAAATAAAGATGCTGATTGTCAGAAACAAAATGATCCTGGTTACGGTACGATGGATCCAGTTATGGAAACAAAGAAATAAGACAAAATGAAACTAGCACTAGTGGATTAGAAACGTATTTCACAAATATGTGTGTGTGAGTGTGTGTGTGTGTTAATAAGATTCCTCATTCTTTAGTAAACATATTAGACCAGATTTAATAAAAAAAGAAACTTCGTATTATTAAGGGACATTTAGTTAGTCTTCGACTATGTATGTTGTGTACTTGTCTTCTTATAGTCACACACACACACACACACACACACACACCCACAGACGAATTTCCATAAAACTTTCAAAAATATATAGTTGCTTACTGATACAGTTTTCTGATATTTTGTAGTTTATATTATTATTTAACAAATAAACTTAATTACTTAACTATTCACCTGTATATAATATCATATAGCCTACGGATTATTGCAAACTATCTATGCTAATAATTTAAATTAAATTTATATGCCATTCACGAAATGCACCATTGTTTGTGATGTCTGCAACGCTAAACATATATATGCCCATAGTCGGTGTGGTGAATCATAGTATCTGTTTGTGAGTATAGTCATCTTACTTTGTCAATGTTTCATTGCAATATGTATCCATGACCATCGGCTCAACCGGAAATATAATACTCTTTTAAATTGAAAGCAGCAAAAAATTATGTTTGCTCAACTTTTAGTTCAGACTGTATATAATCTTTGCCGCTTAATTACCATATACTTTGTCAATATAATCAAAATTTCTAACCAAATGGCTATTTTAACATCCGTTTTAGAAAGAGCTAGCTAGTACACTTACATGGTGATAATTAATATCAAAGATTATAATAAATATAAACGTGTATAGATATACAGGTCTATTATTATATGTCTATTAGATAGTCACCAAAACAGTATTTACAAACCGTTTCTGCCTTATAGATGGCGCCACTATGAGCGTGGCCGGGAACTGGACACGTCGCCCTCTTGGACGTCTCGCCCCCGGTAAAATGAGACACCTCGCCCCGAGACACTTCGCGCTTATGGACATTTCGCCCTCATTGAAAATATTATTTATTTATTTGTTGAGCTCCATGATTAGACAAGGAACAAACGTGCAAAGAACAGTTATTATATCTAATGGGGACGGGGTTGGTCTAGTGTTCAATTGGATATTTATTAAATACGTTTCTGACTCACTTTTACCTGATTGAACTAATGTATTTTTAATTTCTATTCGACATTATTAGTGAACAAAATATACTATACTATGACTATTATTAGACTTAAATTCATTGATTACGATCAACACCTTATTTGTTAAACTATGTTATAAGTTTTCATAAAATAAGTGAAAGTTTAATTATTATTATTTTTTTAATTTTTTGCATAAAGATAAATATTTTATGATTTATCTTTATAGTAGGAGTACCTACTCCACAATAGAGTTAATATAATAATGTTTTCTCAATTTTTTTCAGTGGATGATTGGAATTTGATCAAAGTCGCATGGCTGGCACATGTCACTTTCGAGTATCTACTCATTAATTGCTATTAGCTTGCGTGACTCACAGTTGGTAATAAACTCTCTGTATTCATGCTCCCTTCGTGTTAGAAAATATAATTATTTTTATTCAATTAATAAGTTATTCATAAAGTATAAAAGCCCAGATTATTTATGATAAATCATTCATTGTGCCAAGGGTCACAAGTTCGATCCCAGCGAAAGGTGGCTGCCGTCTCCACTGAATCATTAAAAAATAAAAGGGGACGTTAAAGACCCCATGAGGACGTAAAACACTCTGGCAGTGACCACCCTCAGGGTATTTCGGCTCCATCTTTCCATACTGCTCTTCAGTGAGTGGTGGGGGAGGAGCTTCTCAACCACCCAAACATAGAGGCTGTGCCAAACAAGTGTCAGCCTGGGGATACTCCACAAACTACAAGCAAGCAAACTAGTGAGCACAGCCTCTATGTTGGAGTGGTTGAGGAAACTCTTCAACTACCACTTACAGGGGAGCAGAACAGAAACATTGAGCCGAAATACCCTGAGGGTGGTCACTGCCAGAGTGTTTTACGTCCTCAGGGGATTTTTAACATCCCCCTTTATTTTAAATAATTCAGTGGAGACGCCAGCACCATTTAACCTGGTCAGCCACCCACGATGTTGTGAGCCGAGAAATTAATTCCTTGAAAAGTTTCGACTTCTTACGGGGTTCGAACCTGTGACCCTTGGCACCAAGTGCCGGGTGCTTAACCGCTAGGCCACCGGAGCTCACTTGCCACCTAGTCCATCGCTACTGGCTTACATAGCAATTCCCGGACCAGAGACTCAGTGTGATACTTGCGGTCAGGCATCAGTTAACTGATCGTATCAGTACTTAATTGATAACTTTAAAAATAATTTATTTCTAATTAAATTAGTATTATCTTTTCATATCGGTGCATGCCCACTTATATAAATCTAACCCTATCTCGTCTGGATTTCATTTCACCGTTTTATCGTTTATTAATTATTCCCAGCAATCTGACAATTCGTTGTTTTTCAATCAATGTAAAATTTATTAGTTACTTCTAAAAAATATGATGGCTGCCGCTTGCTGTATCACGCTCCGTGTGTTTCCGGGAACTGTGTGAAGATCCATGCACAGCTCCATAGACAATGTAAGACGGACACTCACAGCTCAAGTGATGGATATATACAGACACAATTTATGACGAATGGTAAACTTCGTCGACATCTGAGGCGCAAGCCCAAATCAAACCAGGCACGCAGACTGGCTGTCTGGGAGAAGTTTACCGCTGGAAATTAAACTCCCAAAGAAATACTCAGAGATGTTAGTCAAATCTACAAGCCGTATATTCGCTGATAAACATGCCTATTAATTGTTTTATATTCATCCATAGTGTATTCGTATTGGTAATTGTATTATGTTTTATCCAGCGAGTATTTATATTATATTTCTATTTTATATTGTGTATATATATGTATTAGTGTCTTGTATGCAAATAAATATCAATGTCATGTTAATAGACCGATCCATGCAAAATGCATTGCATCGGTTACCAATTGTGGTCTCGGGTTAGAAACTGTAAATAGGGGATGGAAACTTTTCTCTTAAGGTAAATACTGAAAATCTTTAAGCAAATTATTTCATATTACACGGAAACTGAGACTAGTGTTTCAGTTGAACGAAAGTATCTTTCCAAATGATTTAACCTACTAGTTAACAAGATATAACCCAATGATTGAGCGGACGGATCTTTCCAGGTGAATGACATGGCTAAACCTTCGTTATTCATGTTGTCTCGTAGGGGGGATTTTTAGCATAGGTTTCAATGGATTAAATAAATGATTTTAAAAATAAACTTTTAGCTGAATGTAAACTGATTTTAATGAAGATTTGTTAATAGTTAATGTAGTGGTAAAGATGATGATTGATGACAATTGATGTTTTACGGCCACTTTTGTGCACAAGGTAGGCTAAATGGGCCGAGCGACCTCCAAAGGTAATGAGACGAAGTGAAAGACGAAACAACCTTCAGATATGCCCACGCCGGGATTCGAACACGCTACCGCTAGACCACGGAGGCGCCCCAATGTAGTGGTAAAGGATAATTGGCAAGTTTTGGAAATATAATTTTTACTTGTACCTGGGAACCAATCATATATGTATCACCTGTATATATTATTAAATTTAAAAAAAGTTATTACATTAGAGTATTAACACCATTGACATTTACATATAGTAAACATTGCATGAATGGCTGATTCAGAAAATAAAAAAGTTCACTTTCAGTACAAAATATCAGGAATAAATACCAATGTTACAGTAATAGGAATCACCCATTTAATTATAATCTATGTGATCATTGATTTTATCCATTCACATCGTCATGTCAGATGGCAAAGGTTCCACAACAAATAAGTTTGAACTAGACAGGCCGGACCATGACAGCCATGCAAATCGCGCTGAATGTTACTTAACTTAGTGGCATACTGGATGTGCCATTCCTATTAATTGCAAAATTATGATCTGGAGATTACATACCCTTATTGGACTATAAATAAAACTCAAATAAAGCTGGTAAATAGCCCTAAATACAGCTTTTCAGTAAGACATTTATTAGTCACTACACGCGTAAATCGCCATGTAACAGTGATTCTTAGACTTCTAACCCGAGACCGTAGTGTGAAATTCAGCCGCATGGTGGCGCCAGGGGTAATTGAATCAATCAATCACAAAACAGCCACACACTAAACAAAGAACTGCTGAAACCAACAAAAGAAACCCGATGTATTTATATATATATATATATATATATATATATACACGTAATATCAATATTTGTGTCAATAATTAATATTATTGTTAGAAACATTATTAACACACATGCTGATAACATTTAGCATCAATTTAATATAAAAGAAATAATTTATTATCGAGGGCGAAGTGTCCACTTTGCGAGGGCCACGTGTCCATCGGGGGACGTGTCCATCGGGGTCGAACTTGTAAAGGAGGCGAGTTGTCCAGTAACCGCGTGGCCAATATGAGGCGTGGCCCCTACCTTTAGTGACGAAAAGTTTCTGTGCTGTGGTGTGTAGTTTGGCGCCGTTTGTTTGCTTGTTAGTTTGACTTGCCTTAATCCACATGGCTACACGTGGTGACGACACGGTAAGTTTATATATTTTATTGTATGATATTCTCTGTGATTGTTTTGATTTCTAAGAAAGATGTTAGAATTGTTTTTCGTGATTGTCGAGTTGAAGTTCATTAAGTTGATTAACAGGGTTTTGATTGGGCGATAATAAGAAATAAGTTAAAAATAGCTTTTCTAACTTTTAAGTGATAGGTTATGTTTTTCTTTACAGTTTTTTTCAGTAGAGAGTTTCTGCTCGAATAATCCATCACACTAAATAACTGTTTTACAGTATATATACTATCCTGCAGTTCATAATCATATACATGATAATTGATATAGTCGAACATACTCGGCAATGGACCAATGTCCAATGCCAATGGTCCTTTTCATTCCGAATATTCTCGAAATAAGTTTAGAACTCTCCAACCAGAGAGTGTCTAGGTTTTGACACAAGTGACGAGAAACCAGCTCAACAATTTTCATCTGGTTCACAAAATACCTACTGTCAATATATATTTTATATAGCCAGGCACAGTCTTCAGCTGAAACAATATTTGACAGTGGGGTCAGTTTGATAATATAAAATAGCTATGTGTATTTCATATGTTTTTTTTTAGCTGAGAGATCCTCATAGTCTGCCCTATTTCTTAGGCCACATTTAGAAAGGTCATAAGTCAAATATTTTTATATTATAAGCTTAATTATACCATTTATGTGTAACTATCAAGTCTGAAGTCAAGGGATCCATGAGAAAATTATTTCAAGGAATAGTAAATCCTGCCCATGATTTTGCACTGTTATTATTTTCTCACAAAACAGTTTTTCCTTGATAATGTTTTCAGTCACAACTAACTAATCTACTAATTAAATGCTCAAAACAGATAATAGTTATCTGTTCTGCTAAAAAAATGGTCTCAGTATAAATATGCCAAAACAAATGTTATAAGTTTTAGGAATGGTGGTCAACTAAGAATGAATGAAAAGGTGTACATTTAATGATGGACCTTTGATGGAAACTACGTATTACACGTATCTTGGTATTATGTTTTCTTCCAGGCTCTGTTGGTCTACAGCTTTAAGAACATTAGTATCGCAGACTGATACAAAGCTATATACATTATTAAGTTGATTAATGATGAATACAATGGTTTGCCTGTTCAATTGTTGTTCTGCTTATTTGATAAACTGGTGTTACCAATATTATTATATGGCTTCGAGATTTGGGCATACACTGTTCAAGATGAAATTGAAATGGTTCACAGAAAGTTTTGTAAATATGTTTTATGTGTTTTATGTGTTTCATCTCAAACACCTTCATCTGTAGTCCTTGGAGAATGCGGGAGACTCTCATTGTCTATTCATGATGTTTTTAAATGTGTGAAATATTGGGTATGTTTTGTAACCAGTCATAACGTATATACAAACATTCATGCTATGATTTACTCAAGAGCAGGCAGGGTTACATGGATGACAAATGTTAAAGATATATTGTTTAGGTATGGCTTCGGACATGTTTGGATCAATTAAACTGTTGGTGATACAAAATTATTTTTAGAGATTTTAAAGGTACAGTTACAAGATTGGGCGATGGAAAATTGGCCTGCTGAAATTAATTTATGTCAAGATTACAGTAAATTTGCAAAAGAAATATAAGATTGCTTCGGCTAAATTTTGATGTACAAATCACAATTATCTATGTAAATATCAATCTGTCTAAATATGTTTACCACACTCTAGATGTTCATAACATGTTCAACAAGTTATAATTTGGATCTTGTGTGTTTTTTCATCTATTATTTGTTATACACATACTTGTGCAATGGGCCTCTTGAAGCCACTTAAGTACACAATAAAGCTTATCTATTATAATATTTAGTATGGCAACCAATGAGGGTGTTGATATAGTAAAACTATACGTCTCTCCTCCATATGATTATACATCTCTCCTCCTTATGATTATACATCTCTCCTCCTTATGATTATGCATCTCCTTATGATTATGCATCTCTCCTCCATATGATTCAGGCATGTCCATGGTATAGCGGTAGTGTGTTGGATCACAGATTATTACCACCCGTGTTCGAATCTTGGTGTGGGCATATCTGAAGGTTATTTCAGCTTTGACTTCGCTTCATTACATTTGGAGGTCGCTCGGCCCATTTAGTCTACCTTGATACAAACCCACTGCCAGGATACAGTATTCATAATAAGAAATACCCCACTGCAAGGGTACGTACTGTATCTGTAATAAGAAATACCCTACTGCAAGGGTACGTACTGTATCTGTAATAAGAAATACCCTACTGCAAGGGTAGTAGAACTTATATCCACTATTAAATATATTAGTCAGTAAATGATACCTCACTGTAAGAATACAAAGTCCAATAGTTATTGACAAAATATAAAAAAATAAAAAACACTGCAAGGGTCAGTTGAGAATTAGAAATACCACATAATAATTAATAGATATCACACTGCTAGGATACCTTATATAACTTAAAAGGGTACCCCACTGTTAGGGAATAACAATATCAGAATATTTAAGGTAGGGAGACTGTATAGTGCAGGCTCAACCATTTTGAAAAACTATGTAAATCACACAGTAAGGCGAAATCATCGATTCTGACACCCATGATAAAAAAATTATTTTACAAATCATGGAATCACAGAGGGCACGAACTGGTTCACATATGTTGATAAGTTATCTATTACAATTGGTAATGTAACTACTAACTTCCACACAGATTTTGACCAATGCAGTCATTGTGTATAGTACAGGTTTATTTTCAGTCATCTACATTAGCGTGTCGTACAACAAGCCACAACAATAAAAACCAAAAAAGAAGACCGATGTCTAAAGATATTCACAATCTCATAACAAGAAACACGCCCGTCCACACGCACAGTGGCATTTGAACTCAACTGATGCCAAGTCTAACTTAATTGGTGACAAACAATTGCCTCGCTTTGTTAACGGACCATATAACGAAATAAAACCAGTACGATATGAAAACTATATTACAAATATATACACATTGTTACATTCACCCCCTTTCGGAAAATGTTGTCCCGACATTTAGTGAATTAACAAGACCAAATATATAAATAAAATTACTTAGGTAATCAGAATTTTTGTTTGACAAATTGTGTTTTGCATGCCAGAGTATTTTGTTTGTTCAGCTAAATGTTGTAGAATGTAAATTTTACTAGTAAGCCAATCAGGCTTATTTGTGGTTGCGACATGAGACATCACAAAGTCGCCAGACGTCATCCATGTTGCAGGACGTTTAACCCGTGTGCTTCTACACGGAGCAGACACAGGTCGTGGTTCGTCGGAAACAGGAATTTTGGCTTCCTGAATAACATTATCAGAAATGACTGACTCTGGATTTGGCTCATCCACAGTCTCAGGTGCAATAATCTCTGCATCTGCAACTTGAGTTTCAGAAACTTCAACGTCAGCTCCTGGAATGTGTGCTCAGTGACTTCGATAAAATCGACATTGTCTTGATCTTCATGTTCATCATCGGATGAATCAACCATATGCTGCCTGCATCTAGATGATCATCAATGCTATCAGGATCAGAACCTGTATCACCAGATGGAACATCAGCATGGCAACGTTTCATCAAATCGTCTCGTAGAGGTAGCAGATTAATAGGGAGAAGGAGATTTTGATGTAATGTTCGTTTCGGACCATCCTTATCTTCTCTCTGTACAACATATACAGGAATGTCAGGATTGGACTGTTTTAGAACAGTGTATGGTTCATCTTCCCACCTATTGGCTATTTTGTGCTTGCCTTCCCAGGCAACCACCTTAACAAGAACACGATCACCAGGTTGGACCACAGCTCCATGAACCTGTTTGTCATAATATTTATTCTGGTGTAATTGTGATGATTTTGACTTCGAAGAAGCCAACTCATATGACACACAAGTGTCATGGTCCTTCGCGGCTACCTCCGTGTTAGTTAATCCCAACACAGCATCAATCGTGAAACGAGGATTCCTACCAAACATCAATTGATATGGGGCAAAACCTGTCATGTCTTGACGAGTGCAATTGTACGCATGTACAAGTGGGGCAACTTCTTGCTTCCAGTCCTGCTTCCTGTGGGGATCCAGGGTACCAAGCATGTCGAGTAAAGTCCTGTTCATTCGTTCCAGTCATCTGGCAAAGCTCACGAATGACCGTACTCTCAAAATTAGCACCCCTATCCGCATGAAGCTGGAGCGGCAAGCCATAGTGCACAATAAAGTTATAAAACAACGAATGCATCAGCAGTTGTCCTAGCTGTCTGATTTCTTGTCGGAACAGCAACAGCATACTTAGTGAAGTGATCCGTGATCACAAGTATGTGTTGGAATCTACCTTTGGACATTTCGAGGTTGTCTAGTAGTGATATTGACCAAAGGTGCACGATTGTTTGTAGGTGCTTTGAGCTTCAGACATCTGTCACAGCCACTAACCCAGTTATCCAGATCAGCACTCATTCTAGGCCAATACACTCTGTCCCTCAGGATGTGTATACCACGGTCCCATCCTTAATGCCTGATGTCATCATGAGCACATTTCAAAGCTAATTTGCGAAACTCTGTAGAAAGGACCAACTGATATTTTGGTGTCTCCGCCAATCACGATGATCAAAGATGTCATCAAGAGTATCAAAGTCGGTGACGGCATCGGCCGACATGCACACAGTTTCAACATAACTTGTAGCCGACTGACTCCTGCAAAGAGCACGTATGGATTCCGTAGATATCTCATGGAATCCACCAGGACTATTATCAAGTTGTGGCAACCTAGAGTTGATCAGCATCAGAGTTCAAACGGCCGGGTCTGTATTTTATATTAAAGTTGTACGAGCTTAACTCTGAAACCCAATGATGACCTGTAGCGTCTAACTTGGCACTAGTCAGGGGATTATTATCAGTAATCACAGTAAAGTTATTGCCATACAAATAATCCTGGAATTTGGTAGTAATCGACCATCTTAGTGCTAGAAACTCAAGTTTGTGAGCTGGGTAGTTTTGCTCAGACCTCTAGAACTAGTAGAAGCATATGCAATTACTCGTTGCTTGCCATCAGGATCAATCTGATACAACACTGCTCCTAGTCCCATGAAACTCACATCTGTATGTACAACAAACGGATTAGAATAATCCGGATAAGCAAGGACTGGAGGTGATACTAACTAAGGCTTGTTTCAATGCTTGGAAGGCATTTTCTTCCCAATGAAACATAGTCCGGTCTGGCTTACAACAAGACTTCTTTGCAATTGAACCAATGAGTAAATCATTCAAAGGTTTGGCAAGCTTAGAAAAGTTACTTACAAAGCGTCTGTAGTAACCACCGAAACCTAGAAAACTTCTCACCTCATCTGTGCTACGTGGTGAAGGCCAGTTTACAATCTTCGAGATCTTGTCTGGATCAGTTTGAACACCATCAGCAGACACAATGTGACCAACATACTTGACCTCAGTCTTGAAGAAAGCACATTTCTTCGGCGATAGCTTCAGGTTATGGTCATGGAAGCATTGAAAAACTTAACGTGTTCTATCAGGATGTTGTTCAAAGGAATTGCCAAGAATAATAACATCATCCAGATAGATATGACATACGGTATTGCTTAGACCATCGAGTACCTGCTCCATCATCCATTTGTAAGTTGCTGGGGCATTGCATAAGCCAAAAGGAAGTCTGTCATACTGATAAAATCCCAGAGGACCTACCATGAATGCAGTCCTCTCCTTGTGTTCAACCTCGATTTGATGATATCTACTCTTCATATCAAGAACAGTAAAATACTTATTACCACCAAGTTGATCCAGAAATTCGGGAAGAGCATAGGCATCCTTAATTGTTCTCTTGTTCAGCTGGTGAAAGTCCTTTTTCCTGACGAGAACAATGTTTGATGCCAATGGACTATGTGATTTATGAATAACACCTGCATCAAAAAGCTCTTGTAAATGTCGCTTAACTTCCATAAACGTGGATGGAGGGATATTAAGATGACGTTGTTTGAATGGTGTTTCATCTTGCAAGTTGATTTGGTGTTTCACTACACCAGTGAAACCTATATCCAAGTCATTGTGAGAGAATACACTGGACCAGTCAGACAGAAAATGTTCTAAGATAACCTTTTGTTCCCTAGTCAGAGAGGAATCACTAAGATCAATTTTGTTCAAGACAGATAGAAAATCCCTATCAACAACATTTCCTATTGTTACTGGTTCGGCTTCATCATCTAAATCAGATGCTTGAATTTGACAGATCAAACCACCAGGGGGCACTACAACAGAACTGCCACTCAAATTAGACAACTGAACAGACGCAGTTTGTTTTAGTCTATTGAAGTGAACTAAAGTTGGAGTCTCACCTCAGCTACATCAAGACATGGCTGTAGAGATATCTGTTTATCCATCCTGCCATGGATAGTAACAGTGGCATTTACTGGAATAACCACCTTCTGTGACACGGCAGCTTTCACAAAACATAATCGACCTTTAGCCTGTCCTAATTCACGATGCTGGATTGTCAAACATTTAAACGCTAAATACAATGGTCCAGGGAGCCTTGCTTTCTGCAAGAAACTGACACCATGTTTTTGTTGAACATTATTCATGATTTGATTCAAGACATTTGTACCGAGAAGAACAGGAACACTCTCAGCATACCTGGTATTGGGTTCAATCAACATTAAACAGTTAACCTCGTCTGAAAATCCTGGAATAGAAATACCAGCTTCAAAGTATCCAGAATAAGGCAGCTTATGTCCTCCAGCACCTTCTATGTCAAGTGAAAACTCATCTAATGACTGAATCAGTGTATCAGGGAAAAGATCCTTGAATTTACCTTAAGCAATATTGGACACATTAGATCCTGTGTCTAAAAGTGATGTAACCTCACAACAATTCAACAAAATAGGATATTCATTTGGTTCTCTCAAGATTCGATTAAGTGGGGACGATTTGTTCGAGTCTACTGCTGTCCCTCTACGGCAGACCCCGTGTCATTTCCCAACAACTCCAGATGTGAGTACCGCCTGACACCCTATCTGTAAAATGACCCAATTGACCACACCTGTAACATGTAGGCAATGAATACGACTGCCTATGACTTGGCTTGTGTTGGATCACCTTTCGATGTATCATATCAAATGGCACTGGCATCTGAGAAGATGATTGTCAATTAAAAGATAATGGCTACTGATGAAATGATCGCTGATGAGCTGATGATAAAAGTTGTTACTATTGCGGTAGCTATGTTAGACTTGTGTTGCACTTTCTTATGTTCCAACTCCTCAACTCGGGACTGCAGACTACAAACAAGTGATGGCAAATCAATATGACCAGTGTCAGCTGTTGCCTTTGTCATCTTAGTATAACACTTCATTGACTTAGTATCACTATACTTCAATTTAACAACATCATTTGCATTCTGAACAGCAAGTTCCACCTCAATCTTCTGTGCAGCTACTCGAAGATCATCAAAGTATGTGATCTTCCCCTCCAAGTGATGGATACAATCCTTTATGGGTTTCAGTAAACCATTATTGAACTTACTTAGCAACATACCGTTGGTAGCTTCTTCAGATAAGTGTTAGGTAGAACAAATCTTCTAGTCGGCATCGCCAAGTGGTGACTTTTTCATCCGCATGCTGATGGGCACTTTAGAACAGAGTCATTAAATCCTCTGTGTCTTCAACAGTACCATAAATACCTTCAAATTTGTCAAGTAATTGCTCTATAGAGGCATTCACACCGAGGCACTTGCATATCTCGGCAGCTTGACCTCTTAAGTGACCTTTTCGCAGCCGTAGTTATTACATGGTTTGAGTGGAAACCTTCCTCCAGTAAAGTCAGGTATCAAATGGAACACCCTTTCAGTCGGAATCACCATGGAAGACAGCAATCATTGGTGGGTGCACATAGTGAGTAGTGAGCTGACCACTAGATATATGCTTTGAAGCATCAGGCTTGGCATTAGCTTCTTTACTCCGCACAAAACTAGCCATCCACTCCTGGAGATCATCAGCAGTGTCCATTTTAGGCTTGATGCCGAGTGATTCAAATGCTTGTATTAACTGTTGCTGTTCATCGTCGTGCGTGTGACCTTGCGGCTGGTTTCGCGTCGTGTCAATGTTGTATCGTCAGCATATTGTGTGGTCGACGGTCACCTGTGAATCCTGGGTCTGAGCACCATTGTAACTTCCACGCGGATTTAGACCAACGCAGTCGTTGTGTATAGTACAGGTTTATTTTCAACTATCTGCATTAGCGTGTTGTACAACAAGCCACAACAATTGAAAACCAAAAAAGAAGAAGGCCTATGTCTAAGGATATTCACAATCCCATAACCAGAAACATGTCCATCCACATGCACGGTGGCATTTGAACTCAACTGACGCCGATTCTAACAAAAGAATTAACTTAATTGACACCAAACAATTGCCTCGCTTTGTTAACGGACCATATAACGAAATAAAACCAGTACGATATAAAAACTCTATTACAAATATATACACATTGTTACAATAAGATGATGAATTTGATCAAAACATGCTATATTTTGCCTGTAAATACAAATTTATTTGCCCTTGTATACATTTCGTACAGTGGTGGTTACCCACTTATTTTACATATTTCGCATTTAGTGATAATTATTTTAGATAAAATGTCAACTTTATATTTGATTGTATTTATCATTGTAGTTTCGTAATACATATATTTTAATATGTGCTATTTAGCACTGCCATACTGGGTGAAAAGTTGTAAACTCGTTACTTGGACAGCCACTGAAAAAGACCGATTTCATTAAGAATCTTGGTGAGTCTGACCACTGACATCTTAACAACATTATAGGCCCATGGGCAAAGCAGTGCACTGGGCCCCTACCTACACCACTTACAACATAGATAGATTAGCACACAGTCCATATGCTTGTGGGGTCCCTACATGCAACTGCCCAGCGTGTCCATGCATTTAGACAGTCCAGATTCTGACCAATCCAAGCCTTAACAATGATAATTCTGTCATTATGTCAGAGCAAGATATTTGTTTTGAAACTAACATATCCGAGATAATTATATTTTGGTAGTCTTCAGTTATGAAAGCTAATTTTTCCAACAAATAATCCTACCTAATGGCAAAAAATAAACAAAACAATGTTGAGTTAACCCAAAGAATGTTCCACAAAACTGCTACAGGAGTTTATAAATCGTTCTTGTCTTCTGAATTAAAAAAAACCCCAAGTGTCTTGTTTCTTCCATGCTGGTTTATTGTGTCTTAGATTTGTTGATGCACAATTGCAGTTGACTTCCAGATCAGGCAATGCTTAGCTAAAGTTTTCTTTTTGTCAGAGACAGAAAGTTACATAATGACAGCGGTTCAGATGAGCTGATATTTTTGTTTGTTGTGTTCCATCTAGTATATAGCTTCCTATTCAGAATTCGTGAAAAATGATAACACGTACCGGCTTGTTTGGCAGGTTTGAAGTAAGAAGTATACTATTACTAGTTGGCTAAAACCAGATCTATCTGGTAACTTCATACGACCAGCCAGTTCTACTAAATAAGTAAGAATATTCGGCCAGTTAATGGTTAATTGTGTTAAACTGTGTTTGTACTGATTTCAGGCAAAGAAGATCTGCCATTACTATAATACACCTAGTGGCTGTTGGAGACATGATAGGTGTAGCTTCCAGCATGATAGAGACGAAACATCAGAATTTCGCCCAGTTTGCAAATTCTATGGGTAAGTGTGTGTGTGTGTGTGTGTGTGTGTGTGTGATGTGGTCATAGGTAATAAAGTAATGCCCTCTTTTGTTTTCAGCACCTCAAAGAAATGCTGGTATGGAAAAGATTGCTACTTCAGACATGTAAAGTCAGAGACAAACAAGCAGGTAATTTTGATAGACGTTCGATGCTTATTCATAGAAACAGATGTATTTATATTTATTAATGCAGTAGTAGAATATGATTCTCTATGTGTATAATGTAGGAGGTTTGTTTTCAAAGGGATGTCACCCTGGTTCCATAAATACTATGCTCTGTTTTGACAATATCTCAAAACACAATAAGAGCCATGTTCCTCTACTATATACGAAAATATTTTTAGTATATACAGGGTATGCTAAATTTACCTAAAGCATCTCTCAAAATCGGATAGTTTTCAAGCAACAGATTTCAGTTTTCAATTCTTCTAATTTGTTGTCCTCGTACACTCGTTATTCAAAGTTAACATGTTGCACTGTTTTTCTATTTACACAAACACGTAAGCCACTGAAAATCAAACAAATTGTGAACATCTCCCAAATGCCTCTAACAAGGGTCAGTGCACAATTTGTTTTAAAGTGTTCATATATGGGTTAATAGATATGTCTCTATTTATAGTTAAAAAGATAACATAACTGGTCAATATGAATATGACGCGTAAGTTCAGAATTTCAGAGATCAATTTTTATCACAATCTTTTACTTCAATTCATTATATCCTATTCAGTCTACTGTATGCTTAAAAGTGGCTGTAAAGCTGCAGTGTTTTACATTTTATATTGTTGTATAGGAGCCATTGTCCAAACATTCGATCACCGACTGTCCAGATGTGGACAAAGAACAGGATATGAACAACAACGAGAAAGATGGCCTTGCAAAAAGTGTACCCTTTGATGTTAAACTTGGGAAAGAAGAGTCCTCGCTAGAAACGCATTCTCTGAGTGAGAAGAATTTGCATGGTGCTAATGGAAGCAACGGAAACGACACATACGTTGTGCCGAAGGGCAGCTATTTTGAAATTACATGTGGTGAGTTGCCAATTTGTAATTCAGGAGTTGTTTTTTTTAAATTATTAGTGGCTAGTATTGGCATTTTTTGGAATAAAATTGTCTATTGTGACAATATCCATAAATCTGTTCTACTTGCTTGTTGAAATTGTGAACCAGTTTCAGTGGAATGTGCATCTCCCCAGAGAGGGCTGAATATACACCCAGTCACCTTTCTCCATCGTTAAACGTCAAACCCGCATTCACCTGTCAAGGCATCAAAAGAAACAATTAAGAATTCTAGTATAAGCAAAATACCGGTGATAAGCCAACTGTTCTCGAATAATGGCACGTGTTAAAAATGTGCCAACTCGTGGCACCATGCTTCACAGTCAGAAATTACAGCCTTTCAAAAACTACATACAGTTCCAGTCATCTGTAAGCCAAATGTTCACCATATTGAAAAATAGGATCCGTTTTCTGACTAACAGCATTTTCTAAAAAAAAAGGATTTTGTCATCAGTGTTATCTGCTGATTGTCCAGTACTTGTTTGTATTCATATACAAAGCTTTATTTTGAAAGAGAACACAATTAGTCGATATGAAATAACTTCGAAATGGTTTTATGAAAAGGGTACTTTTATTTCTACAAGTGTTTTTTTTTAAATGCTTTTCCTTTGATTCATCTAAATAGAAAATTAATTTACCCTATTATTTGTTTACATATAAATTTAAATTATGTTGTGACGTACAGTATGTAGAATTGAGTGCTTTTCAATATGGTGAATATTTGGCTTACATCATAGTGCCATGAGTTGGCACATTTTTAGCATGTGCTGTTATTAGAGAACAGTTGGCTTATTCAGAGCACCGGTATTTTCCTTTTACAAATTTTTTTTATTATTTCATTCAATACCTTGACAGGTGAATGCGGTTTGACTTTTAAAGATGGAGAAAGGGGACTGGGTGCCTATTCAGCCATTGAGAAACATTACTTTGATATGCTTGGTAGAGCTGATCCTCAACATGTGAAGATCTTTCATGAGAGTGGTGCCTTTCTGATCGATCGTGCCCTATGCGGGGCATGTGGCCATGTCTTTAAACACCCAGAAGACCTGCTGCGCCATCTTGGCAATAAATATAATGCAGAGCAGGAGAAGTATGTTCACAAAGAATACTTCTGGGAGATTGTTCACCAGTTTGTAGGTTAGTGTCCACACATACACACACACACACACACACACTTTAATTCATTTATTTTAACATTCATAATACATAATTTTAATGAAACCAAACACATTTAGAATATTGAAAACACACACACTGCAATCTGTAGTTTCCACATAAACAGCAGCATCATTAGATTATTTAATACGGTGTAGAAATTATCTATATACAATCCTGGCATGTAAAAATTAGAAGAGTAGAAGATTTTATAAATTCTGATTTGTGTTTTATACCAATTTATGTTTGTTTGTAAAAAACAATTTGTTTTTTAACCAAAAGGAAAAATTTTCTTGGAATATTTGGTTTTTAATTAAATTTTTGGGCTTTACAGCTTAATTGTTTCTTTTGATGCCTTGACGTCTTGTCCTCTACATAACAGCATTTTAAATATTTTATACATAGGGTTGTTAAACCCATTTGTGTTGCTTGTGAATCGTGTTTTTTTATCGTTTTAGTAGAATCCAAAAAGAAAAAGGCATTGATAGAATTTCCCTTACCTTTAACTCTTCTTATTGAAGATGTCCCATTCTGACTATTATTATACGATTCATGTTTTATGCATTATGTTAGTGAAACCCAAAATTATGAGTAGCATTTAAACTGTAAATTGTAATTGTCTTTAACTTAAAAACTGTTTTATACAAAAAAGGATTCTAACAGTCTGAGCCATGACTATAGTCATAACTTAAGTGCTCAAATTTATTCAATAGATGCAATCCTATAGAAAAATAATCATAGCTTCAGCCTGTGATTCGTAGCCAACAAAAGTCAGTTGTGACTAAAAACTGAGATGGAAATAGACAAATGTTTCACTGAATATAATTTTATATTTTTTAGAAGAATTTTGTCACAATTCGTAGCTGCCATAAGCGGGGACTTTCTATGTTTTAAACTGTACAACCAATTATAAATTAGCATTTTCAAGTTATTTATCCCCTCTAATTTGACTTAATATCAGTGCTAGCAAGTGAGTAAAATATAATGTATTTGCTGTCCATCAGATCTGGTTTTATGTGAGCTCAGACAGCGTATGCTATGACTATTTTCAGTGCGTGATATTGATCCAGAAAGCCAGACTAAGAGTATGATCCTGGATTACTTGTCGGTACTGATCTGAATTAGTTCATAACTCGGATGCATCTGAAGATTGTTTGGCTTACCCGAATCACCATGTACAAATTAGCACCCAAATCTGTTGTGCAAATTTCATGGCTCATGACAAGTTGGCGTGGATAATTTGTGCTGCTTTGAAGCGATCAGTTTGGCATTTGCCTTTCATTCTAGATCGTGATGCTGGCATTAGCCTGGACAATGTTGATGATGAAGAAGAAGCTGAAATGCTGGATTTCTTGATGCTACTTATGACTGAACATTATGTTGTAGAGTTGGCTGAATGTTATACTCGTTCTGAGAATGAAGAAAACTCTATCACCACATTTATCAGGTAAATTACGTAATGGTTAATAATTACATGTGGTCATTTTAGTGCCGTTTCCGGTGTTGTGACCAAGTTCAACCACTTGGTGTTTTAAGATCGAGGTCATTCGGTAGTTTTATTATCACTTTTGGTCCATATATTGAGAAATAATAACACTGTTTTCCTAAAATATCAATACAAACCTTTTTCTGTTCCATGTTTTAGCACACAGCTAGATAACCTTGAGCATCTTGCCTCCTGCACAGAATAGAGGGAATCAGATAACTTAGTTACCAAGTTTTGTGGAAATAGTGTCAAGTTACACACACACACACACACAGAGAGAGAGAGGGAGGGAGATACTTCTAAAACTGTTAATATTTTTGTCTTGGAATTTGTTTGACTGTGATGTGTGATTGGTCAGGACGTGAAGCAGAAGGGTGGTGATTTATTTAATTTTGTGTGAAGGTACTGGCTGTAAGGTCTTTCGTATCCTGTTTGTTGATATAAATATGCGTAACTCAATTTAACAATTGGTGAAATAATTAGACATAATCTGAATTAATGATTTACTGTCAGCAGATGATGTCAAAGTATCTTCCATTTGTTAGTATGTTTTTGTTTGTTTGGATCAGTAAAATACAACTTTTATTAAAGTCGGGTTTTCTTTTGTTTTATTTCAGGGGGTATAGTCTATCTTTAATTAAGTGAAAAAAACTAAATTATTTCAAGATTAATGCCACTGATGATTTCATTAGTTAATTATTTATACAAATTATAATCACTGACAATCTGTTTAAAGGTGACAGAGGAAAAGAAGTTTCACATTTCGAAGTAAATATAACGTAACATACAATTATTGTATTGCCTGTCAGAAGCAAAACAATTCTAACCACCAGCTATCATATTTCCATTAAAATGGTTCCTTAATAAGGCAATTCGGAGTTCCAGGTGTGCAAGTGTGTATTGAGATTGTTTCCGGATAAACACACACATGTGGTGAACTAGAGGCAGTACCAGGCCTCGTCTATAGTCTAGTGGGTAAGAGCGTGGAAGGTCGGAGGTTCGAATCCCGGCCGTGGGATTATAACAAGGGGAGTTTTTCATCCAACCGAGCAACTGGCAAGGTTTTTCTTGGCCGAATATGCCATCTATGGTAAATTCAGAATTTATTACGAATTAGTCCAGGTGGTGAAGCAGTAAATTACAGACCATATGTGTGTCCCTCATTTCAGGTAGTTAAGTCACGTAAAATAACTCATTTGACCATTATTATTATGCAGTACAAAAAAATAAGAAGCATTTGTTTTTATTGGCAACGTCAAGTTATAAAACAGAACATTTTCTGTTTGTGATATCGAGCACCTATACTAAATTTAAGTTATCCAAGTCTCTGAGGTAATTAAAAATTACTCGAGTAAGTTTTATGTAGATCAAGCAGTGTATTTTTCAAATATTTTGTGCATGTTTATTTACTGGGTATAAACGTCCTTGCTATCTGACATTACGGATACATTGGCTGCATCAAAACTGGTTTAATTATTTCCTTCCAGAGTCATACGTGTTCCGGAATACTTGGCATTAGGCTAGAAATACTGCCATAACGTACTAGTGTTCATTAATAGATGAACAGTTCGCTCTCACAAAATATGAATAAAATGTGTACTGTTCATGAAGTAGCCCCAAATCGGACATTGATGTTCATAAACTATACATGACGAAAAATTTCAAATTACTGGATACCGAAATGAGATCAGTCCCGATAATCTGAATGCTACCTCGTTACCGATAGCTTACGACTGGTTGGACAACACCTCTCTATGTAAATTACATACCTGGAATACAGGCAAAGGTCAACGACGACGTGATCCAGGGTTTACGGAATTTGGCCAAACAGGACACGAAGCCGATCCCTGGCGGCCCCAGTATCATGTTCGAGGTAAAGTCGAGTTTGTCAGATTGATCGATGACCATTGATGTTTTACGGCCACTTTTATGCACGTGGTAGGTTAAATGGGCCGAGCGACATCGAAAGGTAATGAAGCTAAGCTAAAGATGAAACAACCTTCAGATATGCCCACGCCGAGATTCGAACTCGGGTGGTAGTGATTTGTGATCCAACACGCTGCCGCTAGACTACGGAGGCGCCCTATAGACACCAATTAAGTGATCTCTCAATGTTGGCTACCTCTCTGCACGAGATCACATTCTCGTAGGCAACCTAAACATATATATCACCGTCGATTATGATTATTTGGAATAGGAGCTCTAACTATGGCTATCCATCTTGGATATAACTATTTATGGAATAAATTATATAATAATAATTATCATTATTAAAAACTTTTAATATTTAAAACGGAATTGTTGAAAGATTCAAACTATTATTTACCTGAACTGGTCTTCGACTCGATGAGTGCGTCGTTCAGCCAGAGCATCGGTGTTTTGGTGATCTCCGTGTAGAAGAAATTAATCTCGTTGAGCATCGTCATGTTTCCTACCGCTGCGATGGTTCGAGATGTAAATCTATAAATCGCATTACAGATGTGTCGTATTACTTACTACAGCACGGTGGCCGGTCGATAATAATGGCAATTGATCGGAGATGGAAAAGTGTGTGTGTTGATGGAAACGAAAGGCGAAATAAAATTTTAGGTTTTTGAATGATCTGGCTTCCTGGATTGCAGTTTTCGTTTGTATTCCGGACGATCATTCCTGTCCAGTCTCTTCGGCTACGGAGTTATCACCATTACCTCGTCGGTGTATTTATACTGATCATCGAACAGATAGGAATTAGTGAGCTCCGGTGGCCTACCGGTTAAGCACCCGGCACTTGGTGCCAAGGGTCACAGGTTCGATCCCAGCAAGCGGTCGAAACTTTTTCAGAGATTAATTTCTCGGCTCACTACATCGTGGGTGGCTGACCTCCCTACTGAATTAATAGAAATAAAGGGGGACGTTAAAGACCACCTGACACGTAGAACGCTCTGTCAGTGACAACCTTATGGTATTTCGGCTCCATCTTTCCGTACTGCTCCCCTGTGAGTGCTGTGGGAGGATATTCCTCAACCACTCCTACATAGAGGCTGTGCCGAATAAGCGACAGCCCGGTGATTCTCCCCGAACAACAAAACAGGAATTTGTCCGCGGACTCGCTTTACTCATAAAGATCATCGCCTTTCCTGCTGCAGTGCGTGCACCATGGCGTCAAGATTAGCTGCGTTCTGCACCGCATTTATATCCTGATTGCCGACAAAACGTGTAACTTCAAGTTCATAATCCAGGCAATAGGCAGAAGAATGATCTTAATCCGTTTGAGCATCGATTTTTAACAACAAATTCGGCGTAGCAACACTTCAGAAAAAGAGGGGTGGTTCCTTCGCGGATATATTTGATGATCTGATCCAGTCTTATTATTTATAGATTGAAGGATTGTGTTTTAAAATGAGATTATATTACATATCGTTTACCTTAACAGCTAGATTTATAGCCAGCGAAGATTCACGATGTAGAATACAGTGATAGCGAGAAGTATAATTGTAGACACAGAAAATGCAGCGACAACCGTCACCAACAAATTCCGGTGTTCCCAATCCACGAATGAAAAACGCATGTTCCAACCTGCCGGGGAGATTTTATACAAGTTTTGTTTTATTGAGTCCTTGATGGTTCTCGTTTCTCAAGTATTCCTGTCCATGTATGTTTTTTTTTTAAACCGGTATAATAATTGTTTACGATCAAGAATGCGCGTCTTTTATATTTATCAAGTTCATCACGAAGTTATATGTTATTTGCATAACACGGAGTACTTCTAAATATGGATCTGCTGACAAACCAGTTTCTAGTAGATAGCAAAGAAGTAAAACGAAGTTCTATTAGTTTCCTGGTATTAGGTTCTTCTGACGTTGACGTGTTGATAGTGTTCTTTAAAAGAACACAAACGAGCCGAAACTAGAGTAAAAAGTAAATAAACAAATTTTCTAAAATAATGAGCATCTTGTTTACAAACTGCGTTTCTTTATAAACAACTACGACGATATACTAATTACGTTCACTGACTGTTCAATGGACGAGGGTTCTGCGTTATCAACGTGATATCAATATGATATAAATTATTAATAAGTAATAGAATGACCTATACCTATGTTAGTAGTCCTTTCATCAAGTAGAAGAAGGATTGTTTCCAGTTAAATGTAAAAGATAGAAAAATTGATTTTCTACTCAAGATATATATTGGAAGAATATTTTAAACCTTATGACAAACAAAACATTAAAAAAAAACTATGACACATTGTTACGGCGTATCGGTTGTTTTTGTGTGTTTTAGTTTAGTAACATTTATCCGTTGATAAAAAAGAAATTTGATGGCGGATGTAATGAGTTCAATCAACAATAGGTGAAAGTATAAATGAGTTTGGTTTATCTTCGACGATGGTCACATATGGGCGAGAAGCTGCTTCTTGAGGAAAGGATAAACACCACACACATACAAAACACAGGTATTCGACAGTAACTGTGATATATGGCCAGCTTAATGAGGTGATCAGGCGAAACATGCCTCAAGCACACGCAACAATGGAATTTGAACCCTGAGCTGGAGGTTTCTGTATTATTATATTAATAACATCTGGTTTTGTCGTATATCTCCAGCCGATTTTTATTAACTAAACTTCACCTACAATAACAATGTATCTGCGGTGACTTATGTGGCAATACATATAAAAGTAACTTTCCTATTATCAATACAGTTTCCAGTGTAGTGCACTATCAGCGGTCGTATGGGAGATCTTCTAGGTGGGCCCATGTATGAGTGTAACATAACATATTGTGATATTTATTTATCTAGCGTCGGGTATGATATTTAACAATACGACACTCACACGCTATTCCTCAACAAAAATAATAATATAATGATTACTCTTATAAATATAATTAACTTTGGTATAAATGCAACATACATGAATGTAACATCATGCATATTGTATAACTGCAAATATCTGAAATAATATAAAACAGATCGCATTCTAGAAATATAGAATACATTATATAATAATAGTAAATGTTGTTATGCCGATGATATACAAGTGTACATGACTTTAAAGCCATGTGATGAATAGGATGATATTTCATCCTCATTTGAAGCTTGTATTTCAGGCATAAATACCTGGAAGAACAGCAATATGCTGAAGTTGAACAAGGACAAGACATAATTAATTGTTTTGTCATGCAAGCAACATGTAAATAAAACTGAGAATCTACGCATTAAGGTAGGATCCAGTTATATAAATTCTTCCATGTCTGTAAGAAATATAGGGATTCTAATAGATAATACTCTAGGAATTGAGAAGCAGGTGAATTCCTGTCATTATCAAATAAGAAATATAGGACTTGATATTTCCAGGCTGGACTATGGCAATGCATTGTTATATAATATCCCCCTCTCTCTGACAAACCGCCTACAGCGAGTGCACAACTGTGCTGCACGTCTGATGACACGCACTCGCAAAGGGGAACATATAACACCAGTTTTGTTCTAGTTGCACTGGCTTTCTGTACGTTTCGGATTACAGTACAAGATTTTGTTTTATGCGTTCAAAATACTGAATGGAACAGCACGGGTATATCTAAGCGATCTGATCGAAACATATATACCAGTGAGAATGCTCCGATCTGAGTCCTATTCACTTTTGAGGGTACCAAGAAGCCACACAGCAATGTACGGAGAGAGATCCTTCCGAGAATCAGCTCCCAGGCTGTGGAACGAGTTGCCAAACCACATTAAACTCGCAGCATGTAAAGACATATTTTATAAGGTTTTTAAAACCCACTTATTTTAATTGGCATGTTTATCATTTTAAACCAGCTTATCATGTGTGAAATGTATTTGAGCTATATGAGCTCAGAATATGTTTTAATTGTGTTTTAAATATAAGCGCCTTAGGAGCAATTGAAGTTGAATAAGGCGCTATATAAAATACTATTATTGTTATATTAGTATTATTATTATTATACATAGGTGTTCTAATTTATCTGGATGAGCTATGCCAGTGAGTAACACTTGTAAAACTGGGTACAATTCATTTAACATTACCTCTAAAGTTATAGTTGGTTTGTTTTCGTATAAAGCATATCTGACAAGAACAGAGGAATATGGCCATTAATTTACAGACTTAAAAACTTCAATAGCAAAAGCCGTATCCGTTGTAGAAACAGAGTATTTATACCGAATATTAATAACAAAGTGTCATATTTAGAATGGTTGCCATCGAACAAAATGCCCAATTTTCCACTTTAAGTTTGATAATATAAAACTTTGGTTAAGTAGTTGTCACTGAATTGTGAAACTATTTTTTTTTTAAATAATTATTTTAAAACGTCTTATTCTGATTGGAACATTCAGATGTTTGATGACTTTGGTACATTATAGCGACCATGTATTCATCGAAATTGTATTTATCTTCTATAATAACACCGATCACTTACTTGTCTGGATGTCGTCGGTGAATCTCTATATCGGAGAATGGAAAGCTAACAGGCAGAAGTAGGATCAGCGGTTCCTGGTGGACATAAAAATATAGCTTGGTACGTATCTGGATTTACTTACATCATGCTAGCATTTAATGGCTTTTTAGGATACCATTTAGACCAACATCACTAGGGCGCCTCCGTGGTCTAGCGGTAGCGTGCTGGACTACAGATCACTACCACCCGTGTTCGAATCCCGGCGTGGGCATATCTGAAGGTTGTTTCGTCTTTCACTTCGTCTCATTACCTCTGGAAGTCGCTCGGCCCATTTAGCCTACCCTGTGCACAAAGGTGGCCGTAAAACATCAATCATCATCATCATCATCAGACCAATATCACTAGCTGTAATTCTAAAGATCACAGAAACGAATAAAAGGGAAAAGATTATTTAAAAAAACATTAAACATAAATGGGTTAATGCCATTAACCTGAGGGAAACATGAATTAGAACAATCAACGAACTTTTACTCATTCCCAGTTTGGTACTTTGTTGTGTTCGGTTCGAGAGGTAATTAACAATCAGTTGATGTTTATTCATGGGCAAGTGTATTGTTAGCTAATTAATAAATAATGCAGGTAATATAGAAGTGACGTCAGCATTCAGGAGCTTCCGGTCACCGTCTAGCTTCAAAATGGTGGCGCCCACATCCCATTAAAAGTCGATTAATCAGCACTTTGAACTGGATTATTTAATATATGGCTGATTATAGCTGTATTAGTCCTTAAAATTTGAAATGAAGGCGGACTATCCCTTTAAGGTAAAACAGAAGGGAACGCTCACCTTTTCTTTGCCTTATTACAATCTACTTGGCACTCGGCTATACGTCTCAGGTGAAACAAGGGGTGCCTCCGTGGTCTAACTGGTAGCGCGTTGGATCACATATAACTTACCCACTGAGTTCGGATCTTGGCGTAGGCATATCTGAAAGACGTTTCATCTTTGACCTGGATTCATTACATTTTGAAGTCGCTCGGCCTATTTAGCCTACCATGTAAACAAAAGTGGCCGTAAAACACCAATCATCAGGTGAAACAATGGCTGAGGCTTAAAAACAGCCACCACTTTATTTTCTTTGTGCGGATTTCGAATATCTAGTGAGTGAGTGAATGAATGAGTGAATGAATGAGCGAGTGAATAACCCTCGGCGTTGATCTCTTCGTCAATCGCTTAGAATACAGGTTAATTGTTTACACTCGAATCCACAACCTTGAGATTTGCAGCATAGCGCTCTAATCACTGCGCTATCAAATCACCCCGTTCTGGTCCATGATGTATCGTATGTGCATGAATATAGAACACACAGTTTATTGGTTTATAACACATCGAAACTCATCTAATAAAGTCACCTGTTCGTGTTCATATAATTATATACAACTACACCTATTCTTACTACTAGTTATAGAAATATCTGAAACAATTTTAGCAGATTTTTTATTATACAGTCGCATCCTATTAATGACCATTGATGAAAATCTCCCATTTTTTGCCTATGATACACACAATAATATAATTCCTTAAGTTGACCTTTGCTCTATGCTAATTTGCTATAATAAATATCGATATTTACTTCCAGTTATAGATCTTTTTGTTGTACTTCCTGAACGAGCATAATCAAACTAATTACTCTAATTATACCGATCTACCATTTAAATATATGCCTCTTACTATTTCGAATGTCTATTATTATGTCTAATGTCTATTATTATGTCTATTGTCAATTTGTATGTTTAATTGTGTTGTTCTGTCTAATGTATATTATTATGTCCTATGTCTAACCTCTATTATTATGTCTAATTTCTATTATTATGTCTAATGTCTATTATTATGTCAAATGTCTATTATTATGTTTAATATCTCAGTTCTATTGTTATGTCTAATGTCTATTATTACTTATTATGTCTAATATCTAATATTATGTCTAATGTTTAATATTATGTCTAATGTCTAATATTCTGTCTAATGTCTAATATTTTATCTAATGTCTATTGTTATGTATAATGTTTATTTAGTATGTCTAATGTATATTATTATTAGTAGTAGTATTTATTATGTTTAATGTCTATTATTATGTCTAATGTCTATTATTATTTATTAGGTCTAATATTTAATATTATGTATAATGTATAATATCATGTCTAATGTCTACTGTTATGTATAATGTTTTTTAGGATGTCTAATGTATATTATTATTATTATTATTATTATTATTTATGTCTAGTGTCTATTATTATGTTTAATATCTATTATTCAATCTACAGTCAATAACTGTGTCAAATATTTACCGTACATTACTACATATCAATTATCAGAATCTTTTTTATTTATTTTTAGAGCAAAGAATAGTTCCGATGGCTCAGTCGTTATAGCACTGCTCCGCAAGCCTCCAAGTTGTGGCTTCGAATCCGGGTCACAGCAGTGTTTGCGCGATATCTCGCCTCAGGGAGTGGCCCCTCGCTCGGTCCTATGTCCTACGTTTGACCAGTACCATGGATAAACAACTCAAATCAACTTTCAGAGCAAAGAATACATCGATATATACGTCAAAGGTCGTCGACTTACACATCAACATGATTTATTCGTGACGTTTACATGATTTACATATTTATTTCGTATGGACGATAGTTAAATGAAACGAGGAAATTTTTAATTGAAAAGGTTGTTCTTTATTAATTTAATTATTTTTAGAGCACGTTCGTTTAAAAACCAACACAAACAGTTGATCGTTTGCTTAACACTTGATAATACGTAAGTGGTTGGGACACGTTTTGTGTAGCTTTATTTATTTAGGAGAATACGATTTAAGTTTTTGTATTCCTGCTGCAAGCTCAAAGAACTGATCTCTCAGACGGGTGTAGAGCAGATATTCGTATTTCAGCTGAGACTGGAGCATCTTCCTGCTTTTGTCATCTAATAATTCCTTGTGAAGTGTCGTCGTTCGCCTCGAGAGCGTTTCAGCTGAAAATAAATTATGAACATTTGGCCCCTATTCTAACATAGCAACTATGTGTTTAGTGGATGCGTTTTAAACACACACACACACACACACACACACACACACACACGCACACACATATTCTGCGATATTCGGACACCATTTTAAACATGGCGATCAAACATATACATCGCGTTATATTTAACCCAAACTATGAAGGCTATGACAAACTTATTACGTCAAATATCGTACACGAAAATAGGGTTTCTGGCTATTTTCCCACATATTTACGGCACTAAGTAATGCCAACACTGATGAAGCCACCCAGTCTTCATTTTTCAGGTTAGGGGTTTATTGGCGTGAATTATGTCTTTCCAATAATATTTTTTTCATTTTATATATTGGTGAAGTACATATTAGTTTATAGAATTGTGGATTGTTAAATATGACAATTACTGTACGAATTAAAGCCTGTTCTAACTTGTAACACATCGAACCTACCAACAGATAAATAGGCGTTGTTAATGTCGGAGAACATCTGTGGCATCAGGTATTCCAAAGTTTCCATAAACAGAGGCACATCTTCAAGCATTCCAATCGTCAAATAATGATCCTCGACATTCTGCCAAGCTTTTGATACGCTCTTCTCGCTGTAGTTTCTGTAAATCACAATAATCGTGCTCAGCATATTCATTATCACAATCATCATCATGCTCATAATTATGATTATCATTTTCTAACAATTGGGTCTTATCAGTGAAATAAATATTCAATTTCTACGTTTTGTGTATTTCATATTTCGCATTTATCCAGATACTATGAAACGCCTTTTAATTGTTTCTACGTATGCGTCAGTCAGTCAGTCTGCATCTCTCTCTCTCTCTCTCTCTCTCTTATATATATATATATATATATATATATATATACGTAACACACACACATATATATATATATATATATATGCGTGCGTGCGTGTGTGTGTGTACTTACTGAGGATGGCAAATATTATCGGATCCACAGAGAAATCTTAAAGTTCCGGCATACAGTAAATCCTTGACACATTCTTGTTGTCGCTGTACACAATCAACTAATGTCTAGTTGATACGAGAAACAAAATGATCAGTAACAATAAAGAAAAATCGAATGTGTGTGTGTTTGTGTGTGTCTATATGCGTGTGTACGTATGTACGCATGTATGTACGTATGTATGTACGTATGTATGTACGTATGTATGTTTGTTTGTATGTGTGTATGTGTGTATGTGTGTACGTATATGCATGCATTTTGTGTGATACAAATACAACACAATAGCAGAATATATTTTGTTTGAAAACTAGACATTTTCTTAAATGTTTATATATATCTACAAACCACCGTTAATACGATTCTCTCCATCATAATGACTATACACAGGACACTTGTAACAATTTATAATATGAAAATTGTATTCACCATAAAGGATTCATGATTAAATCATTTTAAGTTAATTTCTTTTCGGGCAGTTTTCGTGTTAGAAATGTTCAAATACCTTGTACAGGTGACATAAGTGAGTACAGAATATTCAAAGTTTTAGTAAATGGAAAGATCTGACAACAATTAAATCTACTAAATATATTTGTATTCGATTTGTGAATAAGCCATTATCAATTGTGATAAAAGAAATTGAAAAACCATTCAATGGTTTAAGCAGGTAACATCCATAAGAAATGGATGTTATATGTTTATTAAATTCGTACGAAGATAATCAATTTTTACCGTACAAGTTTTAATAACAGACATCTAAATCTTCCAGTTTACTCTGTGTCGTGAAAGAACCGACCTCTAAAGTATCTAAATTTGTGTTTTCTTTAACAATGATCTAGGGGCGACTCCGTGGCCTAACTGATAGCGCGGTTGGGCACAGATCTATAGCACCTTGGTTCAAACCACGGCCGGGCCATGTCAGAAGGGTGTTTCATCTTTCACTTCGCCTCATTACATTTGGAGGTCGCTCGGCCATTTAGCCTACCTTGTGGACAAAAGTGGCCACAAACACATCAATATTTTACATTTTAACAATTATCAAACATCAAAGCATTGTTCTAATGGCATACGACTAAAACTGATTTTATTTTGGTTGGATTTCTGAATGCAAACTGAATAAAAACCCAACTTTGGCCCAGTAAAATCGGCGATTTATTTTCAGATTGGACAAGTTTCAATATTATCAAAATTATGGTCATTGTAAAATGGAACAATCACAATTTTAAGTCGAAAGTTCTTTGCCATTTTAAACAATATGTTAATTTTAGCAACTTTTAGCAACTATTCTATGAACTCGGATAACTATAAATATATATACATAAGTATTACGTCTGGTCGATTTATCATGGAGTAGAACACTTTTGTGTTTGGTGAATAAAAATTCGCCAATCAATCAGGAGGTTTGCTCATGTGTCAGCTAGAACAGTCCGCTGAAGAAACGTCTAGAGTTTGAATTCACGGTTCGAGATTCGCTGTGCATTAGATTATACACAGCTAACACACACACACACACACACACACACACACACACACACACATCACACACACACACACACACACAGAGAGAGAGAGAGAGAGAGATACACACACAACCGCGTGTGTACTCCTAGACCTTACCTGGCTGGTATTAATGTGTTCTGACACACCAAAGGGCTGTTCCGCTGATCCGTATTTATTCCAGCTATATACGGATTCAAACCAGCTAGATGGTTCTCGGCTTATATCAATATAAACTACTGTATCCGGATCATATAATCTGGAACAAAATTTAAAAAAAAACATATATTTTCTTAAAAACACAATTAATTCTTTTGGTGTCAGAGAATACACTTATAAATACTGGAACACACTTCTGTGTCGATATATTAATTCGGGATATATGTCTTTGATATAAGACGTATTAGCTAAATGGATCCAAATGTCTTGCAGGTCTTTAGACTATCCCGTAACCTGGGATCTGCCGATTTCTAACAATGTCTATACCTTGTAAAATATCTGCCAATTAAGATCCATATGTCTATGGAAACTCCCAAAACGGCGCCATATTGTGTTTTAACTTTGGAAGTTAATTTCGATTATTATTATTATTATTATCAACAGCAGCAGCAAAATCACATTGTGCATGCGCTCTGGTGTGACGGTGTGGCTAAACGATAGAACGCCGGACAATGAAACACATACAATTCGGTTCAAAACCAGCTACAAACTGTAAAATACGGTCACAGATCAATGCTGCCCCCTGGTTGAGGTAGATGAACAACTCCGGGTTATACTCCTATAGTTATCAGCTAAAACAAGTATATTGTCTTTGTTGTTGTTGCTGTTGTTGTTGTTGTTGAAGACGGGAACCGAAATACATGAGCGTGTGAACCAGTGTTGACTCAGTACAAAGTCCTTAGATAAGAATTGTTGGCTTATTAATGTTAGCAACAACAGGTGAATGATATCGCCATTAACTGTCGTATTAGGGACAGTAGCTTACTTGGTAAAATCGTGGAAGTAGAAATGGCTGGTTAATATAAACCTGCCATCTGTCTGCTGAATTCTCTCAATATATGGCTTCTGAAAGATTTAACAAAAGGTCATATTTATGCCGCAACAACAATACTAACAACAACAACAACAACACAAAAATAAATAAATAAATAATAATAATAATAAAGTGCATTCTATAAATCACCCTCATTCACCTAAAACGTAACTAGATTTCCTTAAAGATAGATATTATTAATGCCAAATTGACTCATGAGTGGGTGCGTGAGTGATTGCCTTTTTTAGCCATTGAGCTAGTCATAGGTTGGAAAATTAGCCATGAGCACTACGGAAGTGAGATGATCATGTCAAGCATTTCACATAGACGAATAACGCTGGGATTCGAACCCACGGCTGATATCTGCGGTACAACGCTCTACATACTGGACTGGGATGAACTATTGTGGATCACGTGGTGGGGACTGGCATCTTTATGGTAGAGTTTAGGTCCTCCGATAGGTACTTACCTTCTAGTGGTGAGTTCAAATTCGACCCGTACCCGTATTTGCGGCATATTTCTCTATGGAGTCAGCCCGCGTTCATATGCATGAGGTCATTCAGGTGTAACCAGATTACGATTCAAACTGGATATTAGTTGTGTTCGTGATGATGAGGATGATTGATGTTTTACGGCCACTTTTGTTTACATTGCAAGCTAAATGGGCCGAAGCGACCTCCAAATGTAATGAAGCGTAGTCAAAGAAGAAACACCCTTCAGATATGCCCACGCCGAGATTCGAACTCAGCTGGTGGCGATCTGTGGTCCAGCGCGCTACCAGTTAGACCACGGAGAGTTATTAGCGTTGTTATTGTGGTAGTGGTGGTGTAATCCCCCAAATTTTCTTATCCCCTATTTCTTCTTATATTATTATACATATTTATAGATATAGTTACTTGTCTTACGACCCCAAATCACGAAGTGGAATGTATCCAAACGCAGATTGGGTCTAATGCAAGTAAGTTGATCGCTGTGCCAATGACACCATCTAATGACACCTTCTAATCACCCTCAATGACACCATCTATACGTGTAGAAAATGTAAGTACTGGTATAATAAATTGTCGTTCGATCTGTAATAAATATCATTGAAACATCGGATGTTGTTAAGGATATGGATCTTGGCGTTCTTGTCATTACAGAGACTTGGCCGACTGGTTTTGTTTCGGATCCGAAATGACTGCAAGTGTATATTGATTCGATCGTGTAGCTCAGGTTAACAGAAAAGTTGCGGGAGTCGCCATTCTCCTTTATGGATCTATGAAGCGTGAAACTCATTTGTGTGTTTCAGGCGAAGTCTTTTGAAAATTATCAACTGACATTTTTATCTGTGGGGATAAGTGTTCATGTAGTTACTATCTACCGAACACATCCAATTAAGGGAAATAGTCTGACAACTGCCGATTTCTTCAGGACATTTTCGGGATTTGTTCACTCTCTCGCTACCAACAGTGGTCATCTGTTGATCTTAGATGATTACGTTGGGATTACCAGAGGAATGCAGATAACAAATAACTGGCTGACATTCTTAGATTTGTCAATCTCTTGCAGCGTGTACACGAACGAACACACAAACAAGGAAATATCTTTGATCTTTTCATCTCCCACTATGATCAAGGGTATGTCTGTGTCTTCCATGTTGTATACTAAAGTTACTTCATACAAGAAATATCCGTCGACTGACAAGGATGCCTTTCTTGTTGATCTGGTGGTCTCTTCTACGGTATTAGATTCACCAGATGATATTGATCATCCGGTGAATCTCTATAATAGTACACGGAGGGACCTTGTTGATGAGCAGGCACCTTTAGGGATAAAGGAAATACCAGGAATATCACTACCTCCATGGCACAGTAAGGACATACAAGCTGGAAAGAGACGCAGGAGGTACCTTGAGCGGATGTGGATCAGAACCGGTTTGTGTATTCATCATGGAAAGTTTAAGGTTAAATGGCTTATGGAAAAGTGTCGGGATATTCTGATAAGTCAAGTTACAAAGATAGTTAATATATCATTATCTGTAGGTGTTTTCCCAAGTTCCATGAATGGTGCCCTTGTAAACACATTAATAAAAGAAAACGTTTGGATTGTACTACGCTAAACAATTACATACATATTTAAAATCAAATATTTGTATCTAACATTATAGAAAGGGCAGGTGCTTTTTCATCCTATTTATTCAATAAAAATCTTAGTGAATCACTAGAGTTTGTATAAAAATTGGGTTACAGCACTGAAATAGCTTTGGTTCGGGGGTGAAAAATTACATTATGATGTCAATTGCTCAAGGTAAGCCAGTAATACTTGTTCTTCTGAACGTATCTGCTGCATTCGATACAGTTGACCATAATGTACTTTTCTCTAGGTTGAAAGGCATTAGTATAAGTACTTGAATTGTTTCAATCTTATTGGGAACATTGCTTCCAGAGAGTGCCTGTTCATGGTATTTTATCTGATGTTCAGTTTTTGTTCTTGGTCCTCTGGTTTTCACAATGTATACCCGTCCTCTTGGGGTCACTGCGCAGTAATATTGGGTTAAATATAACTTTTATGCTAATGACACATACCAGTATAGATCACTAGATCCTAACAATGAGTTACATTTCTTCTCTTCCAGGAATAATTTAGAACATTGATTTGCTGATATTCGACTCTGGGTGACTCAAAATCTTCAAAATTTAAACGATAATAAATAATATTATGTATTTGATTTTACCACATTGTATTAAATCTCTAAAAAACACGGCCATTACAGACGGGTGCATCTTACATTACACCTAACGGGTCATTAAATAATCTAGTGACTATTTTTTATTAATGTATTAACATTTATGAATCAATATGCCGAGTTGCCTACTACCATCTTAAGAACATCCATCGTTTAAAAGGATTCTTGCCTGTGTTACATCTTGTATAGACTGTTGCAATTCCCTGTTATTTGGCATATCTGATTATAACATTAATTAGCTTCATCGTATTCAGCATAGAGCAGCTCGCAAAGTGACAAATACTCAAAAGTGTTATCATATCACCCCAATTATTCAAAACCTCCACTTCAAGATTTGACAAATAACTTATAAATCTATAAATGACATGACATCTGAATACCTGTGATAACTTATGTGAAAACTTAAGTCATCCAATCAGATACTATTGCAGGTGCTTGTGTCTCGGCTCAAGTCAAATGGTGACTGCGCATTTAATCTGTTCTGAAAACTGACCCATTCGAAGTTCCTTTCAGAGAAAAATATTGATCATCGTTTAAATCCCTTATTGAATTTTTACAGGCATGTTATTTGAGATATCGCTAAACATTGCCTTTGAACAGCTCTTGTTGGTAAGAGCATTTAATTTAATATATTATTATTATTATTAAATTGTATAGCTTAACCAAATTATGTTTTTAACACTTTTAGAAGTAGTCAATTTATTCAATTTTCATCTGATCCCCGTAATAAAATTGTACTCACCTCGTAACTGCCGTCGGTGAGCGTCCACCAATCCTGATCGATGTAGATGTGGGTGAAGCCGTGTTGTTGTGACAAGACTTCAAAAACGTCACGAAATGTCCTACTGCCGCATTTAGGGATTCTGTTGTAAATAATCCTGGTACACGTAGACAACAACTCTCGTGGTATAATAGGCGGATCGGTGTCTAATCTGAGCTCCTTTTTGAACCATGTTATGTTACAAGTTGAGGGAATTTCTGTTTGAAAGTGGTAGTAGTAATAATAATAATAATAATAATAATAATAATAATGATGATGATGATGATGATGATGATTTTTACATTATGGATATATATATATATATATATATATATATATATATATATAAAATTAACACACACACAAACGCCAGCCACACAGCTAGAGAGAGAGGGAGAGAGAGAGGGAGGAGGGGAGAGAGAGGGGAGAGAGAGAGGGAGAGAGAGAGAGAGAGAGAGAGAGAGAGAGAGAGAGAGTCTAGATATTCTTTTCACCCTGGTCGGTCACCAATATGAAGGTCTTTTCTACCGGGTCAAGCGCTACATCGTTATGCTCAATGGAAGAGTATGGGGGGAGGCTTCAAGTTAACCTGTCAATCAAAAGAGCTATGGGACGACTGACGAAAATAGATAGAACTCTAGAATACTTGCTGCGATAAATCTAACTATATCTCGATTTCTGAACTGAGGGAGAGTGATTTTCTCTCGGCTTTACAAAAACGGAGTTGGAAATCTTTTCCGGGAAATATTCCGAAGGAGGGGGGTTCTTTCCCATGGAACATAGATATATAGATGCCATATCTAACTAAGGACAGCACTCCTTCCGGAAGTTACTAACACAGAGAGTAAAACTGAACATATTTAAGCGAATTTCATTTAAGAGATGAATTTGAGATAACACAGAACTGATAGTAAAGCTGCAACTGACCTAGAATTGTTGTTTTTTTTGTCATCGTTGTTGTTATTATTATAATGTTGTTGTTCTACTGAGTAAGCAACATGAAGAAAAGGTACTCATAAAAAAAATTTAAACTTTGGTCATCCAAATTCTTAGCTATTTAACCGAAGGAAGGTAATATTGTGGAAAGTTGAATAATTCACATAACAATCCACTAATTATAAAAATACAAGAATTATTATCATGAGCAAAGTTAACCTCTTTCACTTATAAATGTTTGCTTCTATATTATCCTGATATTCCAGTTGATACATACTTAAAAATATTTTTAACAAGGAGAATGATTCTTCACACAAAACAAATTACTCAATTATAAATAAATTTAATATATATATATATATATATATATATATATATATATATATATATATATACGAGAGAGAGAGAGAGAGAGAGAGAGAGAGAGAGAGAGAGAGAGAGAGAGAGAGAGAGAGAGAGAGAGAGAGAGAGAGAGAGAGAGGACAACAAAGTTCGGGGGCAAATCTTCGTCAAAAGATGACTACATTTCAATGTTTTCCTTCGGCGTTTTATTTCTATTTACAAACTGGGAATAAATAATTTAGAAATGGAAATCCCGTTTAACAACAAACACAACGAAAACAACAACAATAACATCAACAAAAACAATCAGTAACCAGTAGCCCTTAAACTAACAACACGCGCACACTTACACACACACACACACACACGCACGCACGCACACACACGTGCACCCACGCACGCATACATTAACAGTTAACGAAATCACGGTACCTACATTAAGTGTTCTCTGGAGTATCCGACTCAGACCATAAGTTTTCTCATATCCAATTGAAACGTAAATAAATGGAATAACCAATAAAGATGCTAGAACAATGACTGTTCTTTGTCGAAAATATTTCCAGGAGACCATGATGTCCTTTAGACGTTATACAATATGCACTCACAGATCAAATATGGCGACATGGACGTATTATTATGGACGGCCATCTGATGTTTATATTAACTAACATACGTTAGAATATTTCCCGATATAAACATGTTGTTTTCTCACGGATGTCATTGAAATGTCGACGGTGGCCACAATCTGTCATCTGGCACAGTGTGCTATTATCAATATTTAATTATTAATCCGATTATAATCAGTTGCAGCTGACTACTATTACTGTTAATAATAATAATAATAATAATATATTATTATTATTATTATTATTATTATTATTATTATTATTATTACAGAACTATTATTACTGGTGTTACACTGTGTTTCACTCTATTATACGTGTTTCTATTAGTCTGTGTTGGTCGTAGCAACTTCCTTTTATTTAATCTTTTTGTATATTACTCCGGTTCCTGATCTCTATAATTAAGAATAGTTAATCAGTCCACGTAGGGAGCACTGTTAATCTAGTGTGTGTGTGTGTGTGTGGGTGTGTGTGTGTGGGTGTGTGTGTGTGTGTGCGTGTGTGCGTGTGTGTGTGTGTATCGGAGTTCAAAAATAAACCCGCCAGTTTCGAGTTTACCGAATAATGACTATTCCGCACCGTTTCGCACTCCAGAATGTGTACCGCAAAAACGAACTAAATACTAGCAAAATAACAAGACGATGTGTACAATCAAAAGGTAATAGTGGGATACCCGGACACTCAGTCATTTCAAATTGATACAAACGTTTCGTTTTCAATATTAATTTGAAGGTAATGGTCATTGGAACAATTTTCGTCCGAGTGTCAAGCACTCAGATAACACAAAAACATATTTTGCCCATCGAAAATGGTGAATACTTACTTAGGTTTATTTGGGTGTCCAGATCACAAAACACAGCTACCGAAAATTTTGAAGCCACAGCAGAGAATGAATTGCTCCAATTTACAAAAAAAAAGTTGCTGGAGATCGTAGAATTTTTGAATTGCAAGATCTGACAGATATGATGACGGAGAAATTACAACAACATAAAATCCGGAAGATTGTGAACCGGACATGTCTAAAGGAAAAGGTCCTCAAACATTTCCCGAATTTGACAGAGGAGAAAGGTATCAGAGACCGAATTTTCATAGGAAATTGGCAGAAGTTTCTGGTGAACGTTGATAACAAGAAGGAACTGTTCTCATTCCTATCCCAAAAGATCACAGGAGGACAATTCCCAGATGACAAGGATATCTACATCACTGCAGGTGATCAAGTCCACTATGTTGGAAACGGTTTACCAATGGATCAGTTCAACCACGAGGAAGCTGCTACTCGTGCCATAGTACATATCCTCCACGCCGTCCAAACATCGTCACGTGGAATGGTTCATACTAGAGATACAGATGTTGTAATCCTTCTGAGTAATTTCCATCACATCATGGCTCTGAATCCAGCCGCAGAAATTTGGATCTCCTTCAAAGCGCGAAAGACAACCAGAATTATCTCACTGAACACTATCGCAATAAACCCTGGTACGATCACATGTAAAGCCATGGTCCTCTTTCACGCCTTCAAGTTCAGTAGTAAACGGTATTGCTGCAAATTGATGCACGAAGTACCATCCCTGATGGAGGAATTTGGAACTATTGTTGAAACTCCATTCCAAATATCGCCAAGGCTGATAGAAGTGGCAACAAACTTTGTCTGTAGGCTGTACTCCAATGAATCAAATGAGGACAACGATGCTGACCTCGTCCGATTCAGGGTGTTCTCACAGAAGACTAGGGACGTGGAGAGAATTCCCCCAACGAGATGTTTTGTATCAACATCTCAAAAGAAGTGTCTTCCAAGCAAACATCTGGACAACAGCTCAGAGGTCCACGATGCCTGTCAACAACCCTACTAATCATGGATGGAAGGAAGAGGACGTCAAGCTACTTCCCATTTGGATATCGCTGCCTATCGCCAAGGATGTATTCTAGCTGGATGTGAAGTGCACTGGCACAAGTACCTGCTCTCAGTGAAAGTGCTTTAGGGCAAAGTTGAAGTGCACAAGTTTTTGCAAGTGCAAACGCGAGAAGTAGCTGGATCGGAACCATTTCCAATACGGACATGTATATATGGTCGATTTGTTAGACACTTTCTTATTAAAACTGTTGTTCAAGGATTTATTCAAGGAATTGCGTGAGTAGGTACTCACCACTATATTGTAGTACAGTTAAAAGATAAATGAAATTAGAGATAAAGAATTTCCAATTTGCGTCATTATTTATGGTAATACTCATTGATGTGAAATATCATACAAATATCACATAATCATGTTTATTTTATTTGTTTATTCAATTACCCAGACATGAAAACCTAGGTATAGACACCAAAATCACCATTCTAGGTTCAATATGACAAACGTTATGAGACTTAATGCGAAAAAAGAATATGGCAGGCATATGGTCACCATATAGGAAGACTCACCAGAAAGCTATAAAAACTTTCACGAAACAACTATTGCTTATGAGATACGGTTCAAAAACGAAAGTAAGTATTCCAAATTTATACAAAGAAGACCTTAATTTAAGAGAGGATGATGAGCAAGAAAATGCCGAGATTCTGGCTGACATTGTACTCGTCAAAGTTTGTTATTTTTACGGAACAAGACTCGACTATACTTCATCCTACAACAAGTCAAGAAAACAAGCCCAGGCAAATCCAAAGAAAACGTTTACAATATATTAACCAACCTCAATATAGGGAAGTCTCCAGGCTCAGACAACATTCACCCGAGTGTATTGAGGTTTTGCATCTGACGTCACAGACACGTGACTGTTTCTTTACGATCACTACCATCTGAGTTCGAATCTCGGCGTGGGCATATGTGAAGGGTGTTTCGTCTTTGACATCGTTTCATTACCTTTGGAGGTTGCTAGGTCCATTTAGCCTGCCATGTGCGCAAAAGTGGGCGTAAAACATCAATTATCATCTTTCTGGATGCGATATGATAAATAGAATCTGAGTCATTGCAAAGCTGTTCTTCCAATATAAAACCTAATCAGGATGCGATGTAAGAAAATCTTATTATCTATGCAGACAGATGAAGCAGCACTAAGAATGGCCCCTTTTCCATAACACTAAAATGATTATTTTAGACATATAGGAGTGTTGACTCAGTGCTATGAAACGCTTTGTATGGATACTGCGTGGTTTCGTGCATATCATGGGTCGATAGGTGCTCGTTTATATGTACTGCAATGACTCTCTCAGTCGCTTTTGAGCCATATTTCTTCAGTAAAGAGTTAAATGGCTTCATTGAGACAAGCTGGAACTTTCGCCTGTAAAATCGACTTGTTCATAATATTGGTAATACAAGGGACAATAAGATGGATACATTCCTTCAAGTAACCATGTAGGTCATGGATCCTAGCAACAAAAAGCGAAAAATATTCTCCTGATTACTTTCAGATTTTCGTCACGAGTAGCTGATCTACATGTCTGGAATAGAGGTTCTGTTGTCACTTGTCAGTGCCGAATCAAGCCTTGGATCATCAGCAACTTCTTTCAATTTTGTCAAGAAGAACTGGTTGAATCTTTCAGCAAACTCACTTGCTGAAGAATATGAATGTTGTATGTAAGATTTGAAGAAAGATTCCTTATTACCATCAATAAGATCCTTCAGATGTATTCTTGAGTATCAGCCGGTGAACAGTTAGACGAGTTATTCTCCGTTTTCTTTCATGTTGTCCGAGGTCTGGTTTTGCTTCACTTATCTCATCTGTAAACCAGATAACTGTATGCCATGTTGTGGCTTTTAAATGGTGCGTGTTTGGGGATAACACTAGATATCACCTTATCATATTATGACAACGCACCATAGTTCACTGCCATTAATGTCATCAGATATAATAATCTGGTGTGTGTTTTAGCTGTGTATAATAAGGCACAGGCACAGAGAATCTCGAACCGTGAATTCAAACTCTGGACGTTTCTTCAGGGGACTGAATCCAGAGTGGCGACTTTTCTTGCTGAGACATGTGTAATGTCTCACCAGTCCCTTGTGTGTGTGTTTTAGGGTACATATAAAGAGGCAACAGACACAGAGCATCAACATATCTAAACATCCTTCGAGACCTACCTCCATCAATCTAAATACAAATACATTTATACATACCTCCACATATTGATACATGCATGCGTATACCTAAGGATGTGTCTGGTCTACTCATCAGCCTGTGGTCGGTGAAATAATTATTTCATATAAATAATACATCGCCTAACTGAATTAAACTGATACAGTAGTAACGCCAAGGTTCTAAAAACTAGCACAAATCAATGCCTCTTATATCGGCCAGTTTGTTATCCCTCCCCCTCTCTCTCTCTCTCTCCTCTTATGAAATATTACAAATGTACAATGTCGAAACAAATATGAACTTGTAAGTAGACTGCAATGGAATAAGGTACGAAAGAATCATGCAGCGTAAATAAGATGGTACGGTATTATGCAGTTACGGAGATGCCCAGTATTTATTTACAGATTTTTTTTCTGCTGCCGACATAAAACGATAAACGATTGTGATACAAATGTGTGTATTTAATATATGTATATTTTAATAATCACCTATACTTAAAAGGTAGATATGTTTAGTTTTTAAGCGTGTATTACAAATGACACATATCTCATTATGTGGGATTGGGAAATTGACCCACGAGCTCACGGAGCTGAGTAAGTCAAGACAAACAAGAGGCGGTTACACTCCTAGACTAGAGTCTACACTACAGTCTAATTATGAGTAATGACAGTAAATGAGTAATGTCTAATCGTGTGCTCTAATTAGCAGTGTACTTCCAACCCATTTTGAAAATATAATTGTAACAGATCTGATACTGTCCTATCAGAAGTAATGATGTAAAACTTGGTTAGACTTGGCCCAAGTCAAAGAACATTATGATTATAAAACTCCTGATCCTAGAGTCTGCAATCTACAGTAAACGTTGTCATACAGTCGGTAATTGCCCATCACCACCTGCATTACCAATGGCAAATAATGGCTCCTTTTTGTATTTTTCTTATGATTTTAGTAACATGTCTTATAGATAATAGTTTAATACATGTTTCTTAATTGATTATCTGTATAATGTTTATTTTAATATTGTTTGAGGTAAAGCAAACTGTAATTTGGCAATAGAGTAATTAGGTTATATATATATATATATTTCTCAAAATGTAGTTTCCCCTAATTATTGTAACTTTTCTAATTATTGCTTGAGTGAATACAAGAAATGTATAATTACCTGTAGCCCATTAAAAAGTGGCTTCCATGACTGATTGTTTACAGTTACATGCAATTTGGTAATTCCATGAACCCTTCTGAAGATGTGACTTCCCTGTATAGTATAGATTAGTAAATAAATGGCTTCCATCTTTACATAACACCATAATTTAAAAGTAAGTAGTTCAGTAAATAGTTCAAACACAAGTAGAAATTTTATTATAAATAATGCAAACTGATAAAATGAATTCAGTGATTCCTGTGACAGTCAAAGAAATAGGTTATTACTAGCAACAAAAGTGGTCAGAAGATACTTCTAGGTGGTTTCATCTATACCAAAGCAGATAACCAAGCCTCCCAACATTAGATGGAGATGTGTCCAGTGTAATTTTGACTACGATTTTTTTATCTTGATGACCTCAAGTTAGTGAGTAGTCACAACCACAATCCATATGAAAGTAAAATAGTAGCCACCAAGTGCCGATTCCAGGATGAAACAGCAAGCATAGCAGAGTTTCGACAAACCCAGCTAGATTGTGTCTCAAGTCAGCAGTGCAGTAGATGTTTCTGCTAGAGTCCACATTGACAGAGAAGAGTCTTTTAAGCAGACTCTCCATAACCAGCGACTTGGCTGCATTCTTGCAGAACCAAATTTCCTTCAAGATCTAATTATCAGTTTTGAATGGATTCAAACTTCAGGGCCCAACCTGCAACAGTTTCTCATCTTCGACAACGGGCCTCTAACACTGACTCTCGGATCATTGTTTTCAGTGCCAGTGATTCCCTGAAACACCTGTCAACAACTAACATATGGTACATATGGCAACACTGCTGTCTCCGCAATCTATGCACTGCTGCAGCACAAGTCATAAGATACCTACAAGAACCTGGTATGTGCCATTGTCAACAAGTGTTCAGAGCTCCAGTAAGAACCTGATCCTCTGACTGTGGTGATAGACTTTGAAAGTGATATGATGCAAGCTTTGACCACATAGCAGTGCAATGTTGCTTCCATCACCTCACCCAGTCTACTTGGTGCAAGATCTGGGTCTAGTCAATTAGTACAAAGACTCTGATGATATCAGATTGTTTTCTGGCATGATGGACTCTTTAGCATTGCATCCTGTAGATGACCTTTCTGCTGGCCTCAAGTTCCTGCAGGAAAATACACCAGATGGTATTGAAGCTCTTCTGGTTTACTTTGATTCCACATACTGCAGTGGTACATACAGAAGAGTCTGTTGACAGGCTGATGATGGACAAGACGTTGTTGTCATTCGACACTGTTCATATCTGCCATGTGGAATGTGCACCAAGTAACACTTGATGATGAACAGTGCACAAACAATTTGTATGAGGCCTGGAACTGTCATATCGAACACTTGTGAGGGGTTTCCCATCCTTCAGTGTGGAAGTTACTGCCAACCAAGTGAATGAGTAAAAAGTAATTTTTTCAGTACCCCTTTACCAACTTGGTGTGACTTCTCATTACCGTATATATTCGAATATAAATTTTTTGGGTAGTGAAAAGGGAGTGCTCATAAGCAACTTGACTTATACGTGCATCATATTTCCTACCAGCTGAAGGAAAGATGTTTTCTGTCATCCTTGACAGACAACACTATAGGATTCAACCCAATAACAGCCAGAGTCAGAATAAAATCGTCACATTGCTGCCTACTAATCCATTATTATTCAATAAATAATAAATAACAATTTTCACCAAACTGTTATTAGGTTCTCACAAACATGCCACATTTTATGTAATACTACTTGATAGTTAAGTGCTGTTACCTACCAGTACCTCTAGATGTGCTGTGAAACAATGAATTAATAACACTTGCCAATTGAACTTATAATCAGGTGTGTTTGTGTGAACCACAGTTGGAACTAAATCACCATATCTCTGCCTACTAGCCTTATTCAAGACTGTTATTTGGATCTAACAATGTCTTAACGTAATATAATACTTGATAGTCACGACCTGTCAACTACTGGTACTTCTAGATGATTAGCAATAATATAGGAATCACTGTTAACATTGCAAACCTTGCTCCGCCACTTGCCCTGAAACAATTAATTAATAACACTTGCCAGTTGAAGTTACAATCAAGTGTGTTTAATGTGACAAGTTTGTTTACTACTTAAATATGACATCAAAGCAAAATGTGTGTGTCTCTCTCTCTCTCTCTGTGTGCGTGCGCCTGTGTTGCTGCCGGTGTAGAAATTGATACTGACATATTTAACAAGTACTTGCTGACACCATGAGTTTGAAATGACTGGATCAGCTTTTTCATGAATGACAACAATGATTCTGATTTTGAGGGATTTTAAGCCAATACTTAACCTTGACTTATACTGTGAGCATATGCCCGAGGAAAGAATTACGTGTTCAAAAATTGACCTCGACTTATCTGCCAGGTCAACTTATATGCCAGTATATATGGTACATCGTCACCATGCCAATAATATTTTGCGAAATGACATAGAATTAGCACGGTATATGGTATATGATTATTGTAATATATTGGCCTTATACATTAGCAGTACTGTTTATTTAAAGTTATTCAGTACTGTTTTGGTACTTGCCCATTATGTTGGTATCATAATTATACTGACTCATTATCAACCCTGTACTAAGATGCTATCAACCAGTGTCATCCCAATACACAGGTAGGTCTATCTGCTACCAATACACAAGTATATGTTATCAACACATATAACTATATGCTCCCAATACACAAGTATATGTTACTGATGCACAAGAGTATGTTACCAATACATATTAGGATTGGCAGGTTTCTCCCCTATACAGTAAAAACCATAGAAATGTTTGTCCCAGGAGAGAAACTAAATTTTGGGAAATTTGCCATGAAAATACCCAATTAATAAAGACTTTAACAGTTTACAACCATTATACATTTTAATAAGTTATTTAATTAAGAATCTTGTCCAAAAAAAAAAACTGTTGCACATGTTACATACTTACTGAAAGTGTATGTCAATAATTCATCAGGTTTAAGATTGTGAGATAAAAGATTGAGATTATTTCATTATAATGCTGAATACATTTGATTTGATAATGACTACTTTGTTATGAAACACTTTCAAGACAATACAACCGTATCAAATACTTAATCAACTATGAGGAAGAGGACGGTGTGTTTAGTAATGCCTGAATACTCCTGGCAACATCATGTAGTTTGTAGTATTAGCTATGTATCGCTGTGAAGATATATGTACTGCTGTTCAATATAGCAATACACAGCAAGCAGCGTTTGAGTGGTGTGTGATCTAATTGTTATTACACCATAATATAAAGAAGTATCTGCATTGCCTAATTATAATTTAGTAGCTAGACTTCACATTGACTAGATTAATGTGACACTTATCTTGGGGGGATGGGGGGCATCAATCTTCTCAAAATTTGTTCAAATTCATAGCAATGTCAGGAACAAAATTGGCAACAAAACAACATCAAAGTTGGTGTTTTGTTACCGTCTAATGAGGGGAGATGTAGAAATTGACTATTAATGATATGGACACGAACATTATCACAGTATGTCACATATGTATATTTTGTTTGGTATCTGGGTAATGTTAACATGTTATAATACCACAATTTTCATACACAAAATCGTAGAGTACTATGTGCCCAATGTGATATAATAAACCAGTTAAAGTTTCTCTGTGTGTTTATTTGTAGATAGGTGTTTGCCTAACTATATATTCTAACTTATTCAAAGTTAGTATGTAACATACTAATGATAAAAGTACCAAAATGTAAAACATTTAATTTTATGTCAGAAATATATTATTGTATTTAGATCATAATATGTTGTATATATATGTTGTATTATGTTTTGTAATAGGTCAGTTATATCATGATATATTTGTAGTATGTATTTACCACAGTATGTCAAAAATATTTATAAGCAGACCCTTAGTGCCACTCAACACAATACCATTCTCAACATCTATTTGTGTTTGATTCAAGACAGTATATTCTTCCTGACAGCACCTCTAAAATAAATAAAAAATTAGGTTCCTACACCTGTATATATACAGTATATTATATACAGTGCTCAAAATAGGGAGACTATATTTATTGAACTTCTAATAATATCAACCCCACATTATATACTATATAAAAGTGAACATTTCTTAGTAAATGTAACATGCACTAAAGTGTATTGTATCATACATAACTTGTTGGTTAATCTTAAAAATGGGTTTTTACTTTTAAAATAATAAAAATTACTGTTCTGGGCTAATCATTTGAATTATCCTTACTGAAGAGGTTTTTTAAATTTTAATTACTAAATCAGTGTACTCAAATGGTTTGGTATTGACTCATTATTTGATCATAACAATAACTACAGACATAGACTAAATGTAATCGATTAGAATCAATTACATGATTTCCAAATGCAGTGTAATTGTAATAATAATCAATTACATTGTAATTGTAATTAGTTATTACTTTCATGATTACACAGGGGCGTTTGATTATTTATCAAGTTATATCACAGCCTCGTGGGTAGAAGCATGAGACTGTTTACATATGGCTATGGTCTCTTTGTATGGGAGGTGGCAATTTCACACCTCGGCTGTGGCACTACAGTAGGAGAATGTTTTCAGCCAACTGGCGAGGTTTTCTCCACTGGATATGCCATATATTGTAAATTCTAAATTTATTTAAAATCAGTCTCTGTGAGGAAGCTATAAATTACAGACCATACGCATCTCCCTCATTTGAGGTTGCCAGCCACATAAAATAACTGCCATTATTATTGTTATCATGCCAAAATATCTTTGTGGTTTTGTTCTAAACTGTATTTCTTGTATATATTCTAATTATGGTTAAAGTTATCACAAAAACGCAAATATATTTATTTCAACCAGTATTCACGGTGACATTTTCATGTTGAATTTTAAGCAATTATTGGTTATATCAAGGTTTTGTTATCTGTTTTAATACTAATGTAGTTTTATGAAGTACTCTCACTTGTTGAAGCCATTCAAGGGCAACGTACAATGAATCAAGTAGAGATGTTGAATGATAAGAATTTGTTATCAAAGAAAGTGACCTTGAATCGGTGTATTTTTAGAATAGATTTTAGTTCTTCAGTAGATAATACACTTCTATCTCCTCTACAAAATAGAAACTACAAAGCTGTATTAGAGACGTACCTCTCGCCACAATGTCTCCTAAGAGCGAATTATGAGAACATCTTGTATTTAATCCATTCATGATCAAATGTTGCCCGTAGCTGGTTAACCTATGCTTGACTTCTTTTAAATATTGATATTTCCACATTTACCACGCTAGCTAATTTGACTGCTAGAATGCCAAGATCTGTAACAGAAGAGTTCACTTTTACCTTTGGGACAAGAAGTCAGAGGTCAACATTAAAGGTCAACATCACCATTCCACTGAACGAAAGTGTGAAGGAATTTTCCTATCGCTTGATTAACGCTCACCAGCTGCCTTGCTTTGTTGAAGGAGGTAAGAATAGTAGACATACATTACACGAATACATTAGCTGGCTTATCTCTATTGGCCTATCGTCATGCACTTTTCTTTATTATTATGAGTCGGAGGTTTTGTTTCAGCATTGAAGGATGAACTAGAACAGTTTATTGCCATAGAAACCAAAAAACTACAGGATGCTAATGCAGAAGAGGCAATTGAGAGGGTTAGAAAGAAACAAGTCAGTGTTGAGTCTCTTGCTAAACAATGGACAAATCTGTTCTCAAAGGTATTTGGTCATTAGCTAACATAATATAAATTTAGCAAGTTTTCATTTTCATACGTAAACAATCTACTCAATCGTTTGATATGGACTTAGTGTGGTATTCTAATTAGAGTCCTTGCTATGGTGTTCAGTTCATACTATAACTTGTGTGCCAGTTTAGTGATACCCATATGTACACAGTATTTGTATTTATATATATAATGCCTATTTTATATTAAATACAGGAGATACTGAAATATTCTGATCCTGAGCCTATTTCAAATGAAGTAGTATTCTCGGAAGTCTATCACACCTTGATCCATTCTCCTGCCTTGGAGACCTTACTTAATCTAGAACACACATATGCGTTATCGGTATGCGATGTTATTGATCAGAGAAATAGAGATTTGGCTCTCCTTGAAAAGCGGTAAGCAAAACATGAATATATAACAATCTGAGTATCATTAGATATTTCAGCTTGAAAGGCCACTTCGCTGAATTATCCAGAGGTTTTATTCAGGATTCGTAATTACGCCAATAACCTTTGACACACTGCTAAAATTTACACGGAATACAGTTAATTATGCGACTGTTGATATGGTTTTGCTGTTTACACTTTTATCTGTTTTCTCTTATGTACCAGACAAACGGAAGACATGGAAGAGGCAATTAGAAAACTTGGCATCTCATCAACAGATGAACAGATCAATCAGATGGCTCAGAGACATTTTGAAAATACGCAGGTATTGTCAATCTTCATGATGCTTTTGTTTACATCTTCATGGTAGTTTTGTTTACATCTCCATTGTGTTTTTATTTTTCACAACCGTGGTGTATTATTTACTTCTCCATGCTGCTTTTGTTTACATTTCCACGGTGCTGCTATTTACATGTATGCCAAATGTTGTGCTCACATCAGTTTGGATCTGTAAAACATGTAAACACATATGCATCAACTATAATGGGGTTTTCATGTTGAACATTTTGCAGCATCAGGAAGATTAATTATTTCGTCATTAACATTTCAGCTTGTTGAGAGTAAGTGGGCCAGTGAGTTGAGTAATTTGAACGAAACACAAAGGAGAGAGTACAGAGATTGGGTAATGGATCTACACGAAGACACACAGACAACTGACAGCACACCAGCTTATGCGTATGTAATCCTGTTTCTTGGTGTATTAACAGCAACTGATAGCAGAGCGCCCCTTTTAACTAGCCTGTAAATAAACTTTTATCACAATGCCACATCTGTTATCTGCCTGTTAACCAATTTAGAGCTGAATTTAACAAATATGTAAACCTTTTATATGGCTAAAGAACAGATACCAATAACTGCAATCTCGTTTTATACCCCAATTAAGATATTGACACTTACTGAAAATTTTTATCAAAAACGCATAGGGTGTAAATTTATTGGCTTCAATAATAAAACCTATGCTGGTATGTCAACAAGGCTAAAATATTTTGAAAATCACCACCCAATATATATTACTAAGACTGTTTTTTTAAATATGATGTTTGGTTGATACCATGTGGTACAAAATCCCAAAGTTTGTAAAATGAAAACATTGTGTATTTAATCTATCCTTGATCAAGTGTTAATTTTGCTCACATCATGTTTAGGTAAACGCTTACACTCATATTTTGTGAATGGTTGCCTTCTCTGGTAAACACTCAGTCCAGCTAAATTTTGTATCTCTCAGTATAATTATATTTCCCAGATATTATAGAATGACTTTTTACTAGTTCTGCTTGGTTTGTTATATTAAAATGGATCAGTAAACTTCACTATTTTATGGCTCATATTTCGATTGTCATTGACATTCCACCTCGGGAAAGTGATTAAAAAGGGACTATGGCTATTTATTTTTACAAAATTGCTTGTGTACGTTATTACAAATTTAAAATTGATAACATCTTTGATTTCAAGTATTCTTTCATTATTTTTATTTATTTTATAATTCATAATAATAACAAATTGTACAGTAAGTATTTAACTATTTTATTAAAATTTCTTTTGCTTTAAATTCAATCTTTAACATGCCTTCGCTTGAACTATAATAATATAATATGTGATATTTATATAGCATCCTATTCAGCTAGAAGCTGCTCTAAGGCACTTTACAATGTTATTTACAATATTATTATCCCTGACTCAGACCTGTTTCCACCCAGCACATATCTCAACTCCCAATCACTCTGTGTTTTAACTTTATGTATTAGGTACTGTGTGAAGAGTTTTGGTCAGCAATCAGGAGAAGGTGATTGGTCAGATAATTTACTAAATCAGGCTACAAGGAGGGAGGAAAGCTTTACTGTACATTTAGGTTAGTTACATTACCCCAGACAAATGTCAGAAGACATGTTTGACATTTCCATGAACATTCATTTGTTGTCATAACAGTAAACTTTTAAGTTTAAATAAATTTTTTATGTATCATGCAAGCATTCTACAGATTATATACAGAATCTTGTGACTTATCTGTATCAAAATATATTATTGGTCATGTATAATATATAGTAGTATGTATTTTCAAAACTTTATGCTTTCACCGTATGATAAAAATCAATCTGTACGGTTGTTTTTTCTCTTGATTAATGTGCATGTTTTGAAGAGTACCTACCCTGGTATATGCCATATTAATTTTCAAGTTCAAGACCTTCATGAACTCAAACTGCCTTAGACAAAGTTAGCATCTCTCATAATGATTGTCTCCCCCCAAGTCTTAACTGTTTAAGATTTTTCTCTTTACAATGCCATATTAGTAACAGATATAGAATGTTCATATTGTACCTTGGCACTTATGAGACTTCAGAGGTTGAGCTCATATGTGAGAAATCTTTGTAATCTTGATTTGCATAAAAACACAAATTGCCTAAACTTGAAACGGATGTTCTCTTAAATAACCATTAACCAGCAAACAAAAAACGTCTATTTCATTGACAAATTTGACATGTAAAAATATGTAGTTTTGCAAATGCAGTTGTGTTTAGTTCACAGAACCAATCAACGAAATTGACCTAAGTTTTGTATCGGTCCTTTTAGGTTCTCATTCATGGATAAAGTATACTTTCTTAGAACTTTATATAGTAACATAAGTCTCAAGCTATGATTGTCATTATGGCCAGCATTATATATTCGAATTAAGTTTGGAGAATTATGTTGATAACACATATCTAACTGACATATCCATTTTGTAATTTTAATATGTTTATCTATTAAAGTGCAATGGTAACTTAAATTCATTCCTTTTGTGTTGTTTTATTGTTTCCCGTAGGAGCACAACTAAAGACTATGCATAATCTGAGGTTAATTAGTGCGGATGTTTTGGATTTTTGTAAGCACAGACCTCAGGGAACAGGGTAAGTAAACAATTGGGCTGTAAACTTAATACCTCAGTTGAGCTGGGATAGGGATTTTTGGGCTATAATTAGTCTCTGTTATGTGGATTCTCTATTTCAAAAGTCAGATGTTCTGTTATTTGTTGTTTTTATTAGATCAGTAGCATTTGATTAGATCTGGCTTTAACTTCTGTGGTATATTTTTGTGGATTATTGATGTGAGGCCTATATATTGATAAACTGACTGCTGGATGATGTGTTGCCACCAGTGAGCATTTTGAGATTTTGGTACCTTTGTATGCATACCCTGCGACTAAAAAATGCAGAGTATGTGGAAAATATTTTTCCAAATCACAAGGATACATCCTGCACTACCTGTATTAGCATGCTTTATATTAAAGGCCTCATTGTATCGACAAGGTACAAGTAAATCACTGTTAATCAGTCACAACAGCTATAAAGCCCCTTACTAATCCCTAGAAAAGTTGATGACGCCCTACAATAGCTAATTAGAAATGTTCACGAAGGCTCAACATACATTTAGAATTTGGTGGAGCTGTTTAATACTTATCTTGAACATGGGGGCAACAAACTCTCATGTAAAGTTGTTGTCAAGCATTTGACTGCTTATTTCAGAGAAGAGTGTTTCTTGTGTTTTCTTTGGGAGGTTTAGTGAATATGATTACCTTTAGAGATAAGGCCTCAAATGTACTCAGACCAGTTGATGAACCAGGAGACAATCTGGATATTCCTATCAACAAAGTTAACAAGAGAATCGCAAATAAAATTAAGGCAATTCCAAGAGACAGATTTCAGTATGGTACTTGGATCAATTCTAAAGCTGCCTTAAACTATGTGAGCTAAGTTGCGCAGGAACTACTATTGATGTTGTCACCTAAGTTGGATAAAACCCTACCTGTAATACTTATCGATTAAATAATCACCAGTGTACTTCACAATCAATCAACAAACCAGCTTTCAGGTTGATCTCGGTATATTGATTTGAGCTTCTAAATGGCTTGTTACACTTATACGTGGATTTGATGTGACATGTTCATATGATGAAGTACCACTTCAAGAAATTAGCAGCGACAGGAGTCAGTTTTGAATTATCTGGCATATTTAATGTTAACTCAGGGGTTGGTCCAATTGGTTATTGATAAATCTGATGTTGATGTATATTTTCTAAAAATGAGAAACTGTTAACTCACTCTTTGCCAGTACTCATAATATAATACAATACAAGCAGACACAGATGGAACCTTTAAAGGAATGCAGATGATGCACTGATAACAACGACATGACTCAGCTGATGCCATGCCATTTGCAAATTCAACAATTCAATGGACCAAACAATCCACAAATGCCCCAGAACATGTTTCTCAAAGCAGTTCTTCCACTGAATGTACTCATTTATGCAACCCTCATTCAACAGATGCCTCATCACAAATGTGCAAAGTTCAGTGGTTACAATGCTGCAAACAGCCATCAACAAGGTAAAGCCAACCAACCCTGGATGAACACTGTATATCAACCTCTAATAGATATGAATCTCTGATCCAGACATCATGATTATGACTCTGACACAGGTGCAACAAAGCATTCTTAAAATGGATGAGTGTTTTGTTGTCTTCACCTGTGATGCACAACTGTATTGGATGGCACTGCATGTAATTTGGACATATCCAGACCGATTGTCAAATATCATCTTGTACCTTGGGATATGCTCTGTCTGATGAACTTTGTTGGCTCCGTTGGTACCTTGATGGCAGAAAGTGGACTCGCTGATGTTTTGAGTGTCATATATAAAGGGGCGTCGAAAATGTTGGCTGGCAAAATATTTCCACAAAATGTGAGGTTCCTGTGTATGCTTGTAGAGGAGGTACTTTGAAACATGATTGGAAGTGTTAGATGACCTGTCAATCAAGAGTAACACCATAAAGCTATGGATAGATGTACTCATAAGACCATTGTCCATAATGATGATGTTTATGAGAAAGAAGGAGATTAGCCACGTCATCTTTAAGTTTTCCACCAGATGATACTGTACTACTTTGCTACTGGCCACTTGCACTATGCACACTATGAACTACTCTATCTTTCGTCCATGGAGGCTCTCCCTTTTAAAGGTGTTAGGATACTTCGTGAAGGGTGAGCATGTTGTGAGACATATACTAGCTATCTTGATTGAAATCTGGAGCAATATGTATATTGAAACCACTTTCTTGGGTTATGGCTATACCCAAGGTGGCATCATTGATGTAACACTTGAGCCTGAAACGCTGAAAACTTGGACTTCGGGTCTAGTTGACATGGTTGAGACCAAGACTGAGAATCATCAAACCAGTCATTATATGTGTATATTGGTAGGAGAATAAACAGTTGGCATCATAAGTTGGTTCAGTCAGTATGTGACATTTGTGTGCCAGACTATCTATTTTAATTTAAAACAGTGAATCAGTTGTATGGTGTGTGATAGGAACAAACGTCATAAAGCCTGCACTCTATATGGATTAAATATTGACGTTACTAAAGATATTAAAATATACTCTTTTACTATTAGTCTGGAAATTTTAGTAAATGTTAAGCCTTTGTCAGAACTATGAATTGTACTTGATGTAAATCAACATGAGTTTATAAGATTATTCTAGTGCATTGTTTTAGCAATTCTCATTAGATCTTCCATGTGGATTGAACTCTGAACATATTTAATGACCTGTTTGTTCAAATACTAATTCTTATTACTCGCATATTGTTTACCTCGGAGAAGTTTAGTCTGATACCAGTTCTGAATCACAACCCTTTTATCATTTATGCCATTTTTTTTCTTGTTGTATGCATCTGGTTTACATTTAAATAAATATGTCTTATTTAATTACAGGATGGTCTTGTTCTATATAATGTACACTATAGAACCAAATTACAGTTGTAAAAATAATCAGATATTGCTTTGCGTATTAATATTAACTATATTATACACTTTTTAAATATAATTAATTGTTTATGATTGTTTTTTGTTATTTTTAAATATTTGTAGGCAGAAATTTATGGTTCCCTATTCAGTCACAAGTTTTCAGTGTAATAATTAATGTTGTGCTTTTGTGTTCCAATACAGAGCCCCGATGGTGCCACAGCCTCAGCGCTTACAGACAGCTATGTCATTATATTCTAACAGCCTCTGTGGTCTTGTCTTACATGTTGATAACAGGCTTAACTCCTACACTGGCATTAAGCGAGGTAACTGTAAACACTTCTAGAAAGATCAGATTATAAATTGTTTGTTCTCAAATTAGAAACACCAACAGTTCTTTAATACAGGAACCAGGTTATCAGGGTCGAACAATATCAACTAGTTGATCGAGTGTCCAGATAATCAGTTTTGTTTGCATGTTTCAGTTAATACTTCAGGAACAACTTTATGAAGCAGAGTATCAAAATTCTGATTAATTAAGATTTAGTTGTTTGATGGTTGATCATATAGCAAAATGTTACTTTTAAACAACTATATTCTGGTTAATATAAAGGGATATTATTTCATTCTTTAAAACGCATTTTTGCAACAATTGCTAGGAAATTAATTTTCCCCTTTTCCCTTCAGATTTTGCTAAAGTCTGTGAACAATCAACCGATTTCCACTTTCCTAGCTTGGAGCAACAGTTCGAAGTGATCGAAGAAGCCGTACTCGAAGCGAATGAATGGCATCAACCAAAACGTGTCGCTGATGATGGCGATCAGATCAGTGTTAAGAGTACAGGAAGTGACAGAGTCAGCTTAAAATCTACAACAAGCAGCTCCAGTGACGTGAGTCGAAAAAATGGAATGTTTCTTGTGACACTTTGAAATTTTCCACTGATATCAATTCAGATGAAAATTAGAATGAATTCATTTTAAATCAGCACTGATTGAGGATTGTGTGTGTGTTTTAAAATATGTATATATTAATCTGCAAGAAAGGGTTATTTCTGATAATACTATGGTGGTTGGTGTTTAATGATAATTATCCTAAATGTAGTATTTTATTAGGGATGAAATTTTCTAGAGTCACAAATAACGTTTTTTCTGATTAGTGTAAAACTTGGGATTGATGAGCAACATTTCTATATACCTTTACCTTTCATTTCTTTGCTAGACAACTCTACCCATGTGTACTTAGTTTTGAGGACAATAACAAGAAAACTAAAATATTAATAAATACTGATGTCATTAATTTTCTATATTGCTGCCATAATTAGATGAATATAGCATATGTGGCTCTCATCAATAACGCAACACAACAATCGCCTATCAAAGGGTCCTTGAAATGATTCCTGTCCTTGACCTGAACATGCAATAAGTGTTATATGTATATTATTGGTTTATTGTGTAAGATTTTAATAAACTACCGTTTTATATTGGATGAGAATACTGAGAATCCAGAAGGTGAATCATTATTTTATGTTTGCTCGGGTTATGAGGGGTAATTATTTATTATCATTACTTCGGTTCAAAAGAAGCCGTATGTTACATAAAAAGCTCCATTTTCCACTGAAGTTGGATCCCTCGTGACAATTGGTACAAAAGCTGGAAATGGATAGTGGGTTGAACCAGTGGTTTGAGGAATATTTATCTTGCAAAAGACGTGTTTTATCTCCACTGAAGTATTCTCAGATTGTCCTAAAATGAATCCCCAGCTGCACCCGCCTTAAATTTTTCTTCAGTTCAGTTTGTTTAAAAAAAACATCAAAACCCCCTTTTATCCATGCTTTATACAACCTGACACTGTATACAAAATGGGTAAAGTGTAATTATCACCGTTTCAGCAGAGAGACGAGAAGAACAATAAGATGCATACTGGTGACTTCTACATCACAAGACATTCTAATCTAGCTGAAGCACACGTCGGTATGAATATTTTACTTCACTTAATCTTTATCGGAAGCTGATTTCAACCGACTTCGTTTTGGTAATTAACATTATTGTGCCAAACCATGACGTACGTTCGGAGGATGTGTACAGTGATGCAAATTATACATATTTCCAATAAGATCATGTTTAAGTTTATTGAAGCTGAGAATCTATGTCGATGGTTAAAGTTGTCTATGCTCCAGATATAAATTTATCACAAAATTCTCACAACTACTATAAGTTAAGTGTCAGGAAATTTGATCGTCTTTTGTCACTCATTGCAGAAGTAATCCAACATCATAATATGGGAAAGCTAATATCATAGCAAACCCACTAACTGCTAAACTGTTTTGGCTGGCTTTCATCAGAACAAACCCATTTGATACAATAGAAACTGAGCCTTTTCAATAGTAGCCGACGTCCAATGCTATACGTCGTCTATTTTACAGTCCCTCGTCACCTATCTTATCAGTAGAAAATTGGTTGGCTATTTTGGTTTTGGCAGAAAAGCCAGCTCTTCACTTTTTTAATACCCATTTATTTTAACTATTTACCACTTATTTTAACTATTTAGCATTTATTTTAACTATTTAGCAAACCTCAAAGTCATGTTATATAAGGTAATTGCTAAATATACATGTATAATAATTGTTTACCGAATACAAATTCTATTGATAAAAAATTACTTAAACAGCATCCATCTTTCCTTAGTTCTCCTTACAACACTTAATGGCAACTTGATTAATTTCTTTATACGACGTATTTACAGTTTTCCATCTAATAACCGACGACAGTGTGCGCTCCATCCAGTCAGATATTTCATCCAGACATCCAGTAATCCTTGGCTACAGAAACATATTAAAAGCTTGTTACAGATACGACATAACATCTCTTACACTGCCGTTGCTTCTTGTGCATGATATGTCCGAGGCAAGTACGGAATGATTTTGGCAATCATTGAATCCTTGCTTTCTGTTCTCCTTAACTCTTGGAGAACATATTTTGACTGTTATCATGTAGATGATTTTTTTTTAAATCGTTAAGAATTTTCGTTTTGATTGTTAGTAAAGCTTCAAATGATGTGTATTTAGACTTTCGTTATCTTTACTAAGGAGATGACAATTAGCTGGTGTATGAAGAGAGCAGAATTGGTCTTCAAGTGTATTAAAGGTTTCATGATGGAATTTGCAACATGGAGTGGACAACAGTCGCATACTGTACAGTTTTTAGTACCCAAGGTGACAAGTTTATTGAGTAATTATAAAGAGAATTGAGGGCAATTAGTGTCATTAAGAGCCAATGTTTGAACAAAATTAGTGCGATATGTAAAACCTGTCTATTAAGTGTAAAGGAAAAATTGACTGTCAGGTATATTGATTAAAACTAGCCCTAAATCCCACACTGATATTAAAGTATACCCAAAAGTATACCCAATACCATAGATATAAGGAAATAATTCAAATTACAGATTCCTCGATTGTTAAAACAGTTAGAAGTTCCATGCTCTGAAGTCAATGATCACATATCCATCTCGATTTAGATGCTATGACTTGGCTGTCCTCATGATCTTAGCTACCCTTCAGACCTACGAATCTAATACCGACAATCATCAGTTCATTAGTACAAAACAATCTTTTACAAGGAATTTCACTTTATCCTTTTCTTTACTTGGACCATCTATACTGTAATATTTGTCAATATATTTTTTTTTTTTTCAAATTGTCCTTGGATGATGCTTGTTTACGTTGTTATAACCGGGTCATACAAACAAGTTTTATTTACGACGTCAGACTTGGGGGGAGCATCCAGTTTGTCTGGCTCCAAAATGGCAGCACTGGATTTGGTTTCAATATGTAGTCAATTTTGTTCCTATTTATAATTTGTTGAACATATTTTGCATTAGTCATGAAAATATCAAGAAAAGTGAACTGTTCCTTTAAACTAACAGAACTATTTGAATCAAGAGTTCATACAAATTTTGTGTATTCTATGTATTTGTTCATTATTACATGTTTACTGCATTGCGATTTCAGGGCCTTTCTGACGATACCTTCACATCAATAAGCAACATGCTGTCCTCAATCTTCCGGATGTCAAATCCTGTAGTGGCCAAATCGGGAAACAATAAAATGGCATGAGTTACGAGGAAGTTGGCCGTCTTAAATCATTTATAGTCTTATTCTATTAAGTAAGAGGAAGTCGGACATTAATCCAAGTTATTACAAGTGCATTTCACAATGGACGGATGTCTTGAAAATAATTTAATAAAACATTCCTTTTCCACTGGCATGACAATTAGCTGGTTTATGAAGAGAGCAGAATTAGTCTTCAAGTGTATTAAAGGTTTAATTATGGAATTTGCAACAAGGAGTGGACAACAGTCACATACTGTACACAAAATTTGTATGAACTCTTAATTCAAGTAGTTCTGTTAGTTTAAAGGAACAGACATCCAAAGCCATCCTTGTCACAATGAAGTTAATAAGAATGAAATATATCAGGTGTACATACATTCCACTTTATTGGCAGAATATTTTATGCACCATATACACCAGACACTGCTAGTGCGAAGTCTTTCTTTGAAATTATCCTGTGTATGCAGCAATCATAAGGAATAAAATAAAACGAGAATACTCTTTCATAATCTTCTTTACCTTAGAATTCTTACACTTCAAAATTGTGTCAATACTAATCCATACCTCTCGCATGCACTTTCACATTATTTAATCTCGTATTAAGTGGTTCTAAAATTCTCTTCAACAGATATATGCCACATTTCCTGGAAAATGTCTCTAGGCACCACAATGTGTACACCACACTCACATACAGCATCCAAAAAAGGAATACTTTGATCTGATGACGGTCTCATGCAAACCCCCTTACACAAAATACTGAGACAAAAAACATTAGGATGAGTTAACAACCTACAAATCTTTGTACAAAATCTTCATAACAAACATCAACTGCCTACTGATTTAAACATTGGTAAGGAGGACTTAGAAATAAAGCCATTCTTAGAATCAAACAAATGACTACATACCGACATCCAGATTTTACGTTTTTGATAGTGAAAGCTAGACCCAATTCACACACAGCATTTATATAAAAACTGGTCTATTATGACGGCACAAAATGAAATGAATTATGAGCAGCTGTTTATAGAGATCAAACTCGTAAATTGTAATCAGGTTATGACTAAGTAGCCGGGTCTTTTCATTGTATCGTTTGTGACAAGTTTTGATGAGAATGCTCCCAAAATATGGTACAAACTACTCGAACAATATTGAATGAATATAATTCAGCACAATATCAACTTAAACACAAAGACAACAGATCATGATATTTAGCACAGCACGTGAATTCCACTCACCCCACTCCCAGCTGCACTTACACACTTAAATTTTAACTATGTTCCTCTTATAAATATGCCTGTACAATTGAACTGCACAAAATAATTATGAACTTAGACAGACAGAAATTGTCTTATATACATTTTGTTTTAAAAGAAAGCTAATGATAGGCCAGGAATGGATTTAATCTTTTTTCTACAGCTCGTCCTTCTTGTGATCTTCATCTTCTTGCTCGTCTTCTTCTGGCTCCTCGACTTCCTCAGTCTCCTGCAAACAATTACCAGACGAGAAATAGAACCAGAACAATTAAGAAAAAAGTAGTTTTGCTCATTTAAGTGAATCCATAATTCATATTAGTCCAAAATAATTTAATAACTACTGAACAGTTAGTTATGTTCTAGCTAGTTTATTCCTTGTTGCCTATTAGACAATGACCCTGAAAACAATTCAACAAGATGTATACTAATACAGATGCTGATACAGGTTTTCATTCACCAAGAAGCCAATATAGGAACGGCATAGTTATCAACAGTGATTAGTTTTAGTATCCAGGATTGCCTGATTAGTGTGACAATCATATCAAGCAGCGTGTGCATCTGGCAACTGCCTTAAGGATTTTGTGACAAACACAAGAAAAGGTAATGTGATGTCTTTCTTATGGCATGCAAGAGAATAGAAATGATATTTCTGAACTAGGAGCCATTGACGGGTAAGAAGCCATGCTGATAATGTAATCAAATATGAGGAATGGAAGTTTACAACGCAACAGCTCTAACCACTACATAAGAAAGGGCCGAGTGATACTTGGTAATGTTTTGAGTAATGACAAATAATTCTGTTTTAATTTTTATAACTAGTAAAGAGCCTAAGACAACATGGAAGTATTTTAAGCAGAGTGGCTGCAAAAAGCTAAAAAATATATATCTTCAGTCCAAATAATCATAAACCCCTCTGCATTACATAGCAAGACCAGACTGCATTTATTTTTGAAGAAATTTAGCACAGGTCATTTATTACAACAAATCAAATTGGATGTGGTGGATTAGCTAATTTTGATTCTACTGGCAGACAGCAAACACTAACTATTATAAAAGATTACTGCAATTGAATGTGTCCAGTAATAAGTAGGCAGAAAATATTTACAAAAAGCATGCTGTGTCAAATTATGCCCTTAATTAGTACACAAACGTTGGATTATATAGCTGTAATGTAATGACTGAAGAGCTCATTGATATGTTGCCATACTTTTAATTTAATTAACACTTGTATTCTGAACATGACTATTGTCAATGACAATTAAGTGAAATAAGCTCGCAGTTATTACATAAAGGTTAGCCTACGACACACACCTCTTCCGACGGCTCCGCACCCACCTTTCCACCAGACTCCAGAAACTTTGAGAAGCCTTCTAACGTCCTGTCACCATTATAATCAACAACCTAGATGAAAGAAAACACATTACTGATTACTGAAACAGTATCATATCGACTTGTGTAGTGATTATCTGAATAACAATGCTGACACAAATTATTCAGTGGTTACTGAATAACTTGATGTCTAGATTCTGTTTGAGTATAATGGGTGAAATATATGTGGATGTAGAGTCTAGAAACAACCTTCTCTGAAACAGATGTATTTTCCATGGCATAAAATTATTTGGGTTTCTGAACAAACTCATCTTGGCTTTGAATGACACCGAATTCCTTTTAAAATGTGTGTGCGTAGTACAGTTTCACAAATCTAAGACAACCCCTTTCATTTAGAGCTAAGAGTATGCAAGGTGTCAATTCCCCAAATTTTAATTCATGTGTAATAAATATGACAATTTGATGCAAATCAAGTACTTTCATTCATGACAATCAAATATGAATATCTGAATAATCCAAATATTAGTCAAGTTTTATAGTTGCCCATAGTTGGAAATCTGAGTGGAAATGTCATGGTCGTAAGAAGACACCAACTAACTGTGCCTAACTGTTACTTTACTGAATGGAGCAATTTCAATCTAATTTAAATTCTGACTGTCACCAACAAATACATGCCAAGCAGTTGGCATTATTTAGTACCAATGGACATAAGACCTTATCAAGTGGACTCACCTCCTCACTATCTTTGGGGAAGTACTTCAAGGTGGGGAAGCTGTGTATTTTTACATCTTCTAGTTCATTAGCTGTAGCATCCATCTTAGCTATGACAACATCATCTTGGTCTTTGTACTTTTCAGCTAATTCATCCCAGATAGGAGACAATTGTTTGCAGTGTCCGCACCAGGGGGCATCTAAGTAGAAAACAACCAGACTTAACATAAAATTGATATGTTACATATATCTATCACATGCACTAACATATAAAGGATGCCAAACAATAATTATACATTTCATCTCAGAAAAATGCAGTGCATTAACATTGTCCATAGTTGTAAAGTTTTCAACACAAAACCAACGTCAAATATCAGCACCTAAAAACCCCTCTAAAAATAATCTACTTGGCACCTATATGGTCACATTGCTTTGCGTTTATTCAGTGTTGCTGCTAGGATCTAGCCAATGTGGGAGAACTACCCTTTTATTTAAAAAAGTAGGGGATTTTAATGTAATATAGGCACTTGGTATGAAAATCATTTAGGGGTATGAATATTTGAACTGAAAATTATTACATTTGCATCTTATTTCAGGTATTTATACACTTAATTTTACAGAGTAAGCATAATTAAATGTATGCATATCACCTACTTAATTATATCTGTAACATGGAAAAACAAGACTACAGAAATGTTTTAATTGTCATCATATATCGAGGTGCTTTTCTTTTAATTGATTACGACGTCTTGCCTTGATGGAATTTTGGCAACTAAACCCACACTCGGAATTCAGAAGTCTAGTATGGCATTATTAAAGCAAATGTGATGGGGAGACCATTAATACACTTACAATATTTTATTCTGCACCAAGTGGTGCACATATTTTTTTATTTTGCGCCATATGTTAAAATATCACAGCAATCCCTCAAAAACTCCTAGAAGGAACACTGTTTATTAAGATCAAATCATGAGTAAATAATTTCTTAAGATTTGTTAGCTGAAAGGTGTTTATAATCTTTAAATACAAACAGTTTGTGTTGGTCAGAACATGAAAATCTCCTGTTGTTACTTTGGTATACTTTTATGGCTAATTGATATGTATAGGAAACAATAATAGATGCACTTACAGAATTCAACAAATACACCCTTCTTCTTATCTTTGGCAATCTCATTAAAATTTTTGCCAACCAAGACCTTCACAGGATTAGCATCCCAATCCTCGGGCACATCTTCACTCATCAAATGTGCCTAATGATGATACGGAGAGAAGCCATTACACACACTTTATTACATAAGGAATAAAGACCGGACAAAGAACAGAAATGTGAAATAGCGAACTGAAGTGGAACACATTACATCTAGCCAGCGGGAACATCGCTTTTATATCCACATCCCGAGACCAACATACCTTGTGTTTTCCAGAAAGAACATCGTCAACGAACTTCTTGATGGAATCAACTGTCAGCTCTTTGCCATCAGGCCTGAATTTAGTCATATCTTCCCCAAGGTTAATGAGACGGATCGCTGGACACTCGTCAGTTTTCATGCCAAAGAATTCCAAGATTCTCAAGTGATCTTCATCATCGATGTTGATATAGATGAAAAGAACCTAAAACAATGATTATGACAGCACACTTTCAGTTTCAATCCTTTCACTTGAACAGAGAGACACATCCCATCCCACACACTAGTAACATCCGACTTCAACCTCTAGATTGATATCTGTGATGGTTGGTGCATCACAAACACTAGAACTACAGGGATACTAGATCAGAAACTACAAACAGGGATGACGGTCAGGAATATGGAAATTACTTATCTCACTCACAATGTTATGATGTTATTACCATAAATTAACAACACTTCTTGTACCTTTTACTATTTGAAAATAAAAATGCATTCTAGATTTCATTTGATTGACCTGAACCAAACAAATCCAACTGCGAATGGGGTTCTACGATTGAAAACACCTAAGATTGGTATTTTTAGCTGGATACTAAATTAGATATATTGTACCTTGTGTGATACTTTTTACAAGTCGCTCATAAGTGTAATGATAAAAGTGTGCACATATTGTTTTAAGATTCATATACAAAGATAATGCAGGTGGAAGAAACTGACTGTGCATTCAGTGTTTGACCTAAATGATGACTTACATCCAACTCTATGGAATAATAAACTTAGAATCCCAATATTCTTCAAATGATCCAGAATAGCACAATTTTAGCCACAAAAAGACTATTTGAAGTTAAAAAATTCAGGGTCCAAATCAGTTCAAATTTTAGACCATGAATTTTCATACATACGTTTACCCAATTATCAAAAAGACCTATATGTAATACTAATATTATTTTCATATCCTGCACAGGCTATTTGACCTACTAACCTTGCCCTTGTAATTTGGAGCAGCCTCCTTATAAATATCCATGATTGATTTGAAGTCATCAGAACCCTCAGAGATGAACAACAAGAGGTGATTCTTTAGCTCACCACTGAAGATCTTCTGGGCAGATTCCTGAGTGAACTGGATCACCGTTGGCAACTGGTTGGCTGTTATGAACTCCTTGATCTTTTCAGCAGTCAGGTCAGTGGTGAGGTCATTACGGCCCTCATCAAACTGAAGCGAGAAGTTTTTATATTATGCCAACATGACCTTTTTGGTATTGGATGGGATACACCGTACTCAATTATAATAACAAATACAGTATCCAGCAGCATATTACCATCTTCAAAACAGCTGTTACTATAGAACAGGATTAATCTAAAAAGTGGATAATGCATTTATACAGTTCAATTCGATCTGTGTAGTTACCTTCTTGAAAAGAACCACAGCATCACCATCAACTTTGTTCTCGGTGAAGACATCAGCATTTGATGTGATACCAAATGGCAAGTCATCGATTCCACCCGCTACTTCAATGAATGCTTTAGCGGCAGCACTGTCAATATCCTAAATGCAACAGAATCACATATTTTATTACATACACCCTAAAATCTATAGCATGAATCTCTTGATCAAATGTACTTTTTAAATGAACAGGAACACCGTGCCTTGAAGAATCCAACAATAGCCACATCTGGTTTTGTTATAAATTCAGTAGCATCCTCTTTTGACTCTAGTGTTTTTGCAGGTGGTCCGGTCTTTTTCTTTAACCAGTTAACAATATCATTGGCTTGCCGGCCACCTGAAATTGAAGTCCACATGATTAATAAATCAAGTAGGAGTATATATTATTGCCTATCCCCCGGCTGATGGATCTATCCAGTTTGAATTTTGCACAATTCGATGGCTTGTGCGGTTAGCCAATAGTTATAAAAATATTACAGCATTATTGGTACGAGCTATTTATTGAATAGTACACTTAATACAAATAAACAGAAGTGTCAAAATAAGTTAACATTTCTAAAAGAACACTAGAGCGAGTCATTGGACTATTCTATTTATGGGTTCTTCTACGTATTCTTCTCGAGTAAATAATAAAATGGCAAGAAATAAACATTTGAATGTTACAATGTTTCTTAGCTGGGAGTACATTAACTAACTAAATATATATGTATATATCAAGGACATAATACATAGTCAACAAATGACTATAGCATACTACCTACATTGTGATAAATCTGAAATAAATCCAGTAACCTAATTTTAAGATAGGCCTATTAAGCAATGTAAACAAGGACTCTAGAAAAACAAACTAAGTAACTGGCTGATATTATACAATAGACTGGTGTGCAGAAGGTTAAATCATACCTTGATATTCCATAGGCTTTCCCTTTTTGAAGAACTTGATGGTGGGATAGCCGCGAACTCCAAACTTCTCTGCAAGACTTGACTCCTCAGTAGCATCCACTTTAGCCAACTTAACTTCTGACTTCTCCTCCTTCAAGGTGCTAGCAGCCTTGGCATACTCTGGGGCTAAAGCTTTGCAGTGTCCACACCATGGAGCATCTAACAGTGGATACAGGAAGAGTCAGAGTACTGAACAGTAGAAACAGCAACACGCACGCTAAGCACAGCACATATTCAAACATAAGAACGCATCCAGATTACAACCCAGGTCAAAAACATTTGTCACTGTCCACTACAACATCACCTGTTAATGCCTTGACATTTAATGCTGAAAACCAAAAAAAATATTACTCGTACAATGATCAGAGACATCTTTATTAAACTCCATTACACTGTTACAAAATCTAGCATCAGTTATGATGCTGCTGCCATCAGGTCAGTTATGAATCCACCACTAAAGTTCATCTTTCAATTTCTCGTCTCCATCGTCGGATGCTGATAAATAATTTCCAGTCCGTTCCGTCGCCAGGTTTCCATTTCCAGAAGCCTCATCATCGGACCGTTTTCTTTCCGTAGCTTCATGCTCAGCTTTTTCCCTTTCCAAAGCTTCACGTTCTGCCTTTTCCTCAGCCGCCCTTCTGGCTTTGATGTCTTCAGTAGTGATAATCTTTCTATGTGTTGGGTGACCGTCATGATCAACAAACTTAATCAACTCATCCAGATCCAACATGTCACTTGTATAGTACACATGCTGAAAGAAACAACCAATGTTTTAGATAAACGCCTAAATACCTCACTAACAGGCAACAACAGTTAAAAGAAAAACAGTTATCATATAAACTGAACCACGCTTTAAACATTTTGTGGACATGGTTGGCCAACTAGAAGGAGAACATCAAAGACAAAGAGATACGGTAAAACACCATTCTGGCATAACCAAATCATGATTTGAACCAAGGTGCTATATATGAACAGTCAACCATAGGCACTGACTCAGCAAAGAAAAGTTTAACCCAAACAAAAATAGTATGTATCACAAAAGAACTTACTGGCTTGCCATCTTTAGGGAAGAATATAATGCCTGGATAACGTTTAAATTTGAACTGTGGATATTCGTTCTCAACTGCATCGGTTTTAGCAATGACAATATCAGCATTATCTTTGTAATGTTCGGCTAACTGGTCGAATATTGGATGAAGTGCCTTACAATTGAAGCACAATGGTGAATCTGAAATAAAACAAGACAAATCTGTCAGTACAAATCAACATTAATGCAAACATCCGACTAGTCCAGTGCCTTTATTAAGACTTAAAAAAAAACACTTACAAAATTCAACAAGCACTGCTTTCGTTTCATCGAGGGCCACATCATCGAAGTTCTGTATTACCAGGGTTTTCACTGGATGAGCATCCCAGTCTTCTGGTAAAGGTTCACCCTTCATGAAACGCTGAAAACAGAAAAGTTTAACGTAAACCATAAGAATAGACAAAAGTGGAAATAGACATGATGTCATGATCAACTTAATAAGAATGTCTGCATCAGTTAAAAACATACAGACCAAATTAAAATGATATCAACTCACTTTAAGTATCCCCTGTTCAATGGCTTGGATGAAGTTGCAAACTCCGATAGCACTATAATCTAGTCCATCATATTTGAACTTGACCGCATCTTCAGCACGCATGTCGATATAACGCAATGCTGTGCCTTCTTTATAATCGACAGAGAAATACTTGAACACATCCAGGAATGCCAAAACATCCAGGTTTATCAGCACAAACAGATACTGTTGAAATAACATGAAACTAATCAAGGCACAAACAACAGTTAGCTAAAAATGTATCATTACATCCAATTCTGAAATATATATGATAATAGCAAATTCATGAGAATTTACTACATTTTTATTTCTGAATTAAATATGATAATTGCACAGATTCATGAGAATTTAATACATTTTTAAACACGAAAAGAACTATGAGTTACCTTTCCCTTGTTATTGTATGCCACAGCTCTGAAATCTTCTTTAAGCTGACCAAAAGACTCATCAGTGTAGTTGATAAAAAGCACGATGAATTCTCTAATAACTCTCTGTTCAAAAATAATCTTTGCTACCTGGAATGGTGTAAAAGGGAAAACGAGTGTCTCCAATAAATGATTGTTGATAAGTACTAACTACGACAACTGTAAATTACACATCTGAAACAATACATACCGTAGTATCAAAATCCACAACAACATGCAGCTTGTTAAACTGTACGAAGTTCTTAACTTCAGTGACAGTATACTCAGCAGTGAAGTCATCACGTCCATGGTCATACTGTACAATATATCACATAAAAGACAATTATAGCCATGATGTATATACTAATTTTACATTAACATATTTCAAATAAAACAAAATTAACACACCCATCAGAGAAATTGCAGAAACTGTTACCTTTTTCAATAAGATGATGGCACTATCATACTTGATCTTGTAATTCCTGAACAAGACATCATCATAGGTGTGTAGATAAACAGTGTCAATCATTTCATCAGCTGCTGCCATATATATTTCATGTGCATCGGATGTTGTTTCCTACAAAGCAAACGAAACCACTTTAAATAATGCCACTCTAAAAAGTGGAGTAGCATGACCTCCAGCACTGGTCTCACCAAGGATAACTCTCTAGAGAAACACATCCCATAAACACAGGTATAAGCTGGAATCAAACCCACAAACACAGCAGGTTTACAGGTGTGTTCTAACCACTGTCCCATCAGAATGAAAAGAGATATAAACATGGAGGCTAGTAATTGTTATTCAGCTTTAACCAGATACCAAGGTCTTACCCTAAATAATCCCAACACGACGGCTCTATATAATTCAAGTAGCTCATTAATTTCATCCACTGAATGAACCTCTATTGATGGTGGGCCAGATTTCTTATTCAGCCAGGCTACGAGGGAATCAGCACGTCTTGGTCCTGTGTAACAACAAACACCAATTCTGACCTATCACTGGCATTAAGCATTTCATTTTTAAACAACAATTTCATATACGTCCTTGTGATTAGCATATTGACAGAACAATCTTTTCCCCTGTGGTTGCACTTGTCAACAAATCAAATGAAAAAAACCAAACATACCATTGTATTTTAATGGCTTCTCATCCCCTCTGCGAAAGAACTTCAGCGTAGGCAAGAAAGAAATTTTTTGCCCGGTGGCCAATTCTTTGGCAGCTGACACATCTACCTTTGCTAGAACAACAGGCGAGTTTCTCTCTTTTAACAATGCAGCAGCCTTCTCAAACTCTGGTGCAAATGCCTGACAGTGACCACACCAGGGGGCATCTGTAGTAATGAAGACAACTGTAGTGCAAGTTATCTTACTAGGTCAATTAGGAAACCGAGAGTTACATGAACACCGACTGGCTCTTGTACCACCACGGTGTAAAGGTTGAGGCCATACTAATGATGGGAGAATACAGATGTCACATATAGACATGACTAGATAATGAAAGATCAACTGTTTCCATTATCTTGCATATTAAACTTTCCACAGGTGCTATCAGCGAGTGCGACTAATGGTGGAAACAGCTGGTACGTTTTTGATATTCTAGAAGTATATATTACGAAAACAGAATCTGCCGGCGACTTCTGCCAGTTATAGTAATCAATACTGTCACTATTTAACAGTGCTTAGACAGCAGCTAGCTACTTAGAAAACATCATTAAGTAGTGCCCTTAGCTATAACGGTAATTATGAAATTCAAATAGGAACATTAAAGTTACACAGGACTAAATATCATTCATGCACTACAGTATTTAATAGCTCCATGGATAACACGACAAGCATGCACACCTAAAACATGACAAACAAGCTAGGTGCATCATAAATAAGGAAAACGTAGTGTGAGTGACTGAAAGAAAGATTCAAAACAAAAAAAATACCACAAAACAAGATTAAGAGGTTTTCCATTTATAAAGATGAACATTGTTTGGAAGAAGATTGTAGGTGGCAGATCTTATATAATGAACTGTGCATAAGGATCTTTTTTAGGTTTAACTAGTATAAGCTGCAGGTAGATGCACATGTATTACGAAATATAAAGATTAACACCCGGCAGAATATTTTCAACTTGCTGAATATCACAAAGAAAGAAGGTACTGTATAAATGCAGCTAGGTCAAGTTCAGGAGTTATTTCAGTTGAGAAATATTTGCACATTCACACAATATTAAAATAATAATGTGTCACATTGACAATTCAATTACAAGCAATGCAAACACTGAATAATTCAAGTAGTCAGCACAACAAATTATCATAATTGAAGATTCCGGTTTGTTACTGAATTATTATTCAATGTGGACAGTAGGTCAACATAATCCATTTTTCAATCCCATCCTACCATACAATAGTGGCAGAAGGCTAATAAACAGATTTGAAAGTAATGCTATACTGAAAAGGAGCCGAAAGCATAAATGGTGGGACGGGAGGTTGATGACAGAGTCAATACCCTTCAGGAGAAGTGTATAATGCTGAAGCATATGTTATTTCCTCATCAAGCGGATATTCCTTAAACATCAGTGCTCCAGTTAAGGCTGGACCTAGTCAATTAGTATGTTCTCTGGCTACTAATACTATGAAGCAGGTCGGCACACGCCAAAAGTGCATCAGAACTACAGTTGCTGCATAGTGCATATGGATTCAAGACCAATAACAAGTGGTTAGGAAAAGTAATGGATTACAGTTAGTTTATGTTGACTTGTTTAGCTGTAGCAGGGTTCATACACATTTTGACATCTCAGATTCCAGGACCTTTCAATGTCAAATTCAAGGACCGTTTCAATGAATTCACAAGCTAATAACGTGCAAAGATACACCCATATTTCACAAGAAGTGTAACAACTGAATTCATGTATGCTTATCATTAGAAATATAGATCTATATGTCCAAATTCTAGGACTTTCAAGGGCCTCTACAAAAATTCCACGACTTTCCAGGCATGGAATCCAAATTTTCGGACTTTCCAGGACATGTGCGAACCCTGTGTAGTTGCATTTGCATCATACAGCCATAAGCATTGACCAAGGAAATAAATTCCATTAACTGGATTCAAACCCACAACCTAGAGGTTTGCAGCACAGTAGTCTAACCGCTGTGCCACTGTAACAACATGCATCTAGTAAATATACCAAAGACATCACATCTCTAATCTAATACGCCATAGTTAGTACATTCAACAATAAAGAGAACAAAATGAAACCAGACAGTTGATGTTAAAAGAAAAATAATGCAGCAACAAAACAGACAAATGTGCAACAAGAAAACATATGCTGCACAATGCAATATCAAAACAACTATTCAGACAGGCATGCTATGTACAGATCTTCACAACAAACTTACCATTAGTGCTGCATCTTCATAAAAAGGTATCTGGTGTGTGCTGTGATACTTGTGAAACCAAACTTGACATGTGATTACGCAACAAGAAAGTATACACTGCATCAAATCGTTCAGTTGCTACATTACCAAATACTTACAAACACAACAAAGTAATAATCGGTATAACAAAGTTAAAGTGAACAAGAATCATTATGATATGTGCAGTTTTAAAAGCTTGTGCGTGTGACACAATCAGAACCACTAGTAAATGTGTCTACATTCTAGCCATGTTGTCATATAAATAGTTACTCACAAAAGTGGTATTGTACAAGTATTCAATTAAACATGCATCAATTTACACAGGAACATTAGTACTATTATTATTCAATGTAAGATCATGTCATATATATTGTGAACAAGGTAGCTGGAGATATAAATTTAAATACAAAGAAACACAGTGACTTCATATTACTAATCTAATGACACTATAACAGTGATTGACATATTAGTTATAAAAACTAGCAACTTTGCATCTTTGTTCTAACTTTGTACCTGCAACAAAACATCACATCAGACAGGTGTAGAATTATGGGAACACAAAGCGATCTGAAATCAAAGCCCCAGTGACTGAGTGAACAATAAATATAATTGTGACAATATATCATGACCATAGGTTGTAACTGAACAAACGATAACCACTGCACAAAACACCAGTTTGCCATCATCGCATATCACGTTTGGTATTTATTTGCTCGTTATGCCATGATCATTAGATTTTGAATAGAAATCATAAACTATAGATCTAAACATATGTTTCACCTGGATGCCTTTTAAGTCATCAACGTAGAGCTGATCACATGACTATACGCATGGCTTCTTAAAAATCAATAGTTCACACGTGCTCTTGTATAGCAAATATGTATCCAATATGGTACTACATGCCGAATATTTGGACTCTAAAAACAGCCAGCCAACAATAGATCTAAAAACCGCTCGTTCGGTACTCCAGGCACAAGCTTTGGGCAGTCACCGGTCTTTAAATCGTGATATCTAAAACATGGCAGCAAACGAGTTAAGTGCAGTTGAAATCCGGGAAAATCATTGAATGGTAGCTGGGAAATTCAAAACGGATGTTTGCGAACAAACTAAGTTACGTCGAGCTTCGTTTACTAGGTGAATATTAAACCCTATCGTAGATTATTAGATTAACGCCTTAAACTTTAGTTCCAACAAGTCAATTGGGCCAACCACATCGCTATCTACTCACAGAATTCGACCAGAATGTGTTCGTGATCTTCGATGGCGTTGTCAAAATTATCAGTTGTCAACACCAACACGTTCTCCTCTTCCTTGATGTCGCACGCCACGACGGCGAACAGGGCGATCAGGACCAATCCAGAAATCTTCATTTCGAAGCCGCTGCTGAAAAGATTTCGAAGTTTACCAACCAAATCGCCGACAACAAACTGATAGCAGTCTATCAACGTGGCAAGAAGAACGAGCCGGTCGGCGCATGCGCTTTTAACACCGGTTGCCACTCGTGTTGGCTCGCCATTGGTCAGCGCGGCGCACGTGGTTTTGTTTCTTAATACTACAACACGATGTTATACCTTATGGATGTGGGCGGTTTTAAGACATTTGCTGGCTGTCTTACTTGGTTATGACCGAGCAGGTTTAAGTATGTGTGTGTGTGTGATCTCAGTCAGGTTGACAAAGACGAGATGACTAGCTGTACGCTTCGGTGAATAACTATGTCGGCATTTGACTTACTGCTAAAACAACCCCCCCCCCCCTTCACTGTAGTGTATGGCTATGGCTTGCGCAGTTACGGGCTTTGTTGAAAAGAATCCTGCACGACCAGGTAGAACCTGTGGAAAAATGCATCGTTCATTAAAAAGTTTTAGTAACTACTATATACAAACGCTAAATAATGATACACCAAGAATCTTAATAGCTAGGTGGCTATATTAAAACCAGTGGAATTGTAAACACTGCCTTGCACCAAGGAGGGGGAGTTCTGTATGCAAATCATATAGGCCTATATATTATATATATATAGGCCTATGGCAAAGCCTACCATAAAAAACACAGGCACGTACACTGTTACACACACACATATATATATAAAACAATATAATAATAGTTAATCTGTAGAATCAGGTAATCTATATATTACATGACATATTCTGGTAATTAATGTGTATATTAAATCTCAATTAGCAATATTACACATATTACCGAAATATACATATTGCCTGATTATACAGATAAACTGTAACACACACACACACATATATATATATATATATATATATATATATACTGGAAGTAGAATTTAAAAAAAATTATGGTTTTAATATATATATATATATATATATATAGGTTAAAATACATTTTAGCTGTCGGTATCGATTAATGTTATTATTAGTGTCGATCACTAACGCCGGTAAACGTATGATAACTGAATTCCTTTAAGGGTCGAGGCTACATATATTTTAGCGCGGTGTGCGTTCTAGTTTAAATACTCTAATATATACTGTATAAACTATTATTATAGTAGCCAGACTTCGGCTAGTCCAAGGATCTAAAAGCAAGGTTCAGTGATTCAGCTCTCCTTCTTAAAAAAAATACACACACCTGACTACCCGAGTCCTGTAATAAACGATGCTAACCAACCAGTTCATTATACGTCGGTAATATAATAGAAAAGTGAGATGTAGGTGTTTGTAAAACGTGAAATTGATCACGTTTGGTAAGAATCACACTAAACTAAAAATTATTAAGACTACCATATATATATATATAGTGTGTGTGTGTGTGTGTGTGTGTGTGTGATAATTGGCAACGGTTGTGTCTGGTTTTAAATAAATCATTGGTATGTCTCCATTCTAAGTACGATTACGTCAAAACACGACTATTATAGCGGGAAGACAAACCGCAAATGTGGTCTTGTTACGAGGTTTTTCTTGAATTATCCAGCCACCACCCATGCATCTGTATCCGGCCGTGCACATGGACACGTCAGCCAATCATATATATATATATATATATATATATATATATATCTTTAAATATAGCAGTACCTTTTACACACATATATGACTATGTTCTATAGTTTAATTGATCTTCTGTGACATTGTACGACTCCTAACAAAGCAGCTGGTCTTGTATCGAATTACGATAAGATTTACAGTTATTGATATTTGTGATGTTTTTTAAGTGAAAGATAAGTTGTAGGGGAACTAAAATCGCTTGATGCTGTTCTTAATGTTCCATTGACTAGTCCGTGGTACTGTTCCGACAGCTCAGTATTCCGACATCCTATTGTTTCGACAGTCCAATATTCCATTATAATCCATAATGTTCCCGCCCACAGCAGAGTGTTCCGACAACCCAATGTGCCGACAGCCATGCATCGTTCTGGCCGTACAATGTTCTCGCACGCCGATATTACGACAGCCCAATATTCCGACAATTAAAAAAAGTGTTCCCATTTAGCTCAGTGACTAGAGCACTGTGCTGCAAACCTGCAGCTCGTTGGTTCGAATCCGGGTCATACCCGTATTTATTGGATGTTTCTCTAGTGATTCACCTGTCGACCATATGTCCTAAGGCGGAATGACCTATGTCAAGGCTAAAGAAATCACTTACTCACTCTGATAGCAGCACACTGCTTTAACAGCTCAATATTCCGACAGCCCAATAATAGGACAGTGCATTGTCACTTCTGACAGCCCAGTGTTTTGACAGGACAATTTTATGTTACCCCATATGTTCCGACAGCCCAAATACTAGGACTGTGCATTGTTCTGACAGCCTAATCCTGCGACAGCCTACTGTTTCGGCAGTCAGATGGTCAACTAACCAATTAATCCGACAACCCAACATTTCTATAGTATTTGTATTTGGGTTTCATCGCATTATGCCGAATAGATTAAACAATTACGAATATGTTGCGATAAATGAGCATAACAGATTTTTAAATCCAACATATAGCCAGAAAATTTTAATAAGTGAGTGAAGTTATAGACGTTCACCCGAAAAACTGTCACATTCTATTGCGTGTTTCCGACCAAACGCGCTGATTACTTAGACATATTTAGTTAACGACGCTATACACTCAGTTAAAACAATTTGAAATGTATATGGCCACAGATGTGGGCCCCATTAACATTGGATCTGTAGCAGATTGTAAATAAGAAATTATTATCATGCTCGGGTGTAGTTAATAAAAACAATATGTCTGCGTTCTTATTGTTAACGTCAAACTGAAGACTGGTCAGCTCCGGAATTGTTTATACACGATAAAATTTCTTTGTCACACGCACGCAGACACACACACACACACGCACTGATTGATGTTTTACTGCCAATTTTGTGCACAAGGTAGCGTAATGGGCAGAGCGCCCTTCAAAGTTAATGGAGTAAAGTCGAAGATGAAATATTCTTCAGATATGCCTACACCGAGATTCGAACTCAGGTGGTAGTTATTCAACGCACTACCAGTTAGACCAAAGAGGTCTAGATATATACAGAGTATCGAATCACGCTTGCAAGCCAATTAATTATCTGCAGACTTTCCCATAGCGCAGCTCGTATAGCGCGTTGCCCTCCAGTTATCCACACCGCGGGTCGAATACCAGCGCGTTAGTCGTGTCGGTCGGGTGTTTCGTCCGATAATCTCATTTCCTTATAAAGTTGCCCCTGGACGATTTTTTCAACGATGCGTCTCCATGCAGCAAAACATCCACCGAAGCATTCACTAAGGCCAACTGCCGACAGTCAAGTTTTCGGTTTAAAAACCTTAACTTCTTCTCTTGTTCAAGTTTGAGGTAGAAACCCATGGCTGTCGCCTATTGGGCACAGCCACCTGGTGTTGATTTAGGTCATTTTGATGATGACAGTTGTTTTAAAATGGTGGCACCCTAGTTTAACATAAAACATAAAGCGGTTCTTCTAATATAGAGTGTGAACTAACGTGTCAGGTGGCGCCACGACGTACATAGATTATTAGCTCCCAGCTGAACGATTGTTGACATCGATTTTCCAGCGATAGATTGGGAATTTTTCCCGAATCACGATTTCTACAAAACTAACGGCTGAAATATAAAAACGAATTAATAGTATTCTTTTCTTTATCCTCTTCATGTCAAGTGGGATGATGATGATTAGGTGTTTTACGGCCAGTTTTGTGCACACGGTAGGCTAAATTGGCCGAGCGACCTCCAAAAGTAGTGAAGTTAAGTCAAAGATGAAACACCCTTCAGATATGCCCACACCGAGATTCGAACTCGGGTAGTAGTGATCTGTGATCCAAGACGCTGCCCGTTGGGCCACGGAGGCGCCCCACATCTCTAGTGGGACATAAGGCTACAACAACAATGTAATTGTCGTAGTAGTTTCCGTAAAATGGTTGTTTTTACAGGGTCGGGTTGTTAGCCCCGTGCCCAACCCGCAACCCGGAGAACCAGGTGCTGGGTTTCGTCTGGTAATAAATATTGGAGCAGTTTAAAATATTAGACTCCAAAACATTGAGGCACAAGAGGATGCGAATGAAAATACCTTAACTTCGTTGTCCTATTGAATTTCTTATATTGACAACGTTTCAGAAAGCGCTAAATTTAATGTCAGCGAATAGATGGATGTTAATAAAGCGTACGATTCCGTTTGCAATCATTTTTTTAATTTTGCAACCTTGTTTGGGACTTTAAAAAAAATCACGCATAAATATAGGTGATATTTAATATTACACAGCCATGACAAGCTATATGAATCCACGACCCATTAATTGTTGTTATGAATCAGTGTTGCCTTTCATTGGCTCGAGGGAACTTGGAACATTGGATCGATGACATTTGAAAATAAATGGTTCAGAATGGTTGGGTAGTGAACAATAATATAATACTAACAACACTAATAATAATAATAATAATAATAGATAATAGATAATATCTATATATGGTTTCATCACATTAATTATGTCTAATACTTAAAAAATAATGCGCATATTACACGTGTATGTCTGTCATCCTAGTATTTATACTGTTTTATAGACAATCCGACGCCTAAAGCCTAATTTATCATCAGAAATAATATTCTAAAATGGTATCTCTAAATAGGTCATGTAATACAAAATCTATTATACAGAGTGATGTTAGTGCCTCTTTGTCCACATACGAATAATTGTATATTTGATATAGTAAGTAAATAAATGTAAATGTTGCTGTTTTACGGCCACTTTTGTGCACAAGGTAGGCTAATTGGGCCTAGCGACCTCCAGAGGTAATGAGACGAAGTGAAAGCTGAAACACCCTTCTGACATAGCCCGACAGGGGTTTGAACCCAGGTGCTATAGATCTGTGGCCAACCGCGCTACCGGTTAGGCCATGGAGGCACCCTAAAGATATAGTAAACCTTGTTTTAATAATTGACATAAATTGACATTATTGTATTTATTTTCAAATTTGATTAATAATTAATTAGCAGTTAAGCAACTTGCCAGCATTTATATAAACAGTAATTGTGAATTATTCTACCTCTCGAATGATATATTATTCCCGAGGAGATGATATTATCTACATAATATATGATATGGTGATATATTATTTCAATTTGCACCGACTAGATTACATAATATATTACACATAATTATAAACAATTTATTAAAGTAGTAAACACATTATAACAGGTTGGGGGGGCATGTGTCTAGAGAAATTGTAATAATTTGTGGAATGAAGCTATGACTTATGGCTCTGTTCTCCCGGTCACTGTATCAAATCGTATGTGTCTGTTTGTGCGTGTGTGTGTGTGTGTGTGTAAGAGAGAGCGCGTGTTATATGCACTTTATGGCAGTTTATAATTTAAAAATAATATTAAGTAACGAAATAGTATCTTGAAAGATCAATGTCTTTACTTCACTTTAATAACAGCAGTTCTTTTGTTTCCGAGATAATTCAGTGCTCCTATATAAGGTAAAAAAGTATACTATTTTTGCCAACAAAATTATCAAGTAGCCATTTTGTTTCTGTCCCATCAGAGAGGATATAGAGTCTGTTTCCATTTTTATGTCTAAATGTATCCGGTTAAATAGCCCAGAGAGGACGGGATAATTTACATAATCATTATGACGAATTAATTATGCACGAACACGCAGGCACGCATACTCATGCACGCACGCACATATACACGGATGTGCGCGCGCAAACACGTGGAAAATCCGTCTGTCTATACTGGACCACCAATTAATAGGGCACTTCTATGATTATTTTCTGAATCCGCCTGTCTGAAAGGTTCTTAATCAATTTATCCTCCGGATACAATGACATTATAATCGTCTGGTTCCGATATAACAAACATATACACTAGCGGGATGTTTACTTTTATTATCCTTTCTATCATTGTCAATTTAATATCATACAGCGCCTATACCATTATGATAATAATGATCGTGGCGAGAAAACACTTTATTATTACAATAACCATCATAAGTACTTATATATCGAACCAGTGTTTACAATATATATATATATATATATATATATATATATATATATATTGGCCTCATGGGTAGAGCATCAGACTATTTACCTATGGCTATGGTCATTCTGTGCGGGACGAATAGGTTCGTGCCGCGGCCGTGGCACTATAGTGCGAGGAGTTTTTCATCCAGCCGGGCAACTGGCAAGGTTTTCTCCACCGAATATGCCATATATTCTAAATTTGTTTAGAATTAGTCTCCTTGGAGAAGCTATAATTTACAGACCATATATGTGTCTCCCTCATTTGAGAAATTACAGACCATATATGCGTCTCCCTCATTTAAGAAATTACAGACCATATATGTGTCTCCCTCATTTGAGAAATTACAGACCATATATGCGTCTCCCTCATTTGAGAAATTACAGACCATATATGCGTCTCCCTCATTTGAGAAATTACAGACCATATATGCGTCTCCCTCATTTGAGGTTGCCAATCACGTTAAAAACTGCCATATTATTATTATTATATTCGATCAGCTCAGTTATCTCGTTTGTTCTGTTGATTGCGTTTTTGGAAGCTTGCTATTTGATTAGTTCTCTCTCTCTCTCTCTCTCTCTCTCTCTCTCTCTCTATATATATATATATATATATATATATATATATATATATATATAATTTATATGGATAATTTAAGATAACAAATTTAAAACTTTATGATAATTAAAAAATAACATAAATTATTGCACACACACTGGCGCGCGCCAACACTGTGCATCATCTTGCTTTAAACCTTTACACGTGGAGATAACAAAGTATCGGGCTTCAAAAAACCCAATCAATACAACAAACGAGATCACTGAGCTGATCGGATCTGGGAAAGATCGATAAGGTAATGGAAGATGAGAATATCGAATGATCAGGTATAGGATTATGATTACATATCCGACGAGAAGGGTCCAGTTTATGAGTTATTATTTTTGTTTACTCTAATCGATGGAAAAACCTGGGATATCATTTGGTCAATAAATAAGATGTCCCCTTCCTGATAGCCGAATGTTGAAATGAAACGTGCCAGCAGAATTGTCAGGAACATTGAAAAAACTAAAAAAAACTGAGCTATATATATGCACTATGACAGATTAATTGCTAATGTGGTTCATTGATCATCTTCTTAAAAATATTTATAAATAAATAAAAGCGAATAGAATAGCGAATAAAAATTATATTTCCGTTATTAAAATATTTGTTGGCGAGGGGAGCGTTGAGAGCTATGATTCGGAGGAAATTTGAAATAAATCACCACAATATAAACAAATACAAATTTAACGCTTTACCACGTCTTCTTTACGAAGAATTACATTAAAATTACTTCTCACATTTTATTGGTCATCTGGTCTGACAACGAAACACACCATGTATATCATACCGGCCATTCTTAATAAATTATATTTTAAGTAATTTGTTAGTTTAAGTTATGCCTATGAATAAAATATTAATATAGCTTTTGTTTATAGGCTGCTTATATATTCTACGATCTTCATGAAAAAAAAATTTGATTATTTAAAAAAATGGAAATGGAATTGATAAATTTTGAATTGGAATTGAAGTTTCCCAAAAAATATTGAAATCCACAAATTAATTTACCATTTAATTTTTTAATTCAGAAATATTTCTTCCATGGCAATCGTACTTGGAATATAAACTACTCGGAGTAGGTATTCCAAGTAGGTACTCGGAGTAGGTATTCGAAATATCTACTCATGGTAAAAAAATAGTAGGTAAAAAAGAATCGTTAAAAAACGGAATTGGATTTGAAAAATTTGGAACTGGAATTGAATTGGAATTGATCAAATGGAATTGACCCCATTTCTGGTCTTAATGGTGATCTCTGATTTTTTGTTTGATTTGGAAATATTTACTTCTAGTGTAAAATGTAATTGTCACCGTATGCAGTTCAGGCAGTGAGTGACTATAAAGGTCAAATCAGTCATTTAAAAGAAAAAAAATCATAATCAATGACACTCAATGACACACGGAAATGTCATGCCCGTATAATGCCAACGTAATCCCGATTGACTTGTTCCTCCCACTTGAGAACAATATAGATCGGGGGATAGAGCACTGTGTTGCAAAACCCCAGGTAAGGTTTCAAATTACAAATATGCATTATCTATACGCGGGATGTATCCCTAAGTAGCCACCGTCTTTGGCCACATGTTCCACGTGGACGTCTCTGTCGTTCCATTGGTAGAGCAGTTGGACACAAACCTCTAGCATCTCGGTTCGGAAACCGGAGCAGGCTTATTTTTCAAGGTTAAAAAACCCGGGACTTAACAAAGCATATTCACTTATTAATACCCACGTAGAACTCTAATATTGCCCAATAATCTGGAATGAAATAAACAGTGACCATTAGTGCAGCAATTTTTTTATAGAAAAGTAACATTTGCAATTATTTTCTTGTCAAAATAAGCTGCCCGATATAATTGTATTATTGTCATCTGTGAAATTGCAAGCTAACTGTAAATAACATTGACATATCATTTTGTTGCCTCTTGAAATGATAAAGACAATCTGGTTATTTTCTGTCGACGTGGGACACAACTGACTTCTGACATGTATCAAAGAACAAATAACGTTTGAGGACGCCGACGTGAGACAACATATAAACTACAATTCAAGAGTGTTGTGTTTAATTTTGAGAGCAAGAAATTAAAAATAAATAGCACACGTGGCTGTTATTTACTTACATAGCTAACAGTCGTGTAAATTCAAAAGTAATCAATGATAATCTTTAATTCAATCGAAACTTCAACAGATGACAGACAGTTAGCCAACATAAATTTCAGCATGAATTCTATCGACTTTGTATAGTTTGCAGTCACCAATTTACTCCAGAGGCTAAAAACGTCGATTCCGTGTGTCAGCTGTGGTATTGTCGGCCAAAATGTCAACAATCCACATATTCATTTTCCATCAAAAGGTATTTATATGCACGACCTCCTGGGTAATTGATGTGATAACATGTGGACTCGAATAATTTTCACCGCTAGTGCCACTCACAGATCATTCGTGTGTTTCATTCCAGAGGATTTCGTGACTGCATATTTGTTCAAGTTTTTAAAAGAATAATATTTAATTGGCGTGCTTTTTCTTAGTTATAAATATGGTGTTGGTTTTTAGATGAAATATTATTTTCTAGTACAAAATTAGCATTATTCAGGACAAAGTATACAAGATTTAAAGGTAATAAATCAAGATATGTGCGAAACGCATATATTTAATCAATGTATGATCGATTATTGACATTTTTATGGTACAGCCTCCTCCTCACCCCTTTTATCTGTGTGATCCACCCACTTTGATTTAAATTCTATCTAACATCGGATATCAAGACTATGTACCGGTACAGTTTTTCTTCTATAATCGAAGTTTTCTTCTACATGAATAATATTTATTCACGGTTTTTTTTTGGTTCTAAGTGAACTTATTTCACAGGCAATGTTTTTCCAGAACATTCCCTGATTTTGCAAAATTTCAGGACACGGAAAATGAATTTGATATTTTCTAGGTTTTCAAGGACGCGTGGAAACTCTCGTCATATACATTGTCAGCATTCACAAATCCTTTTTACGGACCGATATTTTTTTGGGGAGAAGGGGACAGATCCTGTTTCTAGCATTAAATATACCAAGTCGGTACAGCTCTCCCAAAGCAATGTATTAAACTCCAATGAAATGGAAATAACGAATTAAGATTTTCGGAAAATTTGATGATAAACTTAATATACACAAATATCTAGTATTAATTATCGACTCATTATTTTGTGCCACTCTTCCGTGAACTGTGATTTGACGATTGGCGTCTACAACGAACCATCACACTAATTGAGCACACAATAAACACAACGAACACATTAGGTTAAGACGTGTTTAATCCATTATGATCCATTTCTTTGCACATGCACATCGGCAGAAAACATAAACCGAGCAGTACCCAAGAGACTATATCTAATTTATTTCGCCATAAACGAGTCATACCACGCTGAAGCAGAGAACAAAGTCATGGATTGAAGTTGAGGAGTGTAGAGTCCTAAAGTGTAGACGACTCGCCGCCGAAACGTACACAATTCATCCGACCGATCGCGCATACATACGTACACGTATTATAGAAAAGGGATGCACGGGAACCTACAAGTTGTTTATTGTACTGGTATTAATCGCGGAACGCAGCGTCCTGCCGTAGCCCACTTCTAAACGGCCATTCCAGGAAAACTTCACTGAACATGACATCCAACGTCAGACACCGACTGCGTACTGCAATAAGTTGTTCGCGTATCACCAGACAGTCCCCTCGCTCGCTCCCAAACTGTAACACCCATACAAACTACAGCCCACAGTAAATGACAAATACACATCTCGCAATATATCTTGTACGAAAGGTAAGCACCGATAGAACACACGCGTCCATTAAGCAGAACCAAGGAACACACACAACCTTGCGTTATGGAACTGTAATCGCGCATGTGTAATCGCGCCATCACAACTACTCATTCCAAGCCCCGGATGCGAAGTAAGCAGAGCCCGGGCTTGTTAATAATGTGATCTTTGAAAGGCCGACAGCTTAGCACCGACTTGATTTCCGACGCCTATCGACATCAAATGTCTTCGGTTATCCACCAAACACGTATAATAAGGATTCGATCTAGTCACAACAAATACATCACCATCTTAAGCTCCATCGTTACAAATCACGCATACGGACGAATTACAATAAGAACCACGTTTCTACCTCATCTTGGTTTTCTTAGCATATGAGAATAGTGAGAACATCAGCCACACAGCGAAAGTATTTCCTATAGCACATTTATTTATGGATACATCTATTTATTTGAATTAATAATATCTAAATATTATTTCCACACAGACTATTTGGATGAGGAAAATGCGAATGACATTAACTGAATACGTCTACCGTGTGTGTGTGTGTGTGTGTGTGTGGTGTATATGCTTCATATTTGATCCAGCTATTGTCATTAACCTGTTCTTCATATGTGACCGACTACACAACCACTGTGTGACGAATGCTGGCAATTAGTTACCTCGAAAGGGGGAGCACCAGAATTGGCAATATGCAAAACGGACAAAGCTAACAACAGCGTGAAGAAGAAAATCGTATTCTGACAAGTGGCAAAGTGGCTGCCGGTTTGTTTTCAGTCTTATCAGAAGGCAATCCATAAAATAGTGGACATAAAGACAAAAGTCAATATATACCGTTCTAGTGCCACACCTGATCGTGGAGATGTTTTTTTTACAACAAATCTCCACCACATCTGCTGATATCATTATAAGTGACCAGGTGCAAATGCAAAGGATGAACAAATATGAAAATCTATACGAACATCAGCGACACATTATAGCAATCAAGACCTGTTATCATCGACACGTCTTGCAGGTGGCAAAATGGAAGAAATGGAAATTTTCCAATACGCTAACGGTGGTGCAATCTTTCATATATAGTTATTCAGATGAACAGCATACAAATGCAACATGCTAACATTACTTATAGACCATAACTGTCACAAGCAGAGAGACACTCATACATGTGTGTACATATGTTCTTATGTGTATTTGTGTGTGTGTGTGTGTATATATATATATATATATATATATATATATATAAAATTGATTTAAAAGAAAGTACCACACAAATATAAACTTATCACCTGTAAAATTTAGATTTGCATAAGAAATTGATAAAAATAGAACAGAAATTAAAATCTGTACAAGATAACATGGCTAATTTACTCTGGCAATATTGTACAAATTATCAGTCCATATAAAATATAACGTGGATATTTGCAGAATTTTTAAAGGTTTTGATATCAAAGTAGACCCACCTCAACTTATCACTACCACATGAAAACAGTATTCTTATGTAGATCAGTGTCCCGTCAACTGTTCCAATATTGAAAATAATACAGAAACATTACGACACAGTGTCCAAATACGGTCTTCACTATTTGCTAACGAAGCAAATCCAGCAATTAATCAGATTATATCATTGTCGTCGTGCAGCTGCAGGTAACTGACCCAATTATAACAAAACAAAAACAAAGTTTTTAATTTTCCGCTCAACTGCTGTGTTACCGATCAGTATTTGTGGCAATCGCCATCGGGTGAAGATTTACACAAGATTTACTATAATGAGCAATCTTAGTGCGAGTCATTGATTCATTCGTTAGCGTACGTTGTTAATCTGGCATAAGAAGCTAACAATGGTAGTTACATAGCGGCACACGACCAAAGCAATTGTTTACACCAACTAAATCCAGCTCTGAATCAGTTTAGAATTAAACAGTAACACTACAATTTCACGAATAACAAGCCTCACGTCATTGATACAAATGCTATCCACTTACTCTATTCTGTTTACTGATTCTGACCCCCCCCCCCCACAATAAACAACATTACGAGACATACAGTATTCGACAGGAAATTGAAGATATCAACCAAAAATTATGACTAAGTCAGGCATATGCATCAATGCATGTGTGTGTTTAAATGTGTGTGTGTGAATATGTATGAGAGAGAGCACTTCTGTGTAATGGTACGTCGGCAAATCACTTCATTATAATACTTGTATATGCAGTGCCAGCAGCTTAACTTGGTCACAATAATGCTGCCTGTCCGACTGACAACGTTACAATAGCCGCAGATGAATGATGTCAGTCGTCACATTGTTGATGTGGTTGATGAGAGAATTGGACCTAATCCTTCCAGTCTTTCTTTATCTCCAGGTTCCACTCCCATTTCAAATGTTCATTTTTATCATCGTCGGTAAAGAGGCTTTTGTTGGTGTAGTGACCCCGTGCCAACATCCCAGATGGTACCTCCTCCGGAGGTGTTGTGTACGACTGGAGCTCTTTCTTGGGACCGTAACTTCCGACCATGTGATTCATTTTATCAACTAGGAATACAAAAAATAAAGATAACACATACATCATACAAAATAGCATGAATGGTGTTGGTGGACGTAGTATTTTGTATGACTGATTGAATGAATGAAATGGAAGATCAAATGATTTTAGTATTATCAAAGATACTCTATAAAACTGTATATCTTGCTGTACAATATCCTTAATTTTGATATCATCTATGGTATGTAGGTACACTCCTTAAACATGGTATTATGATCACTTATGTGATAGCCAATAACAATCAGACAGTACCATCCTGTTGTACAATACAAAACTTATCTTTTACAAAACTTTTTCCTGTCTCTTTTGAAAACCATCTTTCAACAAACACACAATATATTTAATGTGTACAAAATGATTATACCAATAAAAATTGGCTAATGAGTTTGAGGCTGGAGACCACAAGCTGTGAAAGTGGAGCCGGTAGAGAGAGCTGTTTAATTCACTGCACTTTTTACTGAACATCTGTTAAATTGACAGCAATCCTGATATATTTTTACCAATAAAGACAGCTTTAAAATGGTGGTTATAAAGACTCTGCACACACTTAATACATCTAGAATTAAACTGATACTGTCAAATATTTTAAACTGGAAGTCAATTGCTGTAGCATCTGTGGCAAAATGATCTGAAAACATTTAGTTCATATGCCAGGAGTGAACTAATCCTGATATATGAATCAAGACATGAATCAAGATCGGGAAATTATCATTCAAACTGCTATGGCAAACACTTGCAGCAGGACACAGTGAACGAACCATACCAAAAAATCAGTGATCTCAAGATGTTGCTGTTTTGGTGAAAAGCAACACTGAAAACAACTCAAGTCCTGCTGACACCAAATCAATACACAAGGAGAATTCCACAAGAGAAGGTGACAACTAGATCAGGTGCGAGTCAGGGGCCACATCTGTTGACAGCAAAGGACAGCAGTCAATAGCACTGCCTACAGCTTAGTGGGCTAGAGAAGATCGACAGAATATGAAGGTTATTGATCTCAGTCACTGGCAAAAAACAAAACACTATTAAAAATCTGGCATCCAATTTATAAATTCGTCTCTCCATCTCTTCATTCGTACTGGACCTGGGTGAACTTCATTTAAAACACGACTGTACTCTGGTGCCAAGTTGACCGAGTTAAGCAGAATGTTCAACATAATATCTGCTCATTTTGACACTCGGTAAGGGTCCTTTCATCGTTGGTTTGACTTGCATTCTTCATCCACTACTCGGCCATTAATCTTGGAGTAAAACATGTCATATTCATGATATTGACTAAACCAGATGTCATCTGATTAATGTGGGATATAACTCAGGATGACACTCGGTAGTGGCTTCTCTATAAGTCATCAACCAACAGATGAGACATACATTTTCCTTTCGTATATCAACTCTGACCAAATCTATAATTCAGTCTGCGGTCTAGAACCATGAATTTCTAGAACCGAGTTAAGTAGAGGTGTTTTGTTTAGCCTCAGTGCTGTTCACACCTGGGACATATGGCTGAGGGATGCATCTGTCCAGGAAAACAAATCCAACAAACACAGATATAAGATTCGAACCCACAATTTGGAGATTTGCAACACAGTGCTCTAACTACTGCATTATCAGAACCATCCCTCCAGGTGTCTATATCATTCTACACTAGTTACAGCACACATTACGATAGCACCTGGGTTCAAACCCCAGCAGAACTATGTCAGAAGGGAGTTACATCTTTCACATCGCCTTTATTACCTTTGGAGCTCACTCAGACCATTTAGCCTACCATGTGCACAAAAGTGGGCATAAAAATTTACATTTACAGGACACATTATATTAAATATATATATATATATATATATATATATAAATAATTATTCATGTTGATAAACAAGCTATTGTACATTCAAAGCAACAGTATGAACAAATCAAGTAATTATGTTTCTTAATATACTTAATGTACCAATGATGATGATGATGATGATGATGATGATGATTGATGTTTTACAACCACCTTTGTGCACAATGTAGGCTAAAATGGCCAAGTGAACTCCAAAGGTAAAGTCAAAGATGAAACAACTTTCAGATAGGCCCACACCAAGACCTGAACTCAGGTGGTAGTGATCTGTGGTCCAACGTGCTACCAGCTAGACTACATAATATATTCAGCTAGGAAAAACAAACAAAAAGATTTTTTATCTTCATTTTGAAGGTATCAAGGGTCTTGCACTTTCTGATGGTTACTGGAAGATTATTCCATAATTAGAATTAAATATTGTAAATATAATGTAAGGGAAGTGATGGTAGTGAGAGAAAATATGGGTTAACAGTGTGTGTGTGTGTGTGTCTGTGAAAAGTCATTGGCTCAAGAGAATCATAAACATGATATAATTTCTGGGTGATGAACCCAAAGTACATTCACGCATGCGCGCATGCACACACACACACGATGTATGTATGTATGTATATGTCACAGTTAATCTGTATAATCAGGTAATATGTATATTACCTGAAATTTTCAGGTGACTGAATGTTGCTTAATGCCACATCGGCACAATTTGGGCCATACAGTGTCCTTGAAATTTTCAGGTAATACGTCTATTGCTAACTGAGATTTAATACAGATTACTTGAAAATTTCAGGTTATATACATATTACCTAATTATACAGATTAACAAATATCGAGTAACAAAACACATAGGAGCATTGATCAACAGGAAGCTGTATTTTCACCAGTAATGTCAGTATTTATTTTTAAGCTGAACTTTTATATCAGTGCTTAAGCACAAGATTTGAATGGTGTTCATACTGGAGGTTGTCTAATAAATTTCAATAAAAAAACCTCTTGCATTTGGTAAAATATGAACACGTGCCTGGCTGTTTCACAGGAAAGCTGCTTACCTTGGATACCTTTCCTGAACGATTTCTGGGTAAATCTCAAGCCTGTGACAATGTCTCTTTGAACATAGAAATAAACACACATTCTGTAAGAGCAGCCCTCCTTAAGGAGAAACGTCTTCTTCTTCAGCTCCTTCACACTCTCTGAAATAAGTTGATTGTGATGGAGACATTAGAAATAAACAAATGCCTAGCAACAACAAAAAAGTCACACAAACTGTCACAAGGAGAAATGAACAACCCCAAATTAAAACAAAATCATTCTAAATGATCAAGATCAAGGCTGTTCAGATATTTAAATGTGATATTTCACCAATTCTGTACAATTGTTCCACTTCTGAGTGCTCTACAATACTGAGGAATTTCTTGTGGCTCAACAATGAATAGAAGATAAGGCACTTCCAATAATGGGTTAATATTGTGGCCTTATGTGTGATTGGGTTAGAATATATTAATTTATAAACTTAGCCTATGGAGAAATTTTATTACAGATATTACTATTATAATGTTTAAAACAAGGCCTTAATTGCTGTACCATATTGTTATCAATTAGGAATATGATACAGGCTACATGATTTACTGTACAGCCTAAAGAGAGTGTTGTTGGCTTCCAGCTTGCACTACACTTCGACTTGTAACATCTGAAATGTAGCTGGCAAGTAAAAATTGTTGCTGTTTTATGGCCACTTTTGTGCACAAGGTAGGCTAAATGGGCCGGTAGCTGGCAATTAAGTGATAGTTAAGTTAAGCTTAAGGGTTAGCAGCCATGCAAGTAGGTACATTTACCAACGTTCAACTATAATCTGCAGCTATCTTTCATCTAATCTGCAATCAACAGATAACAACTAGTACATATTCACCCCTACCTTTTTTGATCAATGGTAGGTGATGATGATTGATGTTTTACGGCCACTTTTGTGCACAGGGTAGGCTAAATGGGCCGGTGATCAATGGTAGGACTGGTTAGGATAAAGGCATAGTATTGCATACATGTGGTCAGTGTCTTGTCATGGTAACATTGAGTGGACATACTGAGAGACAAGGACCAATTTTAAATACATTTAGAGGTCAGCGAGACAGAGTATATGGAACATTTCATGTTGTGTCCAGTAGCCTGCAAGAAGCTAGTTATTTTCCTGTCTGACAGAAGGGTATCTCTGTTATAATGACATTAACAGTTTTGTGTTCTGACACTGCTAAACATAGCAAATGTGATTTTCCCAATATTGAAAATCCATTTCAAAATGTGGATTTCACATCTTACCCTCTTCTGTTTACACAATTTATGAAAGTCAATGTTCCTAAATAAAGCAACAAAATAAAGCAATGCCAAAATGGACCAGTTGCCAGTTTTCCCAATGTTCACTAGGTGCAGCACCGTTTTCGCCATATCTGGTGAGGTTGGCCAACGAGAGACTTCGAAAACAACATACATATCCTACCATTTAGATCTAGTATGGAAGATATAGGCAGATATCTACCTTTTTCTCACCAGACTGGCCTACATATACATGATATAGGGAATAACATGAGTCTGAAAACTGGAGTTTTACTAAGAATATTCCTGCGGCTCTGTTATGGGAGATCCCTGAGATGGCGGAGAACCATGTTTGTTAACAATTATTAATCACCTGTTAACATCAATGACATGCACTTAAAATGAAATATATTTTCTATCAGCTTAAATGGTATTCTATCCAAAAACAATAGTTAATCGCAAACAAGTTTTGATAATTAGGAATAACTGGCGGATTATTACAAGGCGTTTTCAGTGTTGTTGATCCATCAGACTGTCAAACTACATGTCACTTGGGGGGGGGGGGGTCAGAGGTAGATTAGCAAGGTGTCATACAAAAATATATATTCAGACATAATTTCCACTTGTACCGATATGTTTTCGCTGCTGGTTAACATTGAGCAGCGAAGATGACAAACATGATCCCACATACATGTGGATGTCTGCCAATGCGATTTATCATAAAATGTTGCCGCAAATGATGGCCGGCCCGAGTCATTTATCTTATCTTGTTTATATGCCAGCCTTTCTAACTTGCCTTTTCAATATTTTAAGATTTTTCCTGATAAAATTGATGAGTTTACTGGTACAATGTAATGTGTGTCAGGTTGATAGCAGTTTCAAAAAAGGGGTGTGTTTTCTTCTTCTACATGTACGTATCACTATCAGTGTCTGAATAGAACTCCCCGGAAGTTGGGACAGCGCCTCCAGCGAATGTTCGTCCGGATCTGGCAACTGAGCCATTAGGTATGATATTCAAGAATGAAACACTCAATATCACAATCCAACAATTAATTAATTACTGAAATGTTAGACAAATTTATGAGCACGATGATATTTTGACATTTTAATAAAACATAATTCAAAGCAGATAATTAAATAAAAAAGAATCTGTATTATTTTGCCAATTTATCAATTTCAATTTCAGAGACCCTATTTGTGCTTCTGCTTGTACGCAATACATTGCACCATATACACAGAAATAATACTCTCTGTGCGACATAGTGGCTTCCTTGTGCTAACACAAACTACAGGGATGTATTACAATTCTATTTTTGCAACAACAAATATTTTAATGCAGTACATGTCACAGATATTACTATTGTGTGTCTTTACTTGTGATAAATACAGGAGTATACCAAAGCAGAGTAAAGATGCTAAAGTTGCATAGCTGCCAATATTTGAATATTGGAAAGAGTAATAATTTTCGTGCGAAATGCGACCTACGGCTAACATGACACCGTGCATCATAATTTATCAATACCAAAACAATTTAACATCATAGGTATTCTTTTATGAAAGGTTCAACTGATTTTTTTTCATTTAATCAGATTTTCCCCACATTTAATAACAATTAAGTCTTTCAGTACATGATTGCCCTACATATTCTACACTATACCAAAATCTTCATAGGATTGCTGTATTATCATAATATTATCATAAATGCCAAAAAAACACAGTGATCAAACAAATAAACATGAAAGCGAAATCCACCATATAAACAAGGTCATGTGCTTTTATTTACTGTAGACAAAGACAACTGGCCAATGAGGAGAGAGTATTTGAGTCACGTGACAATCACTAGCTCACCAAAATCTCTCCCATCCTTCAAGCATGGTTCTTATATTCAGTAAATATTTATGACTATGACATCTGAAATGGTTACAGCAGCAGATTTTGACATTATTTCAGATCAGGAAACTATCGGATGATAAATATTTGTCGTTTAACATGACCCATTTTCTGCTGAAAATCTGTCCAAAATCCAGCCTACAATCAGGAACAGTGCTTTTTAGTGATGGTTTGTGAGGTATCGAAGCAGGTGTTTTGAACTATGATACTTTTTCCACTGCGAAGAGCTCCAAAACAGCGGAAAATCTATCTCCAATAAACGAACTACAGATTACCTACAGACTACATCTTGCCTCAAAATGGCAGTAGCCCGGTCGGGCTGGTGTTTTAGACTACTCACTGATTTTTCCGGCCTGGACCACTGCCATATTTTTTTGCTATCTCTGTATCAGGAAACAATGTACGAAAGAGATTATCTCCTGCATGGGTATAACACATCACCCTCACAAAATTCATGCCCCTCCTGGAAAAAATGGCGCAGCAAAGTCTGATGAACAAGTGACAGCCTGGGACACTCACCGAAATATAAGCATGCAAGCTGTGTGACCCAGTGTGTGGCTAAGACAGAACTGCAACATATGGAAATATTACGGGAAAAGGCAGATTTATCGTAGTTTTTAGAGAACAGGCTTAATGAAGAACAGAAAATCGTAATCTTTCTGCAGAAATCGTAATGGTTGGCAGCTCAAGAGTTGTTTCCTTGTTTTTGTTAAACCAGTTATTGTTCATAAAAATTTAAATTCATTTACTTAACTAGACCTTTAACTATTTACTATTTTACTTTGAGCTATAAACTTTGAGAAACAAAAAATGGATCACGAGATCATGTTATGCAATATAATGTCAACACACCGTTGACTCTTATTGTATTTATGGTTATCAAATAAATGCTTAAAAAGTAGCTCCTTCCATGGCCAGGAGAGAACTTCTCATTTTAATTTTAATTTCCATATCAGCACCACTAAACTCCCACACCCATTATAGCCAATCATAAGGTCAGGGCATCACTACTACTTTCTGAAACTAGAGTTTAAAAAAAATGGAAGATGATTTTGGATGAGAAATCATATTATTTAAAATAATTAGTCTAACATTGTTACAACCTAAATACTTTCAGTTCCTGTACCTGGCTTTGGGTGACCAAAATGTTCTTTGAAGTTCAAAGTTTGAACGAGGGAAAAGACTGCCATGACACATTTAAATTCTAGCTCTCCAAAATAATGTTATTTTAATTTTCAGAACATCAATTCAAAATTTATATTGACCACTCTGTTTGACCACTTTATTTAGTGAGTCTTAAAATATTTTGTTGTTGTGTCTGAATATGCATTACAAATGACTATCATGTACATTAATTAGGTATGTGGCTTACTCCAAACAATTGAAACTAGCATGATGAAGTCAACTTATGTACAGATTACCTGTATATATATATATATATATATATATATATATATATATATATATAAAGATAAATCATCTGAAAAGATCAAAGAAATGATTCAGTGGCTCCATCTGAGGAATAAAATATTGATTTTTCTTGAATTAAGTTTTCTATAAAGCATGTCCTGTGTGCGATTCCAAGATAGATTGCAGTTTGTGGGTCAGTGATGGAGTGCACACAGTGATGTAGCAGGGAACAAGTGTATTTGTTTGTAAATTCACGATTTTGGAGAGGTTCACAAGACCAACTCTATTTACAAATTCTTGTAAGAGTTTCATAGACCATCAATTATTTATATATATATATATATATATATATTTATTTATATATATATATGATATCTTCTTGTTAATTTATTTCTAACAGATAAGATTATTTGTCAGGAAAAGTAAGCTTTCATTACTTAAGACAGCTGAAGCTAGAAGGTAATGGCTCTTGTACTACAAGTCAGATATTATGACAACAAACTTTAAATATCGTATGATAAACAACATGAAATCAACCTAAACATCACATATTATAGTTAAAGCATGAGGAATTGTAAAACTAAATTTATGTTTATAATCATATATACAGTTGATGTGGTCCTATTTTGCAAAAGTCCATCTAATATGATTGTTAATTAGAAGGCCAGCATCACATAGTGAACCATTCATGTACAATATAAATTGATGTACATGATTATAATAATATGTGACATTTATATAGTGCCCTATTCAGCTAGAAGCTGCTCTAAGGTGCTTTACAATATTATTATCTCTGACTCAGACTTGTTTCCACCCAGCACATATCTCAACTCCCAAGGAAGCATACAACCCATGCTGCCATATAGGCACGAAGCGTTACTCAAATTCAGATATGCCCATGCTGAGATTCGAACACGGGTGGTAGTGATCTGCAATCCAATGCGCTACCAGTTAGATCACAGAGGTGTCCATGAAAAATGTTAGGAAGCCTGCTGGAACATGACTCACAAATGGAGTTCTGTTGGATGTCACAGTTATCATTGAAATTGTCTTTTCACTTTTGGCAAAGTAATGAAAATTGCCAGGAAGCCATGCCATGATCATCTTAATATGACATGCTACAATCAGTTATATGGCACTGTTCCGAAAATGGGAGAAACACAAACTGAACTGACTGGTCACCGCAAGTGTCTATCACACAAAATGAGGGAGCAAGCAAACACGCACGCATTCACCTGAAGTGAGCTGAAAAGAAAAACTAGCTTGTTTGCCAACAAAATGCACTCAAGCTTTGACAAGGATTACGTGAAAATAATTCTATATAACACATGGTACATATCATAAGTACTGAATTGAAGTGTTACAATGCCAAGGTGAGTTGTTTTTCAACATAACAAAAATGGATCCAAATTTGAGTTTACTAATACACCAATAATTGTTTTTTTTTAATAGTTAAAATAATGATTGTTAGTGTTACTGACTTTCTAAGTATATTATGTAAAAATGGCAATAATCCAGTGATAAATGATAATTGAAAGATGTATACTGTAATACTAGATCAATATGTAGCTAATATATTAATTTTGGAAGCTTCCTTTTTAATAATACTCATGTGACAGTATCAGTAATATTTTTGTATATATAAATGTATACAGACAGTATTACTCATCAGCTAAGACAAAGAAGAAACATAAATAGAAATCTTAGATCAATTATTTAATCAATGGTTTTGTAATATTCCATCTGCCGTTCAATTTCCAAAGGTAAATCTGCTCTGTTTTTCTGCACCATGTAGTATATGAACATAGTTAGCTGTTTTTAATTTAGTTGTGCATGATATGTTATACTGCTTTGAAGCTAGCTGGAAAATTTAATTGGTGAACCTAAAATTACTCCCTTTGGGCCAGACTTTTCATTAGCATGCTGAGGCGCTATCTCTACTTAGCGGAATTATATTCAGCAGGCCAACCATTACATAAAGCTACCAGAAGTTAACTTAAACTAACTTCAGCAAGTGTTACCCAAAAAAAATCAACAAGGGTGGTACTGTTTTGTGTGATTGCTGCTGTATATGTGTGTGCATGCACAATCACGGTCACACACACACACACACACACACACACGCACAAATCCACAACATATTGCAAAACTCACCAGGTGCAAGGTCCATCTCAATATCTGGACGACCATCAACCAATAGAGCACATTTGATCACGATGACATGCCTTGGATCTTCTGGAACTGGAGATCAAACAGATCCTTTAATTCATAGCATGCTACTGGAAAACGTTTTGAATCAGTACAAATCATCCTTATGTATATATATCCTGCGTGCAGGAATGGCTTCATAAAACAAACCATTTAGAATATCCATTACTTGTTATGTAGAGCTTTTAATACTAAACACAGTCTACACCAGAAACTGTCACAAATATTGGTAGCTTGGATGTGCAGGACAAATAAATACTGCTAATCACTAACTTAACATTCTGAAATGTGAAATAACGTTTCATGGACTTAATAATCTGATATAAATCTGATAAATTCATTTTGCTGTTAGTCTTTAAGTAGGAACACTAATTATAAAAGACATCAAGCACAACTTACACACTTCCAACCCGGCTACATTAGTGCCCCCTAGGAGCTGTTCTTTGTACTTCTTTAAACTTTCATCGTCTTGATCCAGCTGTAGGATCTGATCTAAAGGCTTCTCTGCTGGTGGCTTGTATCCAGGTGTAGTCTCATCCTCCTGATCGTGTTCATGATCCCCTTGACCAGCGTCAGCCATTATCTATGCTTGGCCACAGGTAATCCAATTACTAGAAGAGAAACGTACAACAGGTTAAAAAATATGACACTGACTATCCTCACTTTATTATTGATGCGATTGTTTGTCAGACAGGGATATCTAATCAAAAGATGATAGTCGATGTTGAAACACAAGAGAGTTCAATGACGATCGAGTGAGCACCAAGACAAATGTTGTATACTTGGTAATTTACTTTATGATTGACAAATAACAGAGCCAATGAACAAGATGCACTTCTATAGAATTATCTATATGTCAAATGTTGTAGACAGAAATGAAAGGGATACATTAAAATTAACAGATTTAAGAGAGAAAAAAAAAAAAATTAAGAGAGGTACCAAGGTGGCATTCTGCACTGTTGCTTGTTAATAGTACTACAGCTGAACCCAATTGGTGTCATCAAACAGAAATTAGATATATATCAAGCAAGGATGAAGTTGTTCTTGAACAACACAGGTACACCATAACAATCCTTATATATATATATATATATATATATATCACTAGTCTGCATCTATTTTTAGCCATACATTTATAAGGCTGGATGACTCTCTACCTAAAAGCCTGAACTCTCCACACAACATTAACAACAGACAGTAATCATTTAGAATTAGTTAAGTCATCGTTATTACATTCACAGTAATTAAATGATATCTATATTATTACTATTATTATTTACTATTATTATTTCATTAGCCATCAACTGATGGGCTAAGTGCAGTAAAAGAATAATCCACTCTCTGATGGCGAGATATTGATAGCAAAGCTTCTGGTGTTGTGTTGGAGAAAAATACATCTCTGATTCAATGATAAAAAGCCTTTAAGAGAAACGACCCTCCAATAGCTGATGATGCTGCCACTGGAGAACAAAGATCACATGGCCACAGGTAATACTTCATTACATATTGGTTTATTTCACAAATCTGAACGTACTAAAGCTGCCATCAAAAAGTCTGTTCAGTAAAACGCAACTTTCTGTCATAAGCAGCAAGACAGAGATGAACTACTACGAACATAGATAACAATAACTGTATATCTATCATCTCAGTTAGTAGCATTGTTTATTTACTACAATATGAGAGTGTTTATATCACATGGACTGTTTTATGAAATAAACATCAACAGAGTAAACATTGCGTTTCCACTTCCAACATATTTTGTCTCAGTTTTCATAAACTACTTCACATCATTGGCATGCAGGGCATGATACTCACTCTTGAGATCCACTCGTCCTGTAGGACAAGTGCTGCAAAATTTTACTTGTCCCATCTGAAATTTACTTAGCAGCGTTGAATAAAGAATGGCGTTTTTGTTGGTTGTATATTTATTTGTGAATAACAAGCACATGGAGGCAAAGCGGATGTAAACGCAAGCACATGGACTGAAACTTCCGTGACCAGGTGACATTAACGAGCCAACCACGACCAACTTTACGCTGGCTAAACAACTGCAGACATTGATAACGCATGCTGTGATTGGCCCACGCATTCGACATGCGCAGTTGGTTTCAGTCTTTTAGCAAACTTCCGGACGGTGATCTGGGGAGAATGACATGTCAAGAAATGACGAATAAACAGTGCAAAACCACTTGTCCCGGACAAGCGAAAATGTCCTGCCCTGGCATGCCTATAACTATACGATGGAAGCATCATTATCTATATCCCCCAAAAAACTATAATAGGTGATGATTCATGTTTAACAGCCACTCTTATGCACAAGGTAGGCTAAATGGGCCGAGCAACCTCCAAAGGTAATGAAGCGAAGTCAAAGATGAAACAACCTTCAGATATGCCCACGCCGAGATTCAAACACGGGTGGTAGCGATCTGTGGTCCAACAAGCTACTGCTAGACCATGGAGGTTGTGGTGAGGAATCAATGCTGGAGGGGTAACATTTTATTATTTTTGGGGCCATGCCAGTTTTACCTTCAATCTGAGGTGATCCGAGAGTCACAAAGCCATACTAAACATTTCTTGAAAGCACAGAGCAAACCAACAACTAGTTATCAAGTTTTCACTGGGAGTCTGGTCAGAGCTGGCCCATTTCTGATTAAATATGAATTTTAATAGCATAAATAATCAAATATCACATTTGATTCACATTTATAGATAATATTGCTGACATCTAGCATAAAGTGAAAGTTACTATGCTTCACTTTCAGTAACAAAATATATGATAAAATTATTGGCACAGCATTTGATTGCCATATTTGGCAGCTATAAATACCTTTGAAGACAGAACACTAATACATCATTTTACCATATTACAAAATTGTCTGATGAATGCATCTCATTTCCAAGTGCTATATCACAGTAAGTAATGATTATCTGTGCATATAGGTTAAAGTGGCTCCCTCTACTGAACAGCGAAAGAAAAGAAATAACTGTGTTGGGAATCTCTCATGAACTTACCTCCCATGTTTAAGCCTAAAATTGTAATGTATATTAAATTACAGTCCAGGTTTGAGTAAAATAAACTGATGAACAGTAATTATAATGGCAATGATACATTTTCAACAACTTTTCTTTCAATAAAATTCTGCATGGAACACACACACAAGAAAACAAATTCGTGTGACACATACATTAACAAGTTCATACTCATATCTATCTATTCTAATATTTGCCTCACAAAACATGATGCATTCCTACTTATTTCATGAAGACTTGAACAGTTAGTATTTGGGATGAATTGATGAAGTGATCATTGGGAAAAGGTAAACAAGAACTACACCTGTATAAATCATAAAACGTTTATAGTAATGTTTAAATTTCAAAGCAGGAAAAAAAAAACACCATTCTTAATGGGGAGACATTATCAAACATTTGTATTTTGTTCAATATTTAAGCAAGCGAAGGTGTTTATTTAACCTTGGTAGCGTGTAGAAAGTGTTGGCAAGGAGTGAAATACTACACAAACAAAGGTAACTTAATTTAATTAAAATATTAACCAGAGGTTTGGAGTACAGGGATCTACCTACGGCCCCCAAAGAAACATTAACTAATTAAGTATTTAATTTAATCTCTAGCTTTGGATTTAGTTAGCATTTAAATGGTCTCCCAAGGGCCTAATAATTGTTAGTGTGTGTGTGTGTATGAAATTAGATTAACAAATGTCACAACTTTATTATACATCCACCTGTGGTATACAAACAATAACAATCCACATCATCATAATTTATATAATCAGCGTCTTTTCTCTGGACTGTTTCAGCATTCTTATAATTTCTAAATTTAAACACTGAATTTAAACAACAACCTAATCGTTATGATCAGTTCAGTCGTATATTTATCCCAATAACTAGTTTATCCCTTTTTTATTTTAAGTTAACATGACAAAAAAGCTTTAAAAAAAAGAAAAAAAGGCCGCCTTCGTGGTCTAGCGGGAGCGTGTTGGACCACAGATCACTACCACCCGTGTTCAAATCTCGGCGCGGGCATATCTGAAGGTTGTTTCGTCTTTGACTTCGCCTCATTACCTTTGGAGGTCGCTCGGCCCATTTAGCCTACCTTGTGCACAAAAGTGACCGTAAAACATCAATCATCATCATCATCATGACAAAAAAGAAATGGATTCGAGATTAGATTAGAGATCGAATGGGCATCGCATGGAAATTTTAATGAAATAATCATCTTAAATGTAATATTTCAAAGGAAGAGACGACTGTCTATTCCAGTTTTTATTTTACGTACTTCCGATAGCATTCCCGAATAAGGTGGCTCAAGGCTTTAATGCAGATCATGATATTTATTATGTCTCCTTTTTATGGAAATACGAATGTCACTATAACATCGGTCTAAATATCCGAGGACCATTCAACAATCACTGATCCTTATTTTTCCATATTTTAGCACATACCCACCTGTACCGAACTGAACATACACAAGAATTAATGGTACTGAGTCAGTTCATAACATTTTCGTTGTATTTTGCATGGATTTGCAAGGACAGAAGTATATCGAGTGTGCTTTTTGATGTTCTCATATTATAATTTTTTTGTCACTCATGCGCAGAATTTGGTTTGGCAATTTGTGCTTGCCTCTGTAGCTTCCCTACCTTTGCATTTTGTTATTATGATGGGCGAGGCACTGGCCACACCTGAAACATATGACAGACCTTGGGCAAAATAAGATGATAATCTGAAACATCCTAACAACACAGATACTGAGATAGCATCTGGGATTTGAAATCAGATACAAGGATCAACTGTGGTATGTGCTACACGTACCAACAGCCTCCTGGAATACTATATTAGTATGGAATGTGTTTTCTAAAATACTGATTCACCAACTGACTGTTTGACTGACTCAGATTACAACGGAGTTCCCTGATATATTCAGAGACTGACTAGGCTCACAATCCAAATAGAATAAAACTAAGGTCTTCTGTAAATAGTGTCCACCTAAAGGTATTATCGGGGTTTTAGGTGTGCTCTTCACGAGCCCTGAGCGTCTGCTTTCCTGTATGATAGTGTATCGTTATTTTATGTACCCGGGCTCCATTTAAAGTTCATTCTTCCATCTAATCCACACATCAGCGATTGAGACTCGACAAATCGTAATTCGTTTATTCACGATCCATTGTTAATGAATACCAATGTTCCATTTCTGATATTCACATTTTCATTTACATCAGTAACTTTTACAACAATTCACTTTTTGACTACATTCACCGAGATCCAAACAAAAACTGATTTAAATTTTGAAAAGGGTTGCCAGCTCTAAGCTGGGTCAGAGGTTACATGGATTATGAAACAGCAAATGAGAAATATTCAGGTCCCTCGCCAAATCCGAACAACAAAGCTAAGCCAATGACATTTGAATCTGGCATGGGATTCATGAGTTTTCAATTTCAGTTTTAAATATTTCCAAACCGTTACAACATTTTAAACATACCGAAGTTTGAACAGCAATTAATAATTTCTCTCTCAAAGCACATCAGTATATAAAACAAAGAACATAAATTTACAATCCATATACATATATATATTAATATAACAAACTTCATTTATTCAAACTCTGATAATATTAGTATATTATTTTGCATGACTCCTCGTTTTGCATGAGTAATTCTGGAGATTTGCTAATTGTGATAATGATTTTTCATTCCTTCAACATCAGATGTAATGTGTGAAATGAATGGAGCCGAAGCTTGAAACCAACTCTGCATACTTTTATCAGATCTTGAATAGGAATAATATAAGTTGAATGACATTTTAACATATTATTTAATTTTGAATTATATGCTCATCCAAAAGTGGACTAAATTCAATCAAAACTAACTAGTTTACCAAATACGACACCATTAAATCTCAGTTAGCAATAGACATATTCCCTGAATATTTCAGGTATTTATATACACATGACCTGATATACAGATTAACGGTAACATACACAGTAGAATGACTGTAGGGTTTCTGTTTATATCACATCAACATGTATATCTACAATAAATGCCACACATTAGTGATCAATATATGCATTTGTTTACAAAATGGAGTCAGGTCAGGCCACTCTTGGCTGTGATTATAATTTACCTTCTGGCGTTCAATCGTTGGTCTATTCATCAACATTATCTTGTTAGTGGAATCTTTGGGAGAATCTATGCACTGATTTTTCTAATAATGCTAGTGTTGTTGTATTATATATAATATATATATATACACCACTCTGGACCAATTTTATATTGCAGTAAAAGAATTACCATTTTTGTTTAGAAATGAAGTCAAAAGCGTGAAGGGTTTTGTTTGGCTCGCGATTATGATGCCACACACGAACTAGCACCATTCGATGAAATTTAAGATGAAGTGCGGAAAAATATGTTTATTTTTTTAACTGTAATTGACAAAAGAACAAATATAAGGCCCTGTCATCAGGATCGATGGATGTTGTTTAACGACACATCGGCACAATTTAGGCCATTCAGTGTCCTAGAACGATCCTGTCATCAGGATAGAAACACGGATCCCCAGATGTTGATGATTGATGTTTTACATGCTATATTAATTAGTTAATATCTGTAGGCAATATTGAAAAACAAATCTAACATCACATCTATTTAGGAGACAGATAGATGGTCACATGTGAGGAATAACTGAAACAAATGAAAGCAAGACAGTCTATTAATTAACTACAGCTAATTAGTTAACTAGAGACTCTGGCTTGATTAGATATCATATAATACTAGATATGAAGTAGGATAGTTATAATTAAGGGGGACACACACACACACACACACACACACAGAGAGAGAGAGAGAGACAGACAGACAGACAGACAGACACACACACACACACACACACACACACACACACAAATAGTAAAAAGGTCAAAAGTACAACCAGCACACATCACCATTATCTTTCAGTACTCATTATACGTACTTATAAAGTGACAAAGATCCGTCTTAACACCAAAACAAATTAGATCACACAGCTTACACTACATGTACTTCCCCAATCGCAGCCTCAAGTAACTAATCCGGACCAGACTAGGGAGGGGGCTCCATAATAGTCCTGATAACACACCGGGATCGGGATTAATCCCACACAAATATTAATATTACTCGGTAGATTATTAAAACAGAGACCAGCCGTCAGATTAGTTACAGTTTACTATAACTCTAGTTATATTCCTGAAGCAGAAACTCCTTCAGATTATGGATTACAACACACTCAGGATTATACAGACAGCTGATAGACATCTCATTCTGGATTATACAGACAGCTGATAGATAACTCTCTGGATTCTACAGACAGCTGATAGACAACTCACTCTGGATTATGCAGACAGCTGATAGACACCTCACTCTGGATTATGCAGACAGCTGATAGACAACTCACTCTGGATTATGCAGACAGTTGATAGACATCTCACTCTGGATTATGAAGACAGGTGATAGACAATGCACTCTGGATTATACAGACAGCTGATAGACATCTCACTCTGGATTATGCAGACAGCTGATAGACAACTCACTCTGGATTATACAGACAGCTGATAGACATCTCACTCTGGATTATGCAGACAGCTGATAGACAACTCACTCTGGATTATACAGACAGCTGATAGACAACTCACTCTGGATTATGAAGACAGGTGATAGACAATGCACTCTGGATTATGCAGACAGCTGATAGATAACTCACTCTGGATTATACAGACAGGTGATAGACAACTCACTCTGGATTATGCAGACAGCTGATAGATAACTCACTCTGGATTATACAGACAGCTGACAGATAACATTCTTCCTGAGTTTGTTCCATTATTGATGGAGCGATGTCAAGCTTTGGTGGCTAATATTATCCGGATCTATATGGGATGTTAGTTAGATTGTAATATCTAGTAAACATATACATGGAACAAACACACACATATATACATCTATCATAGTTGGTGAGGTTATACTTACGTGTTGCAGTTACCTGTCATTTTCTCATTTGATATTAAATAATAAATGTGTTTTATTTGAGAGTAGAAGGAAGACGAGTTCTTCAAGATTATCCCTGCTTCAGCCATTTCCTCTGTTATTATCTAAACAATAAATACATCATATCTTGCCATGTTGACACACACACACACACACACACATCTCTCTCTCTCTAATCAGGAGACTGATAGTTAGTATGAGTCATAGGTATAAAGTGAAGATCATTCATTTATTCCCATAACCCAATATCAAAAAGACAACAAACTCCACGGTTGTAACACTAGAATAAAATTGAAATAATTCTGTATTGGCTCATGTAATGTATGAAAGCATACAATCATATGGATACAAACATGACAATTGTAAACCACTTATCCTTGTTAAGGTTGCGAAAAAATAATGTTACAACACAATGTTACCGTTATTACTGTTACAACAATAACGGAAGAACCTCGCATACTACAGACAGTAATCTCCACGGCATCTGTCCCAGAAATGGGTTACAGCTGTATTTAAACCTTCTCCATTAATAACAAGAGCAACCACATATCAATTAAGGCAGCACACCAATCATACACTATTTATCCAACTGGCCAACACAAGTCTACACATAACCCGGGATCCCAGACAACATTAGATCAGATACCAGCTAGTGCCGAAATAAGACACTCGACGGTGATAAACTGCGATGATTTCTTATCAGACTTACCAAGGACACTTCCACCTCAAAAGGGCTGATGATTAAAAAACCGGAGGAAACCTAGATTTCTTCCCAATTTTGGTGTAATTGTCGATCAGAAAAGCGAACACCCAACAATAAACTTATTAGTCACTCCGGCACTAGGTTAACTATGATTATAAACTAGGACAAAGGTTAAAAGCCATATAATACTACAGGACAAGATGAATGTATATAATACATCACTGCCTGCCAATTAGTGGCCCAAGTTTTAACCGATATATCACAGTACACCTATCAGCCAACCATGCTGTTAAGATGGTACAAAGTTTATGTAGATTACATGTGTCTGATTTGACAAAGACCAGAAACGGGTGCGAGCCATCTTTCTAGCCACATACACACCTTGTGAACATTGATAGAATAGACGTAAAGATTTAACAGGTGCTCAGAACGGTAAAAGAACGGCTTGTAAAATTAAATATTGATGGGAACCAATCCAAATTTTGGTCTATACGTGTGTGTGTGTGTGTGTGTGTGTGTGTGTGTGTACGTGTAATACTGGGTAATACTAGCAATAAACAGACAGACGTTCCCGTTACCAGACACCTACTAGACGTTCCTGTTCTGACCCAGTATTAGCCACAGTTGATTTATACCAGAATATACATTCTATTAGCATTACGTGGTTGCAATAACACGATATCGCTTGATGAATGACAATAACAATTGGACCAACGTGTTCTAATGTGTTCCCGTGATAATGAAAATATCATCAACCATCTGGCCAAGTATGCAAGTTTTACACACACACACACACACACACACACACACCCACGTTAGTCATATAAAAGATAAATACAACTTTTACAAGTCAAGTTGATTATCTCTCACTTCCCAGACTTAAGAAAAGACATGGATAATAACAACTTCAGGATAATATGATGTCATATTAATCCAACCGATTAACAACACTTTAACATATCAACCAACATACATACAATATGTTGGCGTATTATCGTCAGGATCAGAGCTTAAGTTAAAGTGATTGTTTTAGCCCAGTCTTTTTGGTTCAAACCTTGGTTAACTCGTATACAGACAAGAATTTAGAACGGCACGAGTTATAAAGATGTCATTACTGAATAGCAATATTTACAGTAATGTTTACAGTAATATTTACCATTCAACACATTTCAGTATTTGAGATATTCTGCTATTGATAGAAACAAACAGATACTACCACACTACAGCCTAATACTAGTAACAGTAATAGGACAGTAATAATGTACTGATTTACTTCTTTGGTGATTCCGTGGTCTAGTTGGTAGCATGGTGGACCACAGATCACAACCACCGGAGTTCAAATCTCAACGTGGGCACATCTGAAGGGTGTTTCATCTTTGACTTCCCGTCATTACTTTTGGAGATTAGCTTATCTTGTGCACAAAATGCCATATAATATATATAATAATAGTATTTTATATAGCGCCTTATTTAACTGAACTTGCTTCTAAGGCGCTTAACATTTAAAACACAATTAAAACATATTCTGGTTGCTATATTCTGGCTAGCTATAAAATGTCAATGGCCTTAGTTAATCCTCCACGCGGCGTGACACATAGATACGTGTTTAAAAGAAACTTTCCCATTAAATTAAATTTTCACATAGTAAATTTCTTCCAAACACTTTCGTCATCGTTTATATATGCTTTACGTGCAGTTATTGCAATATACCATTATTTTGGGGTTTAATATTGATAGTAAATTAATACATCACATTCTGCCAATTTAATTATATCATCTATGTAGTTTACACATCTAGTTACTGTATGTGTCACAATATACGTTTTGTTCTATTACAAAGTTTTAGTGAGCGAGTATGCCCAAAACTACAGGTATAGCTCAACCTGGGTTAAATTCAAGCCAAACCTGATTTTTTTAATACATATATACACTTATTATAACATATCACATAAGAACAGTCTTACACCACACTGTAATCAGAAGAATGATAGCTATTAATTTGATTTAACACAGCTTGATCAGTCTGCCATCTCATAACACAACTTGACACACTGTCCTCTCAATAATTATACATGATACTGAATTAAGTATTCCTCTGCAGTCTGGGATATTAAAGCACGCATTACTCAAACAAACTTCACCAAGCCTACACAGACAGTTTAGGTGTACAAAGAGTATGCTGTACTACCAACAGTCTTTAATATTTGTGAGCACCAGTAGTATTAGTGTACAACCAAGTTCTCATCCCTGCTTCTTGATGTCGGGATAGTGTCCTACATAGTATTTATAGTACATGTAGTGGTATATTTCGGTCCGGCTGCTGTGTAATATGAACCTCACCATATTAACATGCCCCCCCCCCCAACACACACAACTATAGTTTTTTGTTTGTTTTACTTTAAGGTTTTCTTTCATCTCCCCATTATTTATAGATGATTTTGGTGTTTTGTGCAGTCAGCAAGTGTACCAAACTGAGGAATGTTTTCAGCATCAGAAGCACTTTAATGAAATTATCCTTCAGTATGTGTTTTATTGTATGTTAAACTTTCTATCAACATAGCAGTCCATATGGTTGAATAACAGACAGAAAGACTACTTGGTATATATATATATATATATATATATATATACCAGCTCCATCCATTACAGATCCACCTCAGTAAAGGTTCTTTTCACAGAACATTACACTCAAATCTTCTTCACAAATTAGTAAATCATCTTCTGATATAATAACTAACATTAGTAACAGATAATGACATCCACTCTTACACAACTACCCAATGTTATTAACAAAGGACGTGTGTTTTAGCTGTGTATAATAAGGCACAGGCACAGAGAGTCTCGAACCGTAAATTCAAACTCTGGACGTTTCTTCAGGGGACTGAATCCAGAGTGGCGACTTTTCTTGCTGAGACACGTGTAATGTCTCACCAGTCCCTCACCAGTGTGTGTGTGTGCGCGCGCGCGTGTGTGCCATCTAATTTGACCCACAGCACGAAGCTAATTGCCATTGTTGTGGTGCTCCAATAAATTGAACTGACTCCAAAGCAATGAACAGAAATGTCTCCAAAGTGATAAACAGAATTGAATTTCTCCTTCTTTTGTGTCATATACCCTATATATATGTTGGGACAAATTGCAGAATGTGAAGGAAGCTTGATTGCATTGTATTTTGCAAAGCAAATATCATGGTTTGCTAATCAAATACATTTTTACTAAACACGATGACAATTTTTTTAGTGTAATCAACAATATAACTATAAGGAGTTTTATGAAAGGCTTTATTAATATTATTGTTCAATATTTACTTTTAGTCCCACTTAAATATTAGAACAATATCATGTTTATATATGTCAATCAAGTATATATATATATATATATATATATATATATATATCAATCAGGGACAACGCTAAACCTTTGTTTTTCGTGCATAATCCCTGGAGAAGTTTCCACCGGTGTCACCAAGTGCCGGATGCTTAACCGCTAGGCCACCGGAGCTCACTGCACTGGTTAAAGATGATGATGATTTGTGTTTTACGGCCACTTTTGTGCACATGGTAGGCTAAATGGACCAAGCTACCTCCAAAGGTAATGAAACAAGTCAAAGATGAAACACCCTTCAGATTCGAACATGGGTGGTAGTGATCTGTGATCCACCACGCTGCCGTTAATCAAGGGAGACACCCAATTTGGCTGGCTGGCTTTGTTGTTCGTGGAGAATCCCCAGGCTGTCGCTTATTCGGCACAGCATCTATGTTGGAGTGGTTGAGAAAGCCCCTGCCCCACCACTCACAGGAGAGCAGTACGGAAAGATGTAGCCGAAATACCCCGAGGGTGATCACTGCCAGAGTGTTTTACGTCCTCAGGGAGTTTCAACGTCCCCCTTTATTTTAAATAATTTTAATTGTCTGGTCAAAAGTGATGCCTTAGTTATGCAATACTGATAATCAATCAATAATTTCCAATTTAATTGGCAACCTGATGATTACAGTTTAAACACTGGTCAAACTAAACTTGTTTGTAATAAATTCAATGGGCATGTACCAACTTATTAAACCCTCCCCCCAGATGTATGTAAGTCAATTGGTTATGGTATACAACAACTTGCCAATCATTTTTGTAAATCATTTTCTGATTGGTCCCCGGAGAGTTGACCATATAGCATTCCTAGCCAATTAAAAGGGACCTCCCACACACTTAAGATTATAGCAGATGTGCAGGCTAATGAAATTATTCTGTTTGTGTCAAGATTCAATTCTAATCCAGCAGCCAGTGTACCTCACTTGGGGATTACCTTTTTCTTGGCTACTATTACTAAACCTTTGGAGAAGTTGGTCAGCTTGGTCACTATCACTTCATTACTTTGTTCGGAACTATAATATATTAATCTATGTAGAGCACATTAGAATGGTATAACAAGTTTTGGAGCTTTATTAAGTATGCATTATCATTGTCATTGAACGTTTACATATAGCACACGCGTGGGGCACACACACACACACACACACACACACACCACTCAATAATTACTTGTGACAGAATGTATGTATTCTCTAATGAGAAATGAACGATTAATCAATTAGCCACTTCTAAATAACTTACATAACTTCCTGTTAAGATCGTATCTGTTAAGATATATATGATATAACAATATTTGTATATCTGACCCAGATAAGTATTAATTTTTGATGTACGGTGTTCCTATTTAGCACACGTGGTCGTGGCATAGTGAGCAGAAGATGGCAAGATCGCTGGATCAAATCACAGGATAGCCTCAATCTATATGGGATGTTTCATCAATGATTCTACAATAAAACGCTTCATACCGATCATTCCGTCAACTATATGTCGCCTAGATCTGTCCAGCACAGAGTCTAAACATAGCCATCACTCAGCATAAAGTCACTCCACAAGAGATCATTTATTGATCAGTGGATGACACAGATGTACTCTCAAATACACCAACTCGAATATATGCACAAAATGGAGTGGATTGGTAAATTACAGTACCCTGCTATTACGTGTGTATATACTGAAGTGTTAACACTGTTATTTACTGAGTGAAATCACTTCACCAACTTGTAAGTACTATGTCTATAACAAGGCAGTAGAAAAATTACTATATTTTCAACAGACTTCTTATGGGGTTATGGCCAGTGAAATGAAGATCCACCCATTTATTAAACATTCTCTCCTGGCAAAAATACCTCCTCTGATTTGGCACTATTTAAGTATTTTAACAGTTAATCGAATGTGATATTTTAAGATTTCAATTTAAAATTAAGTTTTCTGGGTTTCTTAATGCTAGAAGACAGATTAGTGTTAGATTACTGATTAGTGTTAAATACTTGCCAAACTAATTCGCATTTCTTAGCATCTGACATATATAGGAAAAATACATTAACTAACAAATCATTTAAATAATTATAACCATGGAATAATAAAAACCAAAAAAAAAAAGATATCCAAATGTTGAAAAATGACACACACATAATCATGCTCTAATTATAATCAAACAATATTATGTTATTATCTCCATTAACTGACCTGGATGTGTGTAATAATTTAGTGATTAGCCTAATGTCAAAAAACAAAACAGATACGTTTGATCTGCCCAGATTAAGTCTCAGTACTGTTTTATAATAATAAACAATATGTATTTAATAAATAAAGCACCCTTATAACTAGCAGGAGTCATTCAAAAGGTGATACAGCGATGCCCCAAATCATATATTTGTAAAAACACGCTAAGAAATAACATGGGCTACAAATGCTGTTTGTTTGTTTGTTTTGTTGTTCGGGGAGAATACCAAGATCTGTCGCTTATTCAGCACAGCCTCTATGTTGGAGTGGTTGAAAATAGTCTCCTCCCACCACTCACACTGGGGAGCAGTACGGAAAGATGGAGCCGAAATACGCTGAGGATGGTCACTGCCAGAGTGTTATACATTCTCGGGGGTTTTTAACGTCCCCCTTTAATTTTAATAATCCAGTGGAGATGGCAGGGCCATTTAACGTGGTCAGCCACCGACGATGTGGTGAGCCGAGAAATTAATCTCTGGAAAAGTTTCGACCTCTTGCTGGGCTCGAACCCGAGACCGTTGGCACAGAGTGCCGGGTGCTTAACCACTAGGCCACCAGAGCTCACTTACAAACGCTGATAACCTAAACCTACTTTAAACGTTTCCCGTTGTTGCCGAGTAATAAAACACAAAGCATTTTTTTAGTCGAAAGTCCAAATAATAATGTTTCATATATCGTTAGTAAACTGTATGGCAATTATAAGCTAATACTGATAAAACAAATACCAGTAGTTCAAGCATCGACAGAGCTATAATGATTAATAAAAAATAATAATTATGTCTCTGAGTAACAAAGTGATATATTACCTATACATGACACAACATAGTTACACAGTACACTGTGTAATACTAATAATACACTAGCACCTAACAAATTACACAATTCTAGCACATCACCATGTCACATAGCATCAATGTCTTACACAAAGTTCATAAGATGGTGCACTATATAAGTACATCACATAATAATTTGTCACAGATAACAAAGGTATCACAAATGTACATGGGCATGACACATAGGATTGTTATATTAAAGTGTCGCACAAAATATAACCTCTACAGGTAATCTATACTCAAATCCTTACCTTACAAGATAATAAAGAAATAAATGATCCTCCAGGCAAGGAACATAAAACCATATATAGACACAGTCAAGTACAAATTACTGTTGTCAATGTATTATCATGTTATATCTGTAACCAGTGGGACAAGTTTCTAACCCTTTGAAACTCACTGATGTGTACCGGTCACAGCCCAAACAAGTATAATGTCAGTGGAAAAGTTACTAGTCTGAAATATATCAAACAACTGCCATCATAGATAACAGTTAGCATCAACCACACCGCTAACAGACAGTCACCATCGCTTTATGGGGTTCTATACTGGTTAACTGGAAAAAGTAAACGCAGAATTCTTACTTAGAAATTCACCATTTAAAAACGGAGAAAGACCTCCATTCCTAGTAAAATGGTGGACTATTCTGAGAATTCTATGGTGGGAAGTACTCAGCCTCGGCTGAACCGGAACTAAATGCTAAGTCGTAATATACCAACATGCATTAGCGGGAACACAACAAACTACATATTAGTATATTAGTAAACAGTACATACTCGGATGGTGAAGAGCGAATCTAATAAAAATATTAAATCCAAAATAATAAAGCCATCCAACCATGATTAGAAAAAAGTGGACCAAGAAAATCATGATCCAGATACACGAACATCAGTCTGAATAATGCTCCCTGAACATCATCAAGTACTCTCTATGGATTTTTCTCTGTAAGTCAGCTTCTCTCACATTTCTATGTGACTGAAATTACTTGTTCCGATCAACAAAAAACGTCCACTGTGCCAACGGCATTCCATTGGTCCAGCCTCCTCAGCATTATGACAGCACAGTACCTCGATCAATAGAGTACACGATAACGGTACCAATCTCCCTATACGTACCTAACCAGTCAAATATTTAATGGTCCTCCAGGTTATAATTAAAAGGATGGAAGCCTAGCTTCCCCGGAATCACGTACAGTCAGGCTCTAAGTCCTGACGGCTCTACGATGTATCATCCTATCATCGGCAGCCAAGCAGTTTCTTGTTTACAACACATTACGCCATCCAGATTATTAAGGAACATGTTAAATCTTTATATGGTTAATATATCAATTATGCTCTGCCTGGCAGGTGCTTATTATTTTAAAAAGTGTTTATTATGATAAACCACAGTTCTTAACAACAAAATCAAGACATGATTATCCAAAGTAGGGGAAACCCTTGCAAGAATATATAGATCATATCTAGGTCAGCTTGAACTTGGTACGTGTCAATCTGACCTGGTGCAGAATATCAAACATATAAACAGCAGACCTACAAGTGTGAGTTGATTAGACCTATATTCCACAGACAAAAGATGAAACCATCTAAATCTGAGATATATATATGTGTGTGTGTGTGTGTGTGTGATAAAACTTGTTTGCAGTCTCTACTATGAAGACAAAATATCTAATACATTCTGTTTTGATCATTACTTTAGAAACATAAAGCAACCCCCATAGGATCAGAGAGTATAAATGACTTATAACAACACCAGGTCAACAGACTGAACATGCCAACTTCTTTCCAAATGATCAGGTACTGTATGAGTAAGGGATGCTCGCAAGAAAATAAACATGATGAAAAATCTGGATGACTCATCAGGCGTATAGTGTATAGAGATTGAGAGACAGACAGATTGCATGTAAGCATGAGTTAATTTCAGCTGGTATTGCCACTAAAGTAGTACCGATAATGTGAGCCACAGTAATATTAACAACACTATCCCAACTAGCCATAACCGCACTCCAGTTAATGACCGTATAAATAAACAAATTACTACTCTTGTCCAAGAACCAAAAAGTATCAAAATTACAATGATCACGCCTTTACTCCTAGTTACAACAATACGGGTACTGACAATAGTTAGGCTACACAGAAAACGCGCACATACTAAATACTGCCGAACACTACCTTCCGGAACAACGAGCCAATATTCAAGCATTCCAATGCACAATATATCACGTCACCGTGAGCAGGGAGGGGGTCCCAGCTAAAACTGAAAGCACACAGACAGTATCCTCCATCCTTTACATTCTATCTCAGACTAACCTTGAACCAGTCAAAGCCTTCACTACCTTAAACAAAACATCTACACACGAACAGCCTCACACCATTAGAGAATATTAATAACAGGATAACTTTTCCAACTACATACAATTATTGCTATCCAATTACACAACCGGGCAGAATATATATAAGCCTTTAACTTGTGCGTGTGAGGGACGATCCTGTCCGAATAGAACTCTAGCCACATTTTGGCTGAACTACATACAGCATATATTTCAGACAGTAACAAAATTAGTTATTTTTTCTTCTGAAACAACCGTCTTTTGGCTAGATCCCATTGTGTGGTACAGCGAAACATAGAAAGACATTACGTATAAGAGATCCTGGTGGCTGACAGATGTTAAAACATAATTGTATGCCAGGAGCATCCTGGTGCGCTTACTGACACAATAACGGCAGACCGCAGTTAAAAGGCCAGGATATACAGTTGTGTACACACACAATCACCCCCACCATTAGAACCAAGTATACATCTTTCACATACAGCTAAATGCATTTAGAAACTATCCCAATCACAGTGTCCCACATAAATGAGATTTCTGTACAACCTACCATCTTCAAATAAATTATCACAACAACCAGAAACACTCCGTGTAAATGAGTGTTACTAATATTATGTCTCATGACAGACAGTACTTACCCCCCCCCCCACACAACATGTCACTGTACACTGGGCCAAGTAATACAAATCCTCATTCAGTTAATCACATAAAATAATCAACACATTAATGATAAAAAATCACCTAACTGTGTTATGGTGCATTAATATATTTGCATTTCTACTACATGAGATATGCCATAGCACATAATTCAGCACCACTGTTCCTATTATTTGACGTTTAACCACGTTAATTTGTGATCGCAATTTCTTTTTAATCAGCAGGTTAACTAATAAATACTCCGCACCAAAATAATCACTATATGTCGTGGAAAAACACAGCACATTTATAACAGAAACAATATTACCAACTTTGCTTTACTAAATGTTTTTTTCTTCTTCATCATTACATTAAGACTGTTTCTAAACTTGTTTTCTTCATGTTTCATTATGTCGAATTGATCATCATACATAACACTCATGAAACATTACCCATTAAAGGTTAAGTATGCAGATGATACAATAAATACAGCACTGGAGAATATATCTGTACTACAGAAGGTAAATATCAAAATTTTATACTGCAATGCCCAAAAGCAACCATATAGTACAGTTCTATAAAATAGTGTAAACAAACCAGACCTTGATATTGTTCGTGAAACAAGCGCACCACACTGATAACATACTAGAGCAGTTACTTATTGAAATGATTGATATACAGCAGCCACTTTCTTGAGTTTGTAATATTTATGACAAAATAATAATATTTACCGAAAGACAAAACAAATCACGTAAGGTGCCAAAATATTACAACTCAGTTTAAGATATCAAATTCTTTTAATAATTCTGTATATACCCAGTGGTGAGTTTTTCACAAACACACACTAGTTAGTTAACATGATGATTATGATGATTGATGTTTTACGACCACTTTTGTGCATATGACAGGGTAAATGGGCCGAGCGACCTCCAAAGATAAAGTCAAAGATGAAACACCCTTCAGATATGCCCACGTTTAGGAGTTGGTTAACATTAATATTAAGAGCCAATAATATAAAACATAATCAACAGATATGTCAAGATAAACATCAGTCTTGATTGTGTTCACTACTGGTACATAAATTCAACAACTGCAACATATTATTAACATCCAGAAATTAAGCTTTAAAATGTACTCAATCAAAGCTGCATAAAATGGTGTAGACTGTTATTAATCATCCAGCCACAGTAATATTGTTGATTATGATATGATAAATCTAATTAGCAGTCTAGGCCGCAAGAACATGCCAAGACAACAGCTACAACTAAATGTAAGAACTTGTTGCAGGAAAGATATTCTCTGAACTAAATACATTGAAGTGTCTATAAGATAGTCATTGATCATCTAAAACAACCTTCTAGTTTCTACACACACTCTCTCCATCTTTAACTCAAGTTAAACTTTAAGCCAATCATTATGTGCTCTAACTAAATAAAACATGTTTTAATCATCAAGATTGCTCTATAATACATTTGGATTAACCCAGAGTAACAATATATTGGACTGCTGGTTCTATTATTGGATTAACCCAGAGTAACAATATATTTAGTTCTATTAACTAAACTGTACAAGCTAATTAAGAAAGAGAGCGAAAGTATTTAGGTATTCACCCTAGATGTTAATATAAACATTATCAGACATTAGCTGCAGATTAGCAAAGCATATACAACTGTTTCCTTATTTGCAGCATCTCAGAAGATGTAGACATGTCATACTGTAACATATCCAACTAATAAAATCCATTTGACATGATGCTAACATTTAACAAGACCTCATGGCACAGACTAAATTAAGGTGCGCAAAACAAAAATTCCACAGGATGTTAAAATGTTGAACACCTGCATGAAGAGTAGACTGTACCACCACAAATGGTTTTTATGTTGTGTTAGCGTTATCACTAAAATGAGCCAAAAAATGAAGCAGAATTAACCGCATTCCCACCAAGTGACCGCTCTACCCAGTATAAAAGCTTAGTTCAGCGCTATCCTCAGAATTTAATATTTATGAAATGTACACATACAACACCACACAAAAAACATCTACCTGTATCACGATAAAAATCTATCAGTAATAATGATCAAAATAAAATTTCGGTTATATAAGATTCGTGGCAGCATCATGGATTGTCTGAGCCAGACAGCCATGTTGCCAGCTGATATCCAGTGGTTATGTCAGAAGCCTTGACCCAGGTCATTTGACCTGCCCTACTCTCAAGTATAGACAAGGCTACTTTTCTCAGACTCTACTTGGTGCCATTGTAGGCCCTTGAGATACTAGGAAAATCTGCCGCCATACTGATACACCATTTCTTCCGTAATATGTTCCCATGCAGATTTTACCCACCAGATGACCAGGGGAGATGACAGTCGCTTTAGGTTAGTGACGTACACCCTCCGCGTATGATTGCCTGTGTGGATATAGATACAGCTTTTGCTCCTAAGGTTTGTAAAAAGATCAAAAGCTGTTCCCCACAAACCTTCAATTGTGAGCAGTGATTTCGATTGTATTGCTAATCAATGAAATATGACACAGTTATAAGTTTTTCCAGTAGTGATTTATGTTCACACCCTGTAAAATTATACTTTTGATCATTTGGTAATTAAAGGTGATAATTAGACAAACAAGGGAATTAAGCAATTTACTATAATAACTGTGAAAGTTTACAGCAGTGTAAATAACAATGCAAATCCTAGCCAGTCACTGACAAAGTCATCGGTAGAGTTAAAAACTTGCATACTGCAAAAGAAAAGCTATGTATCATTGTGTATGGAGAAAAAACGTGCCAACTGTGCCTCTGACAGAAAGTCTATTTTTATTTTCTTTAAAAAACTTGACACATTTAGTTATGGTGTATACTGTGCACCCTCAAAAACAAATAAAGAAAAAAGTGCACTGTATACACGGAAGAATATGTTACACCCTTTTTAATTCATAACTGCATATTCAGTAATCATTAAGACATGCTTAATAAAACATGGAACAAACAGTCACAGTGTACTTAAATAACTTTCACTTCATAATCATATACACATTATTATTACACCAATGAAAGGAATCCTCACATAATCATATTGGCTATCCAATCCTAAATTTTTGTCATGATCCATATTTAAAATGAAGTTTCCCATCACAAGTTATCCCACAGTAGGTAGACAAATAGATATTTAGAAAATGCAATGCCACTATAAACTTGCTGGGGAATATACTGGTGTCTGCTAATTAAAGGTGCTTAATTCACAATAGCCCACCTTTAATATGCTGTCATTTATTTAAAGATGATCACCTAATTATTTTGTTTTAACTTGTATTTGTAATAGATGTACCTATCTGCCAAATACCAGCTTGTAACCATTTCTCTATTTGAAGCAATAACGTTCTAGAAATGAAATTGAGAACATTATTCCTCTCTGGTCTGTTTTACTGATATTAATTATCAGAGTCTAAATTATCAGAGTCTAAATCCTCACCAATCGACCCAGGTCACTTGGAGTTCTGGGATTTCATCATTTATAATGTTCTTGTCTGACAGCGAGAACTAACTCCCAGCTCCAGGCGTCCAGCCCAGGATAATCACATTCGCGTCATCCTCATAGAGACATAGTAAGATAGTTCGTGAGCTGAGGACTAGAGGTGCTAGATCTAGAATGTGCACTTCTTTTATAGAAATCAAAGGACCGTATATTGGAACTAAATGACAAAAATATTCGGATAATGTCACAATCTAACACACACAATAATCATAGTTTAGATTATATCTATACGTCTACAGAGTAGATCTCAAGTATTATTCAAAATATTGTAACAGATCAATTCTAGATGACCGAAGCGGCGAAGACGCCCCGTCGCCGGTGTCTGTCTCATAATTAAGCTACCACGTCTAATAGCCCGATAACAAATTCCCTCATTTGGGAAGAGCGTACACTGACACATGTATGAATTGATTAAAATGAATAGTTAAGACTCTCTAATATAATAAAACCTACCAGAATATAGTCTATCCACAAATAAAACCCTCTCTTCCTGCTACCTAGCCAGGCGTGGTAGATATTTCCGGCGGTTCACTCATAATCTAGTCCGACCATCGAAGTAATTCATAATCTTCTATCATTTTAATTGTTTTAATTTCTTATTACGAACAAATTCTTTCCCTTATAAATGTTACATTAATGATTAATAAAATGGCTTCATTGCTTATTTACTTATTTCCTAGAATGGCGTGGTCGTAATATATGGTTGCGGGAGGTCACTGCAGTGAAAGATTTGGATGCAGATCTAACACACACAAATACACATACAATGATACACACATACACACAGAATCCTGGACCTGGCTAGTTTTCCTAAGTGGACTATGCTGAAATGTGGTTAATACCAAGGTAAATAAAAAAACATCAAAGGAAACAATCTTTCTTTGTATTTTCATCGTTTCAAATTAATCTTAATTTTTTTGCATGGCCATGGTGGCATGAGGCATGAATGTGAATATTTGAAATAAGCAAAGTTTAGAACACTATTTTAAGTATTTAAACAGATATTGGTCACAATAATAACTGGTAGGGCCATTTTAAAGGGTTTAATATTTTGGATAAATTTAAATGGGGACCCCGATTAAACCGTGATGACACTTTATAAGTGGGTCCCCTCAAAAGACGTTTGTGGCTTTCGAATACGACGGTAAAGCGGCCAACACCCACACGAGTGAAATTGTGTGCGGGCAATGGTATTAACAATAACAGTATTGTGTGTTTTTTTTAGATAACTATTTGTTGACACATTCACTGTGTTCCGTCTCTTATTCTTCTGAGGTTTATATGAGATATATTAGAGATGTTGTCATTCCGCGTGTGATAGATACACATAGTTATAGTATCTGATCCGCTTGGTGTTTGAGCGATAATAAAGGAAATTAGTTAGGAAATGTTACCTAGCAAATAAACAGCCCTGATTTGGGGGCAATTAATAAATCGTATTCAGTATTATACCCAATTGATAAAGACTAAAATGCATAATAAAACTGCAATCAGGTTCATATGTTATTGTTTTAGGTTATTATAATTATAGATGTCTCATTTTCAATAGACAAATATAGCCAACAAATGATTTTAAAATTTTAATTTGATTTTTAGGTTTATTTATTTTGTACAATAGTGTAAATACATATGTCACTGAAGTGCATACATACATTCAAATATCAGGATCGTACAAGGAAGTGAAAACACTCCCATTGTGGTCCTGAAGAAAACTATTACAGATATATCCCATATAGCACAACAATGTTGGAGCAACCATGTCCAATGTTGTATGCTACCCTGGTCATTGGATGGCATACTATATTGGGCCAGTAGTTTTGACTGCCGGGCCAATGTTGGTCCAAATTATTATTGGTTCCATGTTGGCCCATCGTTGGTCCTACTTTGTAAACAATGATAGTCCTTAACAGTAATGAAAACAAAATATGCATTCAAAAGCTTTTTCAATTTTATTAATTTAATTCTACAAAATTGTTCCATAAACGTATGTGATACCCAAAAAAAGGCAATAAGTGTAATATTAAATGCAAAATATAATGAACATAAACTACCCCTCTTAAAAGAACCAAACTTACTTATTTAAGATCTTCATACAGTTCACTTAGCCAATTTAATGTACAAAGCAATTCACAACCATAAATATTGTATAATTAATCAGCATCTGTGCTACCCTGTCCAGTCATGAAAAATAGAAATCAATAATATCCTGACAAAATGTAATCTATTAAAACGAGCATACAAAATGTAATGAATTCATACATGCCCTGTGCACAACAAAATCCCAAAATGTATTTTAAACACAAACAAATTTCATCTGTGTACACTTGAAAAATGGAGTGAATTAATTAGTGCTCTTAATCTCCAAAATATAGTCAATCACATAATTAAGATGACTTCATCCTTGGTGTTGCAACATATTACGATGATTTGATGTCTTTTTAATGGTAAATTTCTAACAATGGAAGCAAAGAATATATGGATAAGATATTTCGCTCTGTGCTAAATAAAGACAACAATGGTCTATTAAAACAATATCCGAGCAATGTAAATTGTAGATTTTTGTGTCACAAAATTTGACATCAGTTACAAAAATAGTATTTACAAACTATATAGTTGCAAACTTCCATACATACTTCTATCCTGGATATCTGACACCCTCTTGTACACTCCAACAGATTCTGTAAGTAAATAAAAAATATAGTTAAATTCATAACAACAACAGCTTAATTGTATTTTATTCCTGTGTTACAGTATTGAAGAGGATATTTATGTGATTGTAAAATGTACTTTCAGGAAGATATAATTTGACAGTTAACACACATCTTCATCAGCGGATCCTTGTATATATTGGAATATTTTTCAGAATAATTTGTATATCATAATTTAGTAGCTACCTTTCTCCCTTTCCTCCCTAGCCTTCCTCCGACCACTCCTGTCTGGGGCACTCTGTAATCACTTTTTTTACAACATCCTCCTTGTCTTTCTCTTTTATTTTGGAGATTTTAAACCATCTGTAAATACAAGAGTTTTGCAAAAACACCGCCAACCACAGTTAAGTCGTGTGCAGATATTATCTGGTAATGTAAAAAAGCTTTTGAACAAGCTTTACGTATGAAAAGAGCTCATTATAAGTTTGGTATTATTATAATAATAATAGCCTGTGTCATAATAATAACCCTTCTGTAGAGTTGATAAAGATATGAAAAACACCATATTTTCATCTGAAATGTATGAAAAATCTAGTTAATCCAGATAACAATATTTGAAGTGCATTTGGATATTAATGTATCCATTTGGATTAACCTAAATGTCAGTCATATTATTTTACAATTTTTTATTTTGCAAATCTTATTTTTGCCCAATGGAATGCTTATGGTATAGTCAGAATCCGTTAATCCAACAAGGTTTGTCACATGATAATATGTTGGATAAACGAGAATGTCGGAATATTGAGTCCATGACATACTGGTAGTCTGTGCCACACATTTTTAAATCATAAAGATATGCCTCCGTATTTAAACCAATATTCAATAACCGTGCACAAGATACGGAATGGCATTGAAGCCATTGATCATTTTGATGTTTGTTAATTACAGACACTATAAAAAAATATTGGTGTCACTTAGTCAGGTTGTTTAATTGATTTAAATCATTGCAAAAATTATGCTTTTTGATTTTTATTGTTTCATTTGATTTTATGATTATTGTATTTATTGTTATTATAACAAGTCAGATTAATCAGTGTGTTAGGAAATGTTTGAATGTTGTTTTTAAAAAAATAAAAAATTGTGATTTATATCACTGCAAAAAATAAATCATGCATTTTTATTTTGTTTCATTTGACTTTTATGACTATTGTTTTTAATTGTTATTCTAACAAGTCATACTAATTGTGTGTTAGGAAATGTTTGATTTGCTCATTGGAAAGATCACACATTTGATTGGTTATTAGATAGCATGTTGATGCGTATGGTTGAGGATGTATGTAATTGGTTATTATAAAGCAATTATTAAGGGTGGGCAGTTTAATGAACCATTACTGATAACATGTTGGTGTGTCTTGCATGACTGAACTAGTAGAAATATTTGGCAACATTTTTGTGTTAGCAGATTATCAAGGTCATGTTACACTGAAATGTCACATTCTGTTGGTGAAATGTGAAACACGATTTTGTCGGATTAAAGAGTAAATTATAATGGAGCTAAATCCGTCACAGACAGTAATGTCTCAGATGGTGGATTTGTTGGATAAACGATGTCTGGATTAATGGATTCTGACTGATGATTTATTTATATATATATATATTATATATATATTATATATATATATATATATATATATATTATATATATCACCCAGTTAAAAGTATGTAAGAACTTGCTTCCTGGCCATTAAGGATATCAAATAAAAACAATTTGCATTTAAAAAACATTTGCTTGTTAAATACTTAATTTCAGTTGATTATTTATTCCAGGCCAATATTTCTGTATAATTAAGTGGGTTTTTTTTCAAAAAGATTTAACTTGAGGTATCTGGAGAGACATTATACTGGATCTTGTATTAATATTATGTTGGAATGTTGTTAATTTGAAAGCAGTATTTAAGTAATCTCCAGGGGCTGTGCCTTTAGAATATTATGGAATAGATTTAATTTGCCTTGGATCTAATCTGCTAAGTCAGATCTGTATTAATACATATAATAATATGGCTTCAAGCTTACTATCTCAGTAGCTGTAGGATGGGAGCTGATTGTCCAACTGTAGACAATATGTAATTAATTGGATTTTTTATTATTAATACCGGTAAGCCAAATGGAATCCCCTTGTTACAACATTTTCATATTTGTTCCTGGTCATGTGATGATTCACAGACTGGTAGTCCAATGTCACTTTTCACAGCTGTCTATATTCAACTGATAAATAAGTCACTCAGCAGAGTGTTGGCATATTAATGTTATAATATTTCAGAGATGGCAGGATATCAGAAGAGTTTGTGCTCCAGTTTGAGACGATTATGGCCACGGAACTATTCAACCACTATTAGACAGCCACACATTGCAATAGTTGGAAGTGGTCCTGCTGGCTTTTACACCGCACAGCAAATTCTGAAGGTAAGTTTAGTGACTGGGTATGAGACAAATAGAACTGTTATTTACAATTTAAAATATGAGATTTTCCAGTGATCAGTAAGAGATTAAACTAAATTAAATAATTAAATTAAAATAAATTTGTACATACTGATAATTTGGAGTAACATTTTCAATTTTCTATCATTAAAATGGCTTCTTTCAAAACTTCCACTAAGAAAACAAACTAAAATTTAATCTGATCATTGAAACATATACATGGAATATTTTCACAGGTAACTGAATCATAATTAAAATATATTTTGAACATTTCTTTTTCAAAAATAATAACACTGTTGCAATTAATCACACCTAAAGAAATTGATATCATGAATGAAGTGCAGAAGCATCACATTTTATAAAAACAAACACCAGTGTTTCCTTTATAACCAAAGTCCATAATTGTTTTCCAGCGAACACCATGCAATCCCAATATCCAGCATTCAATATATTTGTCAGCCATTTACTTACCGGTAGCACTGATAACCAGCTTTCATTAGATGAGGTTGAGAAGATAGAGGACAGTGTTCAATATTAGATAAACATTATAAAGAGTAAATTAATCCATATTTGTAGTTGTGCCTAGTCTATTTGTGATACCAGAGAATGTTTAAAATCAGTTTAATTTTGATACCAAGCTTCTCTAGGTTATACAGTTTGTTTAATAAGTTTTTATGGCAGGATTTATAATATTATAATATCTTTTGCAGATAAACTCTTAATTGTCACCAATATGATCTTGAAATTTGGTATAGATCTGTTCATCCTAACTTCTGAAATATCTCAATGATTGGATAGACTAATATTACCTTAACATATGTATAGATGTAATTTATTTACTAAAGGTGCTTGATATAATCCCTCACAGTACCTTATGCACATTTTGAGGGCAATTTTAAGTCCTATACTGGCTGGATCATCAAATACAATAAGTAGTCTAGTGGATTGGATTTTTGAGTTGGAAGGATGTTATCAGTCACATCCTCAGAGATCATTGTTTAGTCCAATACTAGTCTTGTTAAATGTGAACAAATCTTTCCAGATATGGGATCAATTCAATTTAGTCAATTCCACATCACATTTATCAATTCCATTTTTACCTACTTCAATCAGTAATTGGAGTAGGTACTTGGAATACCTACTCCAAGGAGTTCATATTCTAATTATGATTATCATGGAAATATATCTGAATTAAAAAATTAAATAGTAAATTAATTTGTGGATTTAATTTGTTTTGTAGCAAATTCCAAATTTATCAATACCAATTCCATTTTTTTTAAATACACAATTCCAATAGACCGATCCAGGCGAAATGGCCAATTTAAAAAAAATAAGCAATTATAAATTTGGAATTGGAATCGTTAATCAATGCCAATTCCGGAATTGAATTGACCCCATATCCAACTCCTTCTTTAACCAGAGTTTCCTCTAAACCTAAAATATCTGCGTATGGCACCAAACTGTATTGCCATTTGATCAACATTAATGACTGCCAATCTTTAGGATCTTTAGTTGCAATGTGTATCCTTTCATTTGTGAAAAATACAAGTCTGAGTAATTAAGGTCATTAGAATTAATTAGGCCATGTCATAAACTGATACTGTGACCTTTTTTGTATCTGTGTATCATTAAACCTGTTACTGATCCGATCACTCACTAACTTCACTGTACTCAGTTCACAACTTTACATCAGACTCAATCTGGCAGACTGATTCTTCATCGCTCGATTGCCTCAACTTTCTCCTCTCCTTTATACCATCTTGTTTTCGTGATAAAAAGAAATCACTTTGAACAACAAGCAAATCATATCTGTATGCAATCATCTGTGAATGATATCTCAAACAATTGATGATATTCATGGAGAAAATCAAAAACCACAAAAACATCATCTATTTGATATCATAGACCTTCTATTGTTTATTGTTGTACCAAAAAAAACTAAAACAATGTGAAACTTAAGATTATCCAATCAGATCCTAGCAGGTAAGCCTGTCAGAAGTTCAAACTGGGTACATGGTTAATCACATGCTATACTTTGTATGCATATTTAATGTAATAATTATGATACTATTCATACTTATGGAGAATTAATTATACTATTAGTATTCTTACATATATATTTTAGAGTGGTTCTGGATAAACTAATCCAGTCTTTAGATATGGTGAATTTACAAACAAAAACCACTCTCCAACCAGCACACACACAGACTAACACACACACACACCTATCTGTTGAACTGTCTTTCTTGATATCTGTTTATTGATTGTATTCATTTTTATGCACATTTTATCTTTTGCCAAACAAAAACCATTTTGTGAGTCTATTTTTCTCAGAATCAATCACAATAAGTAAAACATCAGTTTATATTATGATCATAACCATCAGCACTTTACCTGTAATACTGTGATAGCCATAGCAGCCAGGGCAGTAGTAAGCCTTCCGGCTTCGAAAGCCTCATTCTGATTGTGAAATGTCTAGCATCAATACATAAGGTATGTAATCCCCGTTTCTCTTATAAGAAACATAAATGTTAACCTTTTTTCTTACTACTGATATGCAAATTTTTAAATTACATTTTTTCTCAGCTTCACCCGACTGCTGAAGTGGATGTTTATGAGAAGCTACCTGTTCCATTTGGCTTAGTCAGGTTTGGGGTTGCTCCAGATCATCCAGAAGTTAAAGTAAGTTTTTAAATAATAGAATTCAGTATGTTAGCAAAACTTTAAAAAAAAACTTGCATGTTGTATTGTCTATTTTAAACAATAATATTAATATAAATTTTACCGTTTAATTTTGTTAATTTAATTTAAAATTACCATAAATAATTAAAATATTTATGGTCGCTTTGACAGATAAATAATTACTATCTTTTAAATCATTACAGGTTTTTTACAGACATTATTTGGGGTATTATTATATTACATATTATTTGTACAGCGCCTTTGAATGGCTCCAGCTAGTAAGGGCGCTTTATTAAATATACATTATTATTATTATTAAATAAACCTGAGTGGAGTGTTTTACTTTAGAAATATGCATGGCTGTATTTTTATTTATTTCAGAATGTTATTTCAACATTCACAAAGACAGCTTTGAATGAAAGATTTCATTTTCTTGGAAATGTCTCCGTGGGCAGTGACCTTGATGTAGAGGAGTTGAAAAAAGCTTACACTGCTGTCGTTCTGGTCAGATAACATTAGCCTTAGTGTTAAAAGTTAACTCTCATCTTAATCTATGCACATTGTTATTTGGTTTCCATAACAGTGGGCATTTTGCTGTTGTTTATTCCAGTATCATATTTAATAAACCTTTGTGGTCTAGTGGTAGCATGTTGGACCACAGATCACTACCACCCTTGTTCGAATCTCAGTGTGGGAATATCTGACAGTTGTTTAATCTTTGACTTTGTTTCATTACTTTTGGAGGTTGCTTGGCCCATTTAGCCCAGTGCACAAAAGTGGCGCTAAAACACCCAACGTCTTCATCATCTAAAGGATGATATTGGTTGCATATATTTATTAATAATTTGGGTCAATGACACCCATCTTATTCATGAGCAGTTGATTTGGTTGAGAATAATTATTTAAAAAACTGTGTCTAAATGAACCAATTGTGGATGGTACGATAACATATCTAAACTAGACACATTAAGCCATCTTCAGGTCACTTCCATTGTTCATTTGGTAGTACACCATACACAACAAACCTCCAGGTCTGGTTGATATCTCTGTGTTGCCTTTGTCTGCAGTTTGATTTCTTCAGAATGCCATCTCTCAACTATATGCACCAATTGTGATTGGTGCTAGGTAAACGATTACTCACTCACTCACTCATAATGCCATGTTCCTTTAAACAAAGAATAATAATTATGTGACACAGTTTTATCCAGTGGGTCAGTTAATGGAGTATAAAGAGGGACCCATACAATGCAAAATCTTTTCTTCTAAAACTGAACTTGCAGTACACCTTCAGATCTTTATCATACGCTGCAGTGATAGTACAAAGTGCCTTATACCTCAAGATCATAGGATAGAATCCCCATATTACTCATCTAGGCATATTACCCGTCTCAAATCCAGCTCACAACTATATTTGTGGGATTTGTTTTCTCACTTAATCGCCCCTCAGCTATATGTTCCATGTGTGACTGATTAGTGCTCGGGGTAAGAAACTCATTTCTACTTAAAGAGTCTCCCCTCAGTCACTTGATGTGACCAGTATTGAGACTAAACCAACCAACTATGCATATTACCTGTCTGGGTTTCATTTTCCAATAAAAGACTTCAGTTTGATCATGCGATTTCTTTAAGGTTCACTCCTTGACCATATATTTTAGGCTTAACATGATCCATGATTAAACAAAGCAATTAGTTACTCATTATAATAGATTCCAGGTTTTTGTTTATTTATTATATATATATATATATATATATATATATATGAGGTTCGTTAACTACTATGATTTTTACCATTACAGGCATATGGGGCTGATGAAGATAAGACACTAGGTGTATCAGGAGAGGTATGTACTATTTACAACAAAGTTATACATTTCACTTATAGTCACCATCTTATGCAAATTTAGCAAAGGATTCTCCCATAATGCAATTGGTAGCTCACTGTGCTGCAAACCTCAAAGCCTGGGTGTTAATCTTAGTAATACTTTTATCTATGGAATATTTAACATCATCATATACATGTAATTTGCCTAAGGTGTAACTCTTTGGCCACGTGTCTCAGGTGTGACTAATCCCAAGAGCTAAACAAAATCTCATTCACTTATTTGATTTGGTATTTGAGATGATTTAGATAGTAACTTTTTTTATGACGAATTACATAGAAGAAACATGTGGAACTGTCAGAAAGATGATCTACATGACTTTTCATTATTCCTCATTGGTAGAATCTGCCATTGATGGCTTGAATATATCAGTTGCATTCAGGGGGACATTATGCAATGCAGAACAATAACAGTCCTTAATGACCTTAAAGGATGCTAACTTCAAATAGATTCAGATTACATTATCTAAATGTTTTCGTGCTAAATCTTTATCATTAAACATTTAAGCACATCCCACATTGGTTAAGCAACTCGTAAAGGTTACAGTAAAATAAGTTCTGTATTCAACAATTCATTTTATGACTGTTTCCCCTTTTATGAGAGTTGTCCATTGGGATATGGACATGTTCATAAGTTTACAAACAGAATTGCACATAACATCAGAACTAAGTTTTAATACGTTAGATGGTAGAAAGTCGTAACCTGTGGCCTTCGACTTGCTACCTTCAAAAGTATTAAAACTTAGTTCTGATGTTATGTGCAGTTCTGTTTGTAAACTTATGTACATGCCCATAAATGCAGGTAAATATCCCAATGCACTGAAATATGCAAAAATATGTCCCATTTTCAAAAAGGGCAACAAACTAGATGTATTCCACCAAGCATGTCTAAGATCTTTGAAAAATAAGGTGTCAATCAACTTACTAGTTATTTCAAAACTATATTCAGCCCCTTATTATCTGGTTTTAGGCAGAAACATAGTTGCAAAACAGTTCTTTTTCGAATGATTGAAAATATCAAAATGTCTCTTGATGAAGGTAAAGTTGTATGTATGATACTCATGGATTTATCTCGTGCTTTGACTGCATATCTTATAAATTGTTCATATCCAAACTTCAAGCATACGGTTGTTCACCTGATGTGTGTAATTATATTCTAAGTTACTACTGTAATAGAAAACAACATGTAAAAATTGGTAAAAAAAAACTTTTGAAACTGCCTGACATTATGTCCTATGTTAATGTTGTTAACATGGGACGAAATGCAGAAATGCAGGACAGATGTAGAGGTAGGGAAGCATGAGTGACAAAAAAATCAATATGAGAACATAAAAAAGAGCACTCGATATACTTCGGTCCTGGCAAATCCGAGCAAAATACAATGAAAATGTTATCAACTGACTCAGTACCATTAATTCCAGTGTAGGTTCGGTTCAGTACAGGCAGGTATGTGATAAAATACGGGAAAATAAGGATCGATGATTGTTGATTGGTCCTCGGACATTTAGACCAACATTATAGTGACAATCGTAACACTGCTTCTTCACTGTGTACACAGCATTGCTGGCCTACAAACCAGTGTTGATCATTCATTGCACCTGCATCATGGAAATTATCTGTTGTTATTGATATTTGAAGAGCGAAAGTGAATCCGACAATAACGACAGACATCTGTATGTTGTTTTACTGATTAGTAATAATCCTTTACTTTGTTTATTTCCGAGGATCTGGATGGTGTACTCTCAGCAAGATCATTTGTCGGATGGTATAATGGTTTACCAAATAAAGCTGATGTAAGTTTGATAAAATAATTAATTTCTTATTATGAGTTGAAGTTTGGCCTTTTTACTTCCAGTGGAAAAGGCTGTAATGGCTTTCAGAATCTACTGATGATAGAGTTTTATCTTCATGTTTAGAGGAACATTTCACCTTCATTTCAAATGTTCAGGACTAATACACAAATTATAAATGATGCAAAATATGAAGTTGATCATCTAGATATTAGAAAATCTGGTGAATCAACTTTAACTTATCTGTGTGTGCCACCATTTTGAAGCTAGACAGAGACAAGAAGCTCCTGAAATTTGATGTCACAATACACAAGCTGTTTATCTGATCAGAATATAACAATGTAAATAAACATGAGCCAAACACAGTTACAAAATTAACCATATTTACAAATATTACAGTAACAGTATACTTGGTCCAAACAACCTGAAGGGCACCCCCGTGGTCTAATAGTAGTGTGTTGGATCGCAGATTACTACCACCCGTGTTTGAATCTCTGCATGGGCATATCTGAAGGGTGTTTGGAGCAACTGTAATGTAATATTATTAAACACACTTGTTCTGAAAATACACGTTTAGCTGACCCCCTGTTTACATTGTTATAACCGAGTAATACAAACAGCTTATGGTAAGTGACGTCAGCTTTCAACAGTGCCCAGTCTGTGTATGGATTCAAAATGGTGGTGTCCCAAGACCAGTAATAGTCGATTATCCAGCAATTTGAACTGGATGAATTAATATGTGGTTGATCGTGTTCATATTTTTTCATCATTTATGATTCATTTGAGCATATTTGTATTAGTCCTGAAAATCTGAAATGAAGGTGAACTGTCCCGTTAAGCTTTTGTTGGGCAAGCACACGTTCACATCTACCTATCTACTGACCTGAAAATCTCCTTTTATGACACTATCTGTGTTATACAGAATTATATACTTTACAGTATAGACTTGCCAAAAAGATATTGGTATGTGTCTGTTACTTTGAAATAATATTTGAATTCTAAACAAATTATACAATTAAGGTATATGCAATATGTTAGAAACAAATGGAAGCAATAATGTAAATCCCAACCATTAATAAAACAAGTACATATGTTTATTTTATATTATTCTCTCCAGGCCGATATTCTATCTCTGTTCATTCAATTAAGACTGTGTCTAATTGAGTATATCTACTATGCACCCAGCTTGCAATATTTGTACTATATATATATATATATATATATATATATATATATATATACCATCTTGATTATCTAATTGTTAAAATTGTTTTTTTTATTATGTTGTATATTATAGTACACAAATAGGATGATGTAAGTAATATTATCTGAAATGGTTTTCATCATTATCTAAAACATGCTGTATAACTGTACATTTTGTATATGATTGTACGGAGTCGGCCCTGTAAGTTAACTTTTTAATTGCGTTTATTTATCTCTAGCTAAAGCCTAACCTAGATACAGATGTGGCAGTGGTACTTGGACAGGGCAATGTAGCCATTGATGTGGCAAGGATATTACTGACTCCAGTGGATATCCTTAGAGTAAGTTTAGTCCTAGTTTGGATTTTTTGTTGCTTGACAAGTTCCATACAAATAATGAGCAAAGAATTAATTTCTAATGAAATATTTTATAAACATACAACTTTGGCTGTTAGTAAATACACATACATACGCATAAAACATACTCATTAAATATAACAATGGTATCCAAAATCTTATTAATCACCATGCTCCCTCTTGTTAAAAAATCATCACGTTGAGACCAGAAACTCCTTGCTACACTGATAAACTTAGATCTGCTAAGAAAATTCACAGGAAACCAGAAAGAACCTGGTACCAAACTTCCTTAACTTTGACATATACAGGGTTTTCTGTGGAACATTTAATACACTACTATTCTATGAGAAATGGTTCTATTCCAAAAAGAAAGAAACTTCAAATTAAGTAGAAACCACCTTGTATGGAGACAATGGGCCTCGGGCCTAATTCATAACAATCCTTGAATCAATGCCAGGGTGTAGGTCTTCATTTTAATGTAGCACAGGGATCCAGTTTAGGAACAAAGAATTACTCTATGTATACTAAACCAGTTGGTGAAATTATTAAATGGCATAATGTTACGTATCATTGTTATGGTGATGATACTCAAGAATACATGATTTTAAAGCAATTTGATAAATGTTATATGAGCTTAGAACATGTTTTAAATGTAAAGCACTTTCAACAATTAAATTTGAATAAGGCACTATATAAAATATTATTATTATTATTATAAAAAAATATTTTACATAAGGTATATTTTAAATCCACTTTGTATCAAATACCTCTTGTATCTCATATTAACTTAAAACTGTGGATGTTATGATATTTTTTCAAATCTATAACTGTAAGCAAATCCTCCCTGGAAAAGTACAATTATACCATATCTTCAAAACAAATATTTATTGATATTTTTAAGGCTATGCATGGCTTTTTAACACATGATAATAATTCTAATTTTGTGTTCATTATTCAGAAGACAGATATTACCCAGTATGCACTTGAAGCTTTATCCAAGAGTAGGATCAAGCGTGTCTGTTTGATTGGTCGTCGTGGTCCACTGCAGGTAGCATTCACAACAGCGGAGTTACGAGAGATGACAAGACTTGAGGGATGCCGGCCAGTTCTAGATAAAAACGATTTCTTGGGCTTAGAAGATTTAGCTAAGAGTGGGTTTGAGTAAAAATGCGATCTCTGACACACACAAACTAAACAACATCTGCAACACTCTAGAGACCAATGTAATAGTGTCTGATTTCTGTCTATTAAACCAGTATAAACAATATTGCTGGATCCACTGTTTCCACCGGAGAAGGGACATTTCATGCCAGTGTGTTTACACAACTGAGATCTTATGTGTGAATTAAAGATAACGAGTTTTGATAAAGGCAGATAAAGTGGTAGAGCTTATCTTAGATTAAGTAATGCATCAAATTGTTATCTTAGTGTTTGTATCAATATTATGAGGGAAAACATCAGTCTTTTGATATTTTATTCTTTTGATCAGCATTTTAACAATTAATTATGCTGACCTGGTTACTCGTAATATTTGGTTTAACCTCAGTGGATGAAAATTAATTCTTCTAAATCTTATTTGCAAGTTTATACTTGATTAGCCCTATAAACACCCCCCCATTTTGTTTGTTATTCGTGGATGTTATTAAACAACGAAAAGACAGTGTTAGTTGTTTGAATGCGTCGACAACGATCAATATTATACTTTCCTCATTTCTCCTGATTTGTCAGGGTATCACCATTCAGCAAAATGTCCCATCGATGACCTATGATGAAGATAAGCAACTCATTTCAACTCATTTATCCAGATTATGATTACATGTGGTCCTATATATTAACACAAAATAAGGTTGCTTAGATTTACATGATACAACTATAAGTTCAGTAACCTTTGAAGATGCCATTTTCAAATGAACTAATCGTAATACGGGAAACTATTTAAATAGTCGACTTTAAACTTTTTTATTTGACAAACAAACTGACAATGAACAATAGTTTTGTGATAAACATCTACACCTAGTGGTTAATTATTAACTAATTAGAATCTGTTTTATAATTAATAAAATAGTTGCTAATATTAATATCCTGTTTGTAAATTTTGGAGTTCACCTAATCTTTAATCCATCTCTGCTTTCAGTGGTTCCTCAGAGGAGACGCAGATTGACTCAGCTACTCCTGAACACAGCTTTAGAAAAGCCATCACAGAAAGATGCTGCTAGATGGCAAGCTTCTAGCAAAGAATGGATGCTGAAATTCCTGCGAAGCCCCAAAGAGATCCTCCCTGATGAACAATCTAATAAAGTTAGAGGCATCAACTTCACAATAAATAAATTAGTTGTGAGTATGTTATTGTTCTCATGTTATTTTGCTGTTTAACTATCCGATGACATTTCTTGTATGATCGTATCTTTTGTCTCCTAGAAAGGGCATCGCTTTTTAATAATTTACAAATTTAATTGAATACACAACGTGTAAAAATTATGTTATGTTACTAGTTGTTGTTTGTTGTTATTTGGGTGATCTTGATCAATGTTGGTTTTAATGATTGCATTAATAATAATAATAATAATAATAATAATAATATAGGGTGATCATATAGAACAACAGAAGGCTGTCCAGACAGATGACACAGAATATGTAGAATGTGGTTTGGTAAGTATTGATACATTACTTGATAAAGTAGCTTTTTAAATGGTATTTTCTTAAATGTGACCATTTACTTGGACACACCTTGTAAAATCAATGTGTTTAACTGGAATGCTTTTGTAAGTAACTAGCACTGAGCTAGTATTGCATAAACTTCTAAAATGTAACTTAGCTTAAAACACCAGCCACAAATATATGAATAATACCATATATATATATATATATATATGTATATCATCTAGAAACAAATAAATAATTCTAGGACTGAAAAGAAAGAGTAAATTAAGTAATTCAAAATAATCCCACAAAGTGTGATCTATTTGTCCCATTAATATCCGTTATTTCACAGTAATGGTATAACTCTGAGTGATTTAAGTGCAGAAAGTGATTTATTGAAATGAAATGCTCTTGTAAAGCACCAAATTGCTGTGTGTGTGTGTGTGTGTGTGGATTGGTTTCATGTATGTGGGTGTGTCTCAGTATTATGGATCAATTATTTGAAAGTGACAGGGTGCATTTGGCAGATAGATACAACTTTTTGAGGGCAAATCATTGAACTCGGTTAACTTTGACATTTGATTCGTATCCATGAAATGGAGCTTGTGGTAGTATCATAATTTCTAGCTATAGCTGGCTCAGAGGGGGTTGGCCGGTGTGTTGCTATACCAGTCTTCTCCATTTTATCAGAGAGGTGCCTCCATAGTGTAATGGTAGCGTGTTGGATCACAGATCACTACCACTCATGTTCGAATCTCTACGTGGGCATATCTGAAGGGTGTTTCATCTTTGACTTCGCTTCATTACCTTTGGAGGTCGTTCAGCCCATTTAGCCTATCATGTGCACAAAAGTGGCCTTAAAACACCAATCATAACCATCATCCATTTTATCAGAGCTTGTGCATCTACCTTATTCAGCCCACACACTCTCTCATATCCTTCTCCACACCCGATTCCATGTAATCCTCAGCCTTGCTCTACCTTTCACACTATCCACCTCATATAACATACTTCTCTTCACCCAGGCACTTCCATCTTCCAGCCACCTCAATTGATTCCTCTTAACAAGTTCAGTCACCAGTTCAATCATCATTTTCTCTCTCAGTTGTAGACTTAGTGTATATACTTGGGTATAAGTCACACCCGGGTATAAGACACACCTATTTCTAGGACCAATAAGCCCCCTGGAGTCGAACTTGCATATTTTTTAAGTGACAACTACGGGATGATACATGGAACAATTCATTGTTGATTATCTGTTTCCCTTTCATTCTGATATCGCCATGTGTAACAATAAATGTTGTTTGCGGTCCTATATCCAGTCTTTCAGTTCTCATTTTGGGGAAATGAAGGCTTCCCCCCTCTGTGTGCCTTCTTCACTCATGGTGTCTCGGCTAAGTCAAGCGAGGTTTTCACCAATCTCGCACTTGCTTCTATGAAACATTGAACTTCCGAGCCATCCGCCTGTTGTTTTTACATTTGTCAGCTAACTGCTAAACTTTCAGGTTAAACTCTGTGTCATACGTACATCACTTTCATTTTAGATTTCCAGACATGGTCGTTGGGTAAACATAACAAGTACCGAGTATATGAAGTTATGAAAAATAATATCTCATTTATAGTATTATATTTCTGTAATGCTGTTTGAAGAGTGAATACATTCATATTAGTAGTTCCCATGTGCCAGCTTTGGAAGTAATTAACACATTGTTTGCTGTAATCATTTTCCTTTGATGTAGCTTCTTAGGTTATTCTTTGAGTGACCTCATTTACTGTTCCATTCAATTACACACACTGACATATTTCGATAGTAATGACACCTCTTTCTGATCACATCGCTAATTACTGCATCGGATTAAATAATCATGGCAGTTATCATGATTGAGTTTGGGTTTGAAAGACAACAGCAAAAATGCACCTAATAAATTAGTTTATTGTACGTATTTTCATTATTAAGGTTGAAAAACAATATTATTGTATTTTCCCCTAAATTATGCCAGATATACATTCCCTTTTAGTCTCACCCACATAGAAGTCGCACTGGATTTTGGTGTCAATTTTTTAGTTTAAAAAAGGTGATTTATACCCGAGTATACAAAGTAGTACCTTATCTCTCAGACACACTTCACATGCATCGCAGCATTGTCATCCCTGGCTACTCAAATTGTCTTATCTGCTCTGCATTCATGGCTCATGTCTCACTTCCAGGCACCATTGCACTCCTTAAACATGTCACATGCACTTTCCTTTTTAAATTTAGTGACAAATCCTTCCTTGCCAAGATCCCTGACAGCTCCCTAGACTTTTTCTGAATTTTCTCCCCCAGCTACACTTAGCATATCCCCCAGATAGCAGAACTTCTTAACTCTGTCTAGACACACACCATTTCACAGATTCATGCTTTCCAATATGTTGATATCCTTTTCATCACCTGCTACCTCATATACCTTGCACACAGATGCATGCCCAGTTGTATTTAGTGAACTTTTCACACCTCGGCAGTGCTTATGGACTCATCCACCCCACCCTCTACACTGCGTTGAGTTACTCCTAACACCGTTCTAACAGCTTCAGTGCCTATATAGCCCACACTCCCATGAATCAGCTCGTATATTGGTATAAGAGTACTCAGCTCCCTCACCCTCGGTACCCTTCCCTCATTGACCACCATGTCACAGATCTTTCTCATCTTCTTCACCCTGGCCTCTCTCCACCTCCTTCTCTGTGATACTCTCTCTTGGGCCTTCAACTCTCCCACCTTCTACCATTCCATCTCATACGTATTATGCATTCAACAGGTGCTCCATATTCACCTTCCACCTCTTCCTGTTTATCTATGGCTTTACGACTGCTTCCACTCTCATCCCTCAAACAAATAACTCCTACACCTACATTCTGCCTTTCCTTTGGCAGCTGTTTTGCTATCCTGAACACAGATCTCTGCTCTTCCTCTGTATTTAGCTTCTCTCCAGATGTCTTTCTCTCCTGCTGGTGCACTTGAGCAACTGCTTCCTTAGCCATCTTCTTTGCCATCTCATATTCTGCCAATGCAACTTCCTCCACAGTAGCATCCTTTGGATAGAACTTTGCCTTATATTTTAGTCTCTTCCCAACCTGTTCATTCCACCTCTGTGTCTGCTGATGCCTTGACTTGACCTTTATTCAACCACACACCTTCCACCGTTCTCTCCCACGTCTTGTTTACTTCATCCCACTTCTTATCCTCCTCCAAAACACTAAAATCTCTTGAAACCTCCTTTGTACACATTATCTTCTTTCAGCCTCCATACCTTCCTTCTCAGATGGGATTTCTCCTGCCAGCCTTTCATCACACCTTTCAATTTCATGTCAGTCAGTATCAGATGATGCTGCAATACTGCCTCTTCTGCAGGAATTGCCTTCGCATTGCAGAGATTTTTCTGTCCTGCTCACATTCCTGCACTGTTTCTAAATATGATCATTTGTCACTGGTGTATATTTATAATTAAATAAAGAATCAGAATCCTTTCACTGAAAACAGTATATTCACATCTGAACATTGTTAACTTAAAATCTTATAATACGTGATGTAAATTCATAACTTTTTTTCCATTCCCAGGAAGTAGTTTTGAAAAATATAATTTTCATCATACCTAGATGATAATTAATAGACACAGCAACTATATATATATATATATATATATATATATATATATATATCTTGATGTGATCATGCCATAGGATTTATGTGCATTTCTTCTACCACAAAGGGTTCCAAAACAGCTGAAACCTGTTGCACGAAAAACGAACACAAGCCTGCCACATATCTTGCCTCAAAATGGCAGTAGCCCATTCAGCCTAGTATTTTGTACCACTACCAGTCACTAATCCAAAGACAAAATCCACAAGTCCCAGGCATCCGGGCCACCTATTTTTCTGGCCTTGCAATGGTGGGCCAGATTAAATTCCTGAGTCATTAAATTCCATATTTAAATGACTTGTATATAAGCCTTTGTGGAAAAGTATCAGATGCGATATATTCCAATGTTGGGTGGAAGGATTCATTCCCCATTCTAGGCCTGTTAACAAATTATCAGAATATTTCTACTTCAGTTGATTAATCCTTTAAAGCCTTACTGAGAAAATAAAATACCCAGTTACTTTCTGTAAATTTTGTGTGTGTTCTTTAAAATGTACATTTTATAAATAAATGTACATTTTCTTTCACTTAAGGTGCTGAGGAGTGTTGGTTACAAGAGTGTAGGACTTAAAGGAATTGAATTTGATTCCCGAAAATCTGTTATTCCAAGTAATACAGGACAAGTAAAAAATCAACCAGGTATAGTAATTATTATCTTCTCCGTTGTATATGATTATATGTACTGATAAGTTCATTATTAACAAACTATAATGCAGCCTTTTCAATAGCAGCTGACGTCTGATGCTGTACGTCATCTATTTTACAGTCGACTATTTTATCTGCTGAAAATCGGTCGGCCATTTTGGTTTTGGTGAAAAAGTGGCCTTGAAGTAGAATGCACCAAATACTCCATTTTTAAGGGGAGACTACCTAAACCCTCCCTTCCAATGGAGAGGGCCACTACTATGTTAGTGTGACTATAACAACCCCGCAGCCAGACCTTCACTACCCCCCCTCCCCACATTCATACCTGCCCCCAGCAATGGCGTCGCAGTGTATTTACAGGCCATCAGAGGTTAGCTGCTGCCTACTTTTTGTAAGGGGTCGTCTACTCTATTCCCTCCTGAAAAAGCTGTATAGAATTCAACATTCATTACCTCTTTTCTATAACAAAACCTAGCCATTTTATTTTGAAACTGATAAAATTTGGTGCAAATTTTTATTTTTGTTGTTTTGCTTTGAATCTCATATTACTGTTCTTTATAATACATTTTATGTATAATGTTTAGTATTCAATAAATTTATGTTGATTTTGTTGTATTTTGTTGCCGTATAGGTGTATATTGTAGTGGCTGGGTAAAGCGTGGCCCAGTTGGAGTTATTGCCTCAACAATGACTGATGCATTTGAAACAGGCAAACAAATTGTTGACGATCTGGCATCTGGAGTACTGACTGTCTCACCTGATCATACAGGTAGACACCGTATAGTGCCATATCTGAAGAACAAAGGTAACCGGTGTCTGGATCCTCACTTGTTTTAAACAATTGATAAATAGAGTGCATTTATCATGTGAGTAGCATGAAATAATTGTGGTAGACTATGGCTTTCAGAAGATGGTATTCAAATATATACTGTAGATATATTATTTTTAATATCATATTTTTATATTGCACACACTTCGTGTTAAACCCTAAGTCAAAGAAGTTTTACGTATTTCAGCACGTGAATAGCCAAACAGCTGCCAGATTGGTTTGATCTAAGAACATGCCACTTTACATTTTATCATTCTTCTCAGTTACCATGACCTATTTTTGTTACGTTTTGGTTCAAATTTGCGTCACAACATTTCCCCCCAATTTTGTTTTATTGTTAACGCAGAAAACAAGATGAGGTCACTTCAGATTGTTACTTATCATAGTAATTATTAGCAAAATGACGAGTACTAAATGAGAATACTTGCGATTAGTATTATTATGTATACCTATATCTCACTATTTTGATGGTAATGATCCATTTTGTTTATTTGAAAGTCACAGATTATAAAATGATAAAATGTACACAAATAAATGTTAAACCCGAGGGAGTGATATCTAATGAAATCTTTTATCAGAGTTTCTGAATAAGGAATTATTCCATAAAGATTATGCGTTTGTCTTGGATGCTGTTATGCAATAATTTATCATTAATATCTTCTGTTGGGGATGGAAACTTTTAAGATCAGGTCTTCTCTTGCTGAAACTCAGGTAGTCATTTCCAGTATTAAGTGTGGTAGTTTGATGAGGAGTCTTTTACAGTTGCAGTTAATAAACATGTTTCAATTTGATTGAACATATTTCAGTGCTTTTTTGGTTTTAATAATGTCATCTGTTGTATTCATTATGTTTAAAAAAAAAAACAACATGTTTATTTGCAGATATTGAGACTGTTTCATTTGAAGAATGGAACAAAATTAACGAACATGAAATATCGGTTGGAAACGAACTGAACAAACCAAGAGAGAAACTCACAGATATTGCAAAAATGTTACAGATTGCAAAGCAGTAATATGATATATTAGTTTTGATAACATTCTAGTCATTATAATTGTGAAATCATAATTGGAAACATGACAATTTGAAGAAGAAAAAAGGTCATAAAGTGCTAAGAATTCTGGGATATCAATATGGATAGTGTTGTGAAATGTTGTTTCCATTTATTTATTAATATTCTATAAACACATTTTGTAATATTATATGTTACAGTGTTGTAGTTGCATTATGATAACTGGTTTAATTTATTGGTGGAAACCAGTAATTATTTCTTATGAATTAGCAAAATCAGAGAATATTTGTGTGATAGGAGTATTTAAAAAATGAGAACAAGCATCTTACTGTTGTACCGTTTTTATTGGATTCTACCAAAGTTACAGCAATGGTCCTAATCAAAATATGTAAATTAGTTAGAGCATTTGTGAGATTTGACAGGTTACATATGAGAAAATTAGTTGTTTTTTTATTTCTTTATACATGTATGGCATGTAAAATTTCATGGGTTCTGCTTTATGTTCTATGAGTTCATTGTTCCAACAGCCAAGTGTTTTGACCAAAAAATTTAAATACCACTATTTTAACAAAAACACTGACTTCAGAAGCTGAAATAGATCTCTGCCATCCTGCGTGGTTTAATGACATGTTGGCATCTAACACTGACAAACAACATGTCTTCTCCAGATGGCACTCAACTTTTATGCATCTCTCTATTCACGAGCTGCTATTTTATGCATACTACTGTTAATAACCGATTATTAAATAAATGTACTGTGTGTGTTTATTGTAAACACTTAAATTAAATCCACAAATTAATTCACCATTTAATTTTTTTTAAACAGAAATATTTCTTCCATGACAATCCTACTTGGAATATAAACCACTCGGATTAGGTATTGCAAGTAGGTACTCAGAGTAGGTAAACAGGGTACCTACTTATGGTAAAAAGTAGTAGGTAAAAAAGAGTAGGTAAAAATTGGAATTGACAAAATGGAATTGACCCCATCTCTGCCCTCAACCATATTTCCCAGCTGTGACCAGTACCAAGGCTAAATAGCTCAACTCTTAGATGAAACTCTTCAACAATCGGCTCACAACAACATTATCAGAAGACTTGGCAGTTGGAATGTTAAATTATGGAACTGATGGCACAGAAAAGATCATTATATAACTGAGCTGTCGGAACAATAACATTATCCGAAATATCACTGGCTCACAAAGAATATAAATGATAAATATATTTGTTGTCGTTCTTAAATGATGGTGTGTTTTATGTTGTACATGTTAATGTTGTTGAGAAAGACCTATATTAATAAAAATAATTGTGTTTTATGTTGTACATGTTAATGTTGTTGAGAAAGACCTATATTAATAAAAACAGTTGTGTTTTGTGGCTGCTTTTTGAGTAAGAGAAAAAAACAATGAGTACAATATTAATAAACAAATCGGATCATTAAAATACTCTACTAAGAACCTGAAGGCAAGTAAATAAAGTTTGCTAAATATTTATTCATTATAAAGCTGGACACAAAACTAGATGAATATGTTTAATTTGGTTCATTGGTTAGATGTGAAATGTTTTGATATTTAAAGAACTATACAAAATTAATCTATAAAGAAATAATGCATCGTGTGCATTCTGTAAAATATTAGTAGAATTTCATTTATCATGCGAGATTCCCATGGATACTTTGATTGGGGGTGGGGAGCTTTTAGAAAATGAGCTTTCACTGCCTGAACCAGTAAAATATGTTCCTGTAATAACAATGGTTATTGTTTCTCAAATCAATTCATTTGTATATCAGTGATGTTCAGTACAGATACTAATGAAGAACATTGACAAAATGGGAAAATCACAAATATTTCCCAGCTAGAAAAACCGGGAATTTATAGGAAATAAAGGAAAATGATGGCAATTATATTCTTTTATTAAAGAAGTATAGGAAAATGTTCAAACTTCGTTATACTGTGGTAAAAAGTGTTTCCATCTAGTAATATTGTTTCAACATGAATGGAAAAAGAAATAAGAAATTTAATCTATATAATATACAGGTGTGACTATAAAGAAGATGATAGCATTTATGAGAACTGATGTTAGCATAGGATCTAGCCATTAAGAAATTAATTAATCTGATAAGTAGAGGTGTAAATGAGGCTTTTTAATGCCAGATTCCTTAAATATTCTTTAAATTAGCTTTTGGGTGGACTATTTGGTACAATAAAAGATGGCAGTGTTCATGTGCTAAAATGTATTGCCTGAAAGCATATGTTTTGATACATATCGTGCATAGAGAACATTAAAAGGTTAAATGAATTGCACCTTAACATTAGCGTGACATAGTTTTAAAGATTGTCAGCAAGTCGCATTATTTTATTAATATCATAAAGTTTACAATTATGATACTCCCCCCGGAATAATTATTAAAACTAAAATATTTAAAAAAATATATTTAAACTAAAATATTTTAAATTCTGAACTGTGAAATTTACTGTACACAAATATGCTGGTCTTTCAAAAGTGAAAGCTGGGGGGTTTTAGTGGGAGGTTGTGATGACCTCAATCTGGATATAAGCAGATTTTTGTCATGCGAAAAATCTGTTTAATTATAAATTGTTTTTTAATATAATTTTGATACAGCAATATGCATCTTGTTGATAAGATGCATTTCTTCAGATGACTCCTGTCGTTTTAGTTGAATTTATTCCAGTAATTCATTGAAATTAAGAAATGTATAGAAACAAACAAACATAGGACTGGCATTTAAACTTCTAAGATGTCGAACTATTAAGAACTTTCTCCTGAGAACTAAAACACACCGGGTGCTACACGTATCTGAGTTTATTGGTTGTCTTTTGAAGCTACATTTTATCTTAGGTGCAACAACATTACGGTACACATGGCTGTGTGTGCGTGCACTTTATAAACATAACTGAAATACCCGAACATACATTTGAAAAAACTGTTTATTTACAACTCCTAGATAACCTGCGCGTAGATATATATATATATATATATATATATATATATAAACGACCTTGACCTGAACAATTTTAATACATATACAACAAAGATCATTAATAGCCCATATTGGAAAAGAAACGATTTGAGATGATTAATGTTTTATGCACATGCTAAATGGGCCGAGCGACCTCCAAAGGTAATGAAGCGAAGTCGAAAATGAAACACCCTTCAGATACGCCCACGCCGAGATTCAAACTCGGGTGGTAGTGATCTGTGATCCAGTTAGACCACGGAGGCGCACGAAATGAACTGAGAAAGAACGCCAAAGATATTTGACGTTTATTTGGTATTTTGTTTTGCCTTACAAGGGGCATATTAAAGGTGATAAATGAGTGGATGTATTATTGTTCTGGATTACACCAAGACCATCAAATGCAGGTGGGTTTATTTTCGTCTTTGGTTCCTAATCATCACCGTTGACTCATTACAGTAACAAAACATATGATGACAATAAATCCATCCCAGCAAGGATGATAGCCTCTATTTGTAGCTCTGGAGGATTGCAGCCATCTACAGAATACTCTATAGAAACTCTCCAATAACTTCTGACACAGAAAAAGCAGCCATCATAATAAACAAAGCCAATCCAAACATAATACTCCACTTCCGTGTCCGGAACTTTACACATCTATTTTCATACACAGAAGCTCTACGGAGGACTCCACCGTATAGAGGCTGTGCTAAACAAGCGACAGTCTGGGGATACTCTCCGAACTACAAGCAAGCTCTAACTTGGTCAGCCACTTATGGTTTTGTGAATTCAAACAATAATCTCAGTAACCACTCGACTTCACGTCTCATGTATACCCACTTCTGAAAGATTGGACTGCGGAAATATGCGTGGTCCAATATCCTAGTACGTTAAGGATGGAGTGAGTGAGTGAGTGAGCGAACTAGTAAGTTTGTGAGTGAGTGAGTGAGTGAGAATGTGTGAGCGAGTGCTTTAATGTTGGGGAGCTATAGTCAGATGAGGACTGCTCCTTATAAAAAAGTTTACGTAAACATAATGTCATCATAATTGATTGCCATCATTAGGATTTCCCACACACACCCGCGCATCACCCCCCCCCCCCCTAAAAAAAGTCCCAACTAAAATAAAAAATCGTAAAACTGGACTTGGTCGGCGGGTCGGATGAGACGCGAAGCGCTGGCTGAGTTGGAATATATGTTGAAGTGGGTCCCATATCATCACTAGCAGAAGTTTATTAAAAACAATCTTTCAAAATGAAGGGGTCTCTCGACGTATCTGAGACCAAATTTCACCAATATATGAAATTGTTTCGAACTATGGGTAGTAGAGTGCAATTTGGATTAAGCCAGTCAGCAACATCTATTTTCAAACGCAAGAAGCTCCATAATACAATATGTGTCTGTCATGACCTATACTCCTCACATATAATAACTTTATGAATGTTAATTATTATATACTATTAGCACAATACAAAGCGAAAACGTGAACTAATTAATTATAGGTAACGTTTAATTTTATTTTCAATTCAATACGTGGTCGGGTGCTGGGCTTGTTTCACCAACCCTTGAATATCAGGCTGTAGACGTGTGCTCGCAAGCCTCAGAATACCCCTCAAATGTGCATCAGTGAGTTTACTACGTGTCTTCTTCTTTGCAAAATTCGAGCGTGATGCATTAGTCCGGGGAACTAGTCGACTGAAACATATTGTTGGTGAAACTTAACTGTCGCAACTTCAGTAAATTTGGTTTCAAGTTGCATTGCAAATTAATCAATTCCATCTCCAGGTGAACGGCAACACTGTCCATAGTCACTGCGAACCGAGTTGTCATTAATGTAAAAGCCTGGTTGTTGGCGCGCAGATCTGCAAATCGAGTTTTGAATTGTGCATAATTGCATTGTTTTATTTGTTCCACCCATAGACGAAGCTTCACCTCAAATGCATAGACGTGTTCAAACGTTTTGTTGATTAACTGGTCACTGCCCTGTAATTTAAGTTCAAAATATCCATGTTTTGAAATGTCTATCAAGAATGCCAAATCTGATAACCATACTGGGTCTGACTGAAAACAGAAAATATTATTTGGTTTTTATCCAATATTATATCAGTTAATGGCATCCAACGGGGATTTTGATAGAATAAAACACTATAAATCTCTGCTCCCGATGACCGTTATTACCAAAGCGGGATTATAAAGCTAGCCAGCTCCTGATTTGCCGAGGACTGTCGATCTCTATGAAAAGGACCATTAACCTATTGCCTTCTCAACAGCAAAGGACAGTTTAGCAGGAGTTATTAGTCATGTTTTGATAATTACGCGGTCAGTCACGACCGAAACCAATGTGTGAGTTAAAAGAAATGTGGGGATATCGATACTTTACAAATACTGTAAATTCCACAAATACTCTAAACTCCAGAATGATGTCGCGGGCCGGATCAGACATTGCACACGTGACCAAGATGGCGACTACCCAGGGAAACATATCACACAAACATAAATATGATATAATTGAGAAACATATATCATATCAAATATAATTATTAGGGAAATAATCTTCCTTCATAAGTTTTTAACAGTAACAACTGGCAATGGCTGTCCCATGCCCATACTGCTCAAAAGTAGTTGGCCAGACTTTTGAGAACTCGAGTTCGGACGTCGAACGGGATTTGTCTGAAAGGTGTTTCATCTTTCACTTCGCTCATCACCTTTGAAGGTCGCTCTGCCCGTTTAGCATGCCCCCTGTGTATAGCTGTGGCCGTAGAATAGCAACATTCAACTCCAGATAC